>JAEQBH010001965.1:0-125242 GCA_016808115.1 Tetrastigma voinierianum | reverse complement strand
AATGGCATACATAAAACAACGAATCATATTCCATATAAATAATACGTCACATATGGAATGTTATATTCAATAAATGCATGAGAAGGGCTCCTCGTACCCTGATACAGTCGTGAGCTCATCCTTTCGCAATGAGTCGAAAACCCGATCATTGGTGTTTCGCGATGACTCGAGCCATTAGACAACCCTCGATTTTAATTTGTCAAAATCCCATGTGTTTATTTGGGTTCGCGAAATTCCAGGAGTCTTCATGTGGAAGCATGTGCCCAGAACATTTTCCAGCTAACTTTGCGTCTCTAGATCCATATATGTACATTAGAATAAGAATTTGGGTGCTTTCACCACTGGGGAGTATCTACTCCATCTTGTACGAACACACGAAATTTATTATTATTATTGTTTTTGCCTAGTGAGTCTCGATTTTGGAGTTGTCCATTTCCAGATCTCACACACATTCACGAGGAATGGTGAATAACCTACCGATACACACCCATGGCACGACTCGACGTGATGTGTAGGTGCATCAGGAGATGCAAATCATGTCATTTCATGCGATGTCATACTACATGCCTGATAAGAGCTATGAAACATTTATAAGTCTGGATAATTATATTTCCTACATATAATTTCCATTCATCGCCATTTCCATGTTAATAAATAACATGATGCGTAATGCTTGTGATTTTATCTGACAGTATATTATTTATTTTCTAGCAATAGCTTTATGCAAAATGGCCGAAATCTCGGACCTGCAATGGGCCTCTTGGTCCCTTCACGGTTCGATCCAGGAATTGCGTGATACAAAAACACACCATAAAACTTAGAAGACATCAGTCCTGGAGGGATCCAAAGCCGAGCCTGACCCGGTCAGGAATTTGCGAAATAGTCCCGAAAATTTTGTTTGGACTATCCGAAAACAGTCCAGAAAATTTAGCCAGGACTGTCCGAAAATAGTCTCAAAAATTTCTAAATATTCCTACACCGAGTCCAAAAAATTTGGGACTGAAATTTACGACCTCTGAGCCTCCTAAAGGAAATACTAGCCATTAAATGGCTTTTGAAATTAAAATAATAAAAGTAGGAGAAAATTCACCTGCCAAGTGGAGTTTGTGGCTAAGATTACAGTACCCATGCGTAGCTCGATCGCGTGGGCCAGAAACATATTTTGTTGAAGAAAACTACGGTCGATTAGTAGATCTTAGAAAGAAGCAATTTTTTTTTTTTGCCATATATGCATCTCTCATTCAGATGCATTTACTTATGAAACAATTTGTTATTTTGAGTTCAATTTATTTTAAAATGAACTAAGATCAAGCCATTTCACGACTTAGAGATTTTTAGTAAAAATCTAGTCCTGAAGTCGGAAACTTATCACTGAGAAACTCATAAAAAAATTAGATTGTCTTAGAATTTGTGAAATTTTTTAGAGTCACTATATTTGCGAGGCAGATTTAACGGCGTAGTCCGTTTAGTCATCAGAGATCTAGAAGAAATTTTCTAGGCTTCCACTGAACCATTATGAATTTATTATTATTATTATCATTTGCTTTTTTTTTAATTTCTCATTTCTGGGTTTTACATTCTTTATACTTGAGTTTAGGTCACGAAATTCACATACTAACACACCTGAGCTCATGTATATGCGGTAATATTCTAATGTCAAAATATTAGACCACGCACCTTCATCCTCGAATAGGAAAGAAATGATAGGTGGCTGGATCTTATTAGAACACCTCGAGAAGTGGGTTTGATCGAACGTCTTCATACGGTTGGCAAATGAAAAGAGCTTCTGTAGATAGACGGCGTCGACCTCACAGAGTTTGAGGTGGGTGATCACGTCTTCTTAACGGTGATGCACAGAGGAATGTCGGACCGTGACGAGGAATCTAACAGCGGCGTATATTGGGCCGCCCGGTACTTTCGAGGGGTGGAGCCTGATGCATATCGGTTGGCTACCACGAGTTTGCTCGAATTGGTCCATGAGGGTGTTCGGCATGTCTCCATGCTGCGGAGTATCTTCCGGATGGCTCATGTAGTTGATTTGGGAGGTTATTGTTGATACATATAGGACCGAGGAGGGACGGTGCATATCTTGGATGGCTAGGGATCAGGTTTTGCTATCTTGAGGCCAGATGCGGTAGTGAAAGTGTTGTGACAGCAGGAGTGGAGGCTGACTTAGAGACTCTCCCCTTTGTCGACAAATTGGGGATCGGCAGCCTTCCGTATAAAGCTCATAGGGTGCCATCACGTATACTCGCACGATAAGCATTTGTAGCGGGTGAAACCCAGGGTAAGTGCTCACTCGGTACCTTAAGATCCGGAAACGCATGCTCGTAGCATGTCCTCTAAAACTTTGTATGTAATTATCTCAGTGACCAGTGCATTGGATAAAAAAATGCTCATCATCCCGCTGCGTTCTCATGGCCTTGAAACTCTTCCAAAAGTGTCTTAGAAATGGGATCCTGTCGGAATCTGATAGAGATTGGCGCTCCAGTATGTCGAGACCGATCTCATAAAATATCTGGCCAAACGTAATTCCTCTAGTGTGAAGGTCATTCGTACAGCTAAAAAATGTGACGACTTAGTGAGTCGGTCCGATCACCCACAGCATCTGTCTGCAGATTGTCGGTGGCTGATGGGTCCTGAGTCATCGTGACGTACTCACCGCCACTCTTGCTATAAACCAGGCAGTATCCTGCGGCTTACGATGTTGTGACTGCTCACATGAGACATCGTCCGACAAAACTCGGCGTCTCACTTCATCCCTCTCTGATGTCTGCGGCGACCAAAGATCACGGTACATCGCCGTGCCACCTTGATACCGCAGAATCGAGTAGTGGAACTCCACCCAGGATCTTCTCTCAGGTGGTCGACTAGGGAACCTGACACATCAGTTATCAGAAGACACCATATGCGTGGATGGCGACCTTATTCATCAGTGCACGGCGATTTTCGGCTTTATGATGGGCGATATCTCGTGTCACGCCCACGAGGCTTCGATCACCACCGCTTCCGGTGGGGTGGCATGCTTCTGAAAACTTCCTAGTGCTCCTGACGATCATTGTCTTCTTATTCGTCGTCCATAGTCTCGGCATGCCGCCAGGGGAAGCACAGCTAGTACTCCCGTGATTTCGTGGCGCATCGACCCGCATTTTCCTTACGGGATGGTAATGCAAAGTGAAGTGTAATCACCTCAGAGATACTCGTCCGTATGCGTTGCCTCATATTGAGGTCCACTACGTGAAAATACTTCGGACTTTTGTGGTATGAAAACACTTGAATTGATCACCATACGAATGAGTAGCCTTGAAATCTTCACATGAAGCTACAATTTACCCAAACTAGGATCTAATGTAAAGGTAATTACGCTTTCATGATTCTTTAGTTATGCACCGGAACCGTAAAACCCGCAACCACTCTGGATTGCATCAAGACACATCCCCGATCCATCACTAGAGGCATCACGTACCGTGTGCCTCTTGTCCTATTAGGGACTATCGAGGAATAGGAAGTATAGTAAGCCTCGCACACCCGATTCTTGGAATGCCTTATCCCACTCGAATTAGATTTCCACTAGAATTTTGACCTCTTTTTAGTAAATGAGCTAGGGTGCTACAGGTGAAGTAGTTTGGTCTACCCAAACCCTTGTCCAGCAAATTCTTGCGGTGGGCGTGAGATTCACTGCTGTGCTTAGGTCTTGTCACGTGGTCGTAGAATGGGCGACGTACCGAGTTAATGACAATGATGAAGTCGGCGTCACGTGCGCGAAGGAGTCTTGGTAACTCATCCAGGGAAGAGCAATCTCGTAACAAGTGACCACCGGGGTAGATCCCCAAATCTTGTCTTGCCTGATCACCACAGGGTGAGCGTTGTGACCATTATTTGTCACTCCGCTGGAGTGGGTTGCGGTCTGGGCGGCGTCGATCTTGCTCCCTTGAAGAAGTCACACGGATGCGTCACGTGTGTAGGAGTATCCTCTCGCATCACGGGTGTGGTGGCGATCCAGGTTGTCTTGAGTGACTAATCCCATCTTCAGAATGACATCAAATCGATATGTCCATTGCAGAAGGTCCGCCATGGCGAATCCACGAGAACTACGACTCCTTGATCTTTCGACATATCGGTCGATCCTTGCCACAATCTGGGGAAGAACTCACATGTAGCGACTTTCCCAGTTTAACTTTTAAGCCTGAGAAACATTCACCGCAGATGTGATAAGCATGAATATGATCTTAAATTTAAGCAATACTTTGTGAGACGAAGCGTACGGCATATCGGTGATTTGCAGCTCGGTTGTAGTACCCGACGTAGAAACGCCCACAGGTCCTGAAATACTGCACGAGTCTTGGCACCCGGCCATCGACCCATACCTTGGCCTCTTTTGACTATCTGTAGCGAAGGCGCAATCTGACACCACAGAGGCCGATCTTTGGATCCCTCATTTACATTGGGGTGAGAAGGAACAAATTGTGTCCATGCATGTCAGATGGCCAAAAACTTGACGTCTATAGTGCGGGATCCCTTGCCTTTGTGGGCGATCTGCGTCTCATGCTTGGTGATGCGTGATGATAGCGTGTCATCTACCTCGTCTGATTAGAAACTGAGTCGACCTTGGCGCGAGATCGGGCGAAATAGAAGTCATACGCTTCTTCACGGGTAAGAAGATTGATTCTCCTTCGCCATGCTTAACAGGTAATCTCGGATGCTCAGTGTGTCTTACTTCTGCTCAATGACGGATGTCACGGTATCGAGTCCTCTCATTTCGTGTATGTAGGAGGATGATGCGCTGAAACCCACAGGGTTACTCGTCCTCACGGCCGCCAGATTGCCTTCAGTCAGGTCTGATGGTAGTAGACATCGCCTCACATCTGATGATGGTGGCTGTGATGATGCGTGTCCTTTTCCCGGAGCTAACCCGAAATAATGACCCTCGACCATGGTCTCCTGCACTCTATTAGGTGGGAGGATCGTAATCTCGAACCTCCCAGGGTTCGCCATTACGCGGTTCCCGATTGCACCATCTTGATGGTGGCAGCAGCCCCACTACTGCATAAGGGTGGCAGTTGTAACAACAACGGCCTATGAAGGTCTGGTAGTCATGGAGTGGTGGTAGGTTATTACTCAGCCATCGCCACAACGCCACTCTTCCTCTGCTAGCCATACACCGTGTCGGATATGATAGAGGTTCTCAGAATTTCTATCTCGGTCTACTGTGGGTATGCGTGCAGTACTTAATAAGCTTGAACATCATGAAACCATCGTTCATTCCTTTTCCTTAGTGGTGCATAATGCGACCACTAATCTGATGGAGTTCAGAAATTTATTATGTTCATTTTGTTTTCCAAACCCTAGGTTATGTTTTCTAACACAGTGTTCCATATACAATCCACCATGTATATTATTCACCACAAATCACCACACATATCACCGGCATGTTAAGCCTCAAACAATCGATACCTGTGTCGTGATCTAGACCCGAGGTATTAGTATACTGGGAATTACATTGCAGTGTGCTTTGACTGGGGAACAACGTGGATACCCACATTCGAGCTCCACTGAATTGTCGTTTACCTAAGGTGTGATACGAGTGTGAGCACTGAATCAGGGTCGGGTTGACAACTCGTCGGCAGCGGAATTCTGTGAATTTCGGGTGACTCGATACCACCTTTGGTATGTCCGTTTATTAGGATCCCTGTTACTATAATCGTGAGTCTCTCCTTTGTTCGGGAGCTCACTTGATATACAACACAGTATAACCATAACCCATCCGGGGTCTCGACATAAGTAGTAATAACCACAAGGGAGTTATCTGTCCATATCCCGATATCATGACTATATCCACGACTACGAGTGGACAGAGTTCGGCACCACCTCAAATCCACCCTTTACCAGGGATCCATTCCTTCATTAAAATCCTAAAATATGATAAAAACTTAATTAAAACGCATTAAGCGTCAGAACACTTGGCCTTCTTACCGTAATTAAATACCATTGTTATATAATAGTCCCAAAGGAACTAATTACAATTCTTTTATACAAAATACTTTTCACAATGTCATCAGTATGCATTGGCCTCCTTCATAATCTGACTCGTCGGACATTCCTTGACTAAAAGGGGGTCCCACGGCCCGGAGTGGCTTGATAGCGATAGAAAAATTTTCCCTCTGAAATTGCTCCACGCCTAAATGCACATTCAGTGGCATACATAAAACAACAAATCATATTATATAAATAATACGATCTATATGGAATGTTCCATATCATGTATGAGATGGGACTCCTCCCATGCCCTGACTCGATCTCCAGCCCGACTCCTCGCACACAACGCCAAGTGTGAAAAACGAGTCATTGGTGTTTCGCTGATGACTCGAAACCGTGAATGACCCTCCGATTTTAATTTGCTCGAGTGGTGTGTTTATTTGGGTTCTTGAATTTCGGGGTCTCACCTTGGGCTTATGGCGCCAACCAGCTGCTTTCGCGAACTTTCATCGCTGAATGCATATGTCCCGGAGCCAAGAATAAAATTTGGGTCTTTCACCTTAGGCGCGAGGGGTATCTACTCCGTGTAACCTTTACGAACACCACGAAATTTATTATTATTATTGTTTTATACAGTGAGTCTCAATTTTGGAAGTTGTCCCATTTCTGAGCTCACCACACATTCTGAGGAGAATGGTGAATAACGATATAAATACCTTTTAGACTTGACGTGATGTGTAGTGTATATGAAATGCAATCACTCCATTTCATGTGATGTCATGCTACATACCTGATAAGCTACATGAAACATTTATAATTACGGATATTTATATTTATACATCTATAATTTGTTCATCCACCATTTAGTATTAATACATCATTTTATATTAACATAGAATTTTATCTCTGATATTATTTATTTTCGACAATAACATACAAAATGGCTCAAATCTACAACCCGTATACAGGGCACCTCTTGGTCCTTGGTTCGTCATAGAATTCTTGTGATACCAAAACACCTGAAACCAGAAAACATCGGTCTCGGGATCAAAACGAAAACCTCAGCCCCGGCCAGGGTGCAGAAAAATAGTCCAAAAATCTGTCGGATCATGCAGCAGATCAAAAATTCTTCTTCCAAGCTATCAGAAAAGCAGTCCCCAGGTCGGCCGATTTGTCAAACGATCCTCAAAATTTCTAAAAATTCTATTATTTCGGTGTAAAATTTGGGGCCCAGAAATTTAAGGTCTCTCGCGGCCTCTGAAAACGAGCCATTAAATGTAGCGCTAGGCTAGAAAATAACCCAGTAGGAAAATTCCGCGCCTCGTGGAGTTTGATGAAACTCGAGATTTTGAGGTATCCGTGCCAACTCTCGATCAGTGAATGAGCTTCCTTTTGCTCTGAAGAAAACCTATGGTCAAATTTAGTAGATCTTAGAGAGAAGCAAATTTTTTTTTGCCATGTATGCATCTCTCATTAGATTAGTTTATGACTCGAAACGATTTATTTACTTCGATTCGATTTATTTTAAATGAACCGATCGGCTCCATTCACGACTTTGAGATTTTAAGTAAAAATCTAGTCATGATCCTTGACAACTTATCACTCGAAGCTGATAAAAAATTTAGTTTGTTTAATTGATAAATTTTTTGGTCACTATATTTAAGCGAAGGCAATTCTGCGGCGATCAGTTTCGTCATCGAATCTGAGAAATTTCTATTCTGAACCATTCCTTAATTTATTATTATTATTATTATCATTTAGCCTTTTTTTTTTAAATTTCTCTTTTTCCCGGGTTTTACAATGACCATAATAGTTGGGCTTTTATCTCTTTTATGATTATTTATCTTGATTGGTATCTTTTAATTTGTTAGTGGTGATAACATGGATAATGGTTATTATGGATTTACGTTTAATTATCAGATTAAAAATCACAATTTTGGATAATAAATATGGAACAATTAAAATTAATTCCCATGTTTCAATATAAATTATTTTCTCAAGGAATTTAATTTATTAGTTTCCTATTTATTAGTTTAATTTGTAATTTTTAATTATTTAAAATAAACATATATTAAAACCTAATTCTTTCGAATAACTAAGTGGGTGAGGAATTTATCAAGTTTAAATCCCATGGTGTCCATCACTATTTGTAAGTGATACAAATTAATTAGTGTGTTGATCACGGTACCTTCCTCACATGGACTAATTGATTCTTGAACTTCAGTAGTCTGAGCTTCATAAGGAATAATTATACTAATTATTAATGTGAATCACTTCTCCATCAGAGGTTATTATGGAATCTTGAATCTAGAATTAAGTGATAGTATATACTTAAGTTATAAATAATAGTATCCTCTCGAATCCCGTGTTGCTATTATTTATAGGACCAAAGCTAAGGCATCTATTTAGTTTTGTTTAGCACGGAATGGTTACTTTGAATAAAATTAATAGGAATTGGCCTGTCTGAACAAATGTTGAATAGTAGATGTCCTCCCATTGAGGCATGCTATTCACGGTGTATCAGGCTGCTGGTGGATTAATTTAAAAATTGGTAGAGGGAACCAATATTTAAAATGGAATTCAAAGTTAATATGCTCTTTATAATTTTTAAATTATGTGTGATTCTCAGGTATTTATTATGGCTTCCAATTTGCTTATTTGTCATTCTCGAAAAAAACTTGATGGAACTAATTATATTGATTGGGAAAGAAACTGGATATTGTTTTGTTCTTGAGATTTATAAGTTTGTGCTCCACAGACCTTTTGCGCCTAAACGCCTCTGAAGGGCGACCAAATAGGAAGCCAAACCTTATGAGGAAGTGAGTTAAGGCTAATGAGATATTTGCGAGTGTTATATTTTGGCTTCTATAATAAATGTGCAGCATCAAACATCGATCTGAGCTACACGTCACATGATATGATGATGAACCTCAAGAAATCTTTGGGGATCGGACTCGTTACAAGCGAAAGGAAATTTATGAAAGGAATATGATGAACCACAAGTATGGTGAAACTACCCGATGGGGATCATGTTACGAAGATGATCGATGCTACAAATGAACTAGAGATCATGAAATTTGAGAGTGTGAAGTCAGTCGATATCATTCTCGATCCTTTACTGATTCATATAGCGATTTTTCTGCGAATTATAATATGAATAAACCTCGTGGACTTTGGCACGATTGCTTAAAGAAATGGTACCAGCTGAGGCCTTATCGAGAAGCCATCTTTGTTCTTATCCTTCGAAAGGTTATTCTTCTAAGCGAGCGATAAGAAGAAGAAAAAGGGTTCGAAGCAAGTTCATGTTCCTCGGGCGCTCTGAGGCAACCGAGGAGGGTGAAAAGCCCTAGAGGCGAGTGTTTATTGTAAGTAGTCGAGGCATTGGAAGAAGCGAGTGTTCGGTCTATCTCGACAAAGTGAACAAATGGTGGAGTCTTATTCACTAGTGGTTTGAGACATGCTTAAGCGGTGTTATCTCTGGTACTTGGTGACAATAGTGTGAGCCACTAATCATGTTTCTGCGATTCTTCTGGGGTTCAGGAAGCCGGGCGACGCGAATGGGAGGTTATCTTCCACATGGGCAATGCTGAAATTGGCGGTGTTGTAGTAGGAGATTCTTATCTTAATTTTGGTGAGAGCCAGTCTAAATTTATTATTAAGGATTGTCTTTATGTACCTTAGGTATAGAGGAATTTGATGTCGGTTTAGTTGGTTAGGATGGATATTGTTTTTTTAATGATTATGTTATTATCAAGTTGAATAAAGATTTATACGTGCAGGTACATTGATGGGCAATCTTTATATTATTAATCATGTCTCTCATCCTTCTTGACAAAAATGAATTGAACTCGCACTAATGTTTTGCCATGTAAAGAAAGGAACCTTTCCCCGAATGAACCAAACATATCTTTGGCATACCTTTAGGTCATATAAAATCTAAAAGCAGTCTCAAGACTAGTTCAGGAATGGACCTTTGGGTTCGTTGGAATTGGAGGCACTCTCTGGTTTGTGAGTCCTTAGAAGGAAAAATGACTAGACGACCTTTCACGGCTAAAGGTTATAGAGACTGAAAGAGCAGCCCAAACAGTTCACTACGATTCCCATGGACCCATGACTATCAGGGCTAGAGGTGGCTTTTGAGTATTTCATCACCTTCATTGATGATTACTTAAGGTATGGGTATATTTATTTGATGCGTAATGCTTTCGAAGCCTTTGAGAAATTCAAAATTATAGGGTGGCGGAGCGTCTGATAAATGTCTCGAGAGCATTACGATCGATTGTACAGCGAGTACCTCTTGGGAGAGTTTAGGGACTACTTACAGTCGAGAATAAGAGGATTACATCGAGTTGTCTGCACTGGTGTACCTGACGAGAATGGTGTAATATGAAGAAGAATATAGCTCTTATGGACATGGTGATATCAATGGCCAGGTTATTCAGTTTACCCTAATTCCTTACGGATATGCATTAGAAACAACAACACATTCTAAACTTGGTACCATCTAAGTGGTACCTCTGTTGAATTGTGGAGCGAGGGCCTGAAGCACAAATACGAGAAACACATTGAAACTTTGGGTTACTTGACACATGTCTTGAAAGGAGAAAGCAGATAAGTTGGAACCCGAGCAGTTTGTTTCCTTGTGGAACCTCTTTGAGGAACAGGTGGTTTGTTCTATAGTCGAGGATCAGAAGGTCATTGTTAGCACGATGCCTGGGTTCTTGGAAGGACTATGTAATGAACCCTGTTTAGAAATATAGAATTGTTAAAAATTCAAGAAGAGATAGTGATTAGTACCCGAATGAATTGTAGTATTGGGCCTTGTTTATAGCTGGTTTATGCGACTTTTGTGCTAATCGGCTTCTATAACCCAATTGTTCCATTGGGGTCCCGGTTTTTCTACTAATCACATTTTGTAGCTATTTTAGTAGTTTTGAAGGTCAAATATATCACAATTCCTCAATTTGACTCGAGCACATTGAACCTGAGCTGAATTCGAAGACTCATGATCAACTTAGAAGAATTTGGAACAAATTTTTAGAAGATTGAAGGAGAAAACTATGAAATTTTGGGGTTGCAAAATTTGGCAACCTCTGAAATTCGCGAGGTTGCGAAATTCCTTGACCCTCTTGAAATTCAGCAGTTGTTTAGTAACTGCGAACCTTTGCTCATACTGTGCAGCTATACGCTTTTGATCCACTTGTTGGTGGTTTATCTGAAGTTACCCTTGTAATTTTTGATTGGCCCAATACACTTTTGTAATTTCATCTTTCTTGAGAACCTATATAGCTAAGTCCATACTTGTAATCAAAGACATCTTATCATTCAATCGTCGGTCGAAACACACGAAGCTTCCTCCATCCTAACTTTGTTGGTGATTTTCTCTTCTTCCCCCTTTACTTTCTTGCATTTTCTTGGTAGCCAAACACCCCTTGATGATGACAAATCAAGGGATGTAGCTAATCTACGATCATGAAGAGAGGAAGGTCGCTGGGGTGTTGTTTTAGGTTTATTTTGCATGTTCTTATGTTTTGCATGTTTGCATTTTATGGTATTTATTTGTTTTCACTAAGGTTAAAATCTCTTAAGCATATTCTCTTTAACGTGTATTTGTAAAAGCTGGGTTCGATGGACACTTTCACTAGATCCATTGAGACTCTGATCCTGCTAGTTATCGTGGGGTAGGGTTTCTGATGAGATGTGTTTTAAGCATTAGGGATATATTTTACTAATGAGATATTTATCTTTCAAGAAAGCTGCGGGGTTTAGGTTTTTCAAAGCTAAAGAAGATCAGGTTTGAAATGACTATATGTCATGCTCACAGAAATCTGAACCAGTACATGTTGGTTAACTTAGAACACTAAGTCCAGTGGCCGAAGACTTCAAGGATTACTCTTTTAACTTTTTATGATGTTCGGTTCTTATGACCATTCCTCCTGCTTGTTTCCCACCCTTTTGTCACCAGGAGAAAACACCATTTGCGATGAATTTGTAACTCTCATGAAGAAAACCCATCCTGTGTTTGACCACAAGCCCACTTATCTTTGCGTTGGCTTTTGCTTACATCGATGGTAGGAATCCTAGGTTATAAATTTTGTTGATTAGAACACACACGAGTAGACCACGAACCGGATAGACCGGTCTGAAACTTCTTTAATACCAGTGGTGTAGAGAAACACCCGCGAAAGTGTTCTTAACATCCCATTGCCTCGTCATAGTGGGAGGATTGTTGAGCGCGTGTTGATCTTGAAGACCTTGGTCACCATCAACATTACACATTTAGCTCTGACCAGGAGCATGACCATGATGGTTTCTGAAGGAATCGGCATCTGCTGAGCATACCAGCGATGAGTGCGCGTCAGTGTCTTGTCGTAGTGAGAGGGTTATTCGTTAACCTTTACGGTATACACTCTTAGGAGAGCCTTTTGATAGGATCCCTGATGAGATAGATACTGATCCCTGTAACTATGATAAAGCACTTAAGGATAAAGATGCAGATCTTTGTAGTATAAATGCGAGATGCGATCCATGTCATGTGGTTGGGATCTTATGGAACCACAGAGGGATAAAACCCATCGGATCTGGGTGGATCTATAAGAAAAAAAGAAGACGAGATGGTAGGTTGAAACTTTTAAGGCTAGGCATGTAGCAAAGGTTTACTTTCAGAAAGGATCGATTATGAAGGAAACTTTTCGATTTAGCCGTAGCAGAATCTATTCGAATTCTCTTATCCATTGCAAACTCATTTCAACCTATGAAATTTGGAAAATGGACGTAAAGGCGCATTTACGAATGGGCATCTTGAGAGTGCATCTATAGTGCAACCATGGTTTCATAGAAAGGCCCGAGAAGAACACATGTTATGCGAAGCTTAAGAGATCCATTTATGGACTTAGAAACAGCATCTGAATCTTGGAATACTACCGGCGAAGTCAAGCCATTAAATCTTATGGTTTTGATCGATGTCATGATGAAGTCTGTGTGTGCAATGTGATGGAAGCGTGGTGTTTCTTAGTCTTTATATGTGGATGACATCTTGCTCATTGGTAACGATGTGGGGGTATTATCTTTAGTTAAGGTATGGTTATCCAATCAGTTTGATATGAAAGACTTGGGAGAAACTAGTCACATTCTTGGAATTAAGCTTATACGGGATCACAAACAAAGAATGTTAGGCTTATCACAGGCTCCTTATATTGATAAGATTCTAGCGGTTTTATGCGGTATTCGAAGGTTTCCTTCCTTTCGGACATGGATCACTCTATCAGGACCGGTGTCCCAGAAACATCGATGAGATAGAGAAGATGAAGCGGTTCCTTATCATTGTAGTAGGAAGCCTTATGTACATGCAATGCTTTGCACTAATTTGACATCTGCTCTGTTGGCATGAATTCGTGAATATGATCCCATGCTGAGGCGAGAACATTGGATAGCGGTAAAACATATAATCAAGTACGAAGGGTAGGGTATATGTTAGTTTACCAAGCAGACAGTCTAGTACCTTTAGGGTATCTGACTCGGACTTCGATGGGATAAAGATTCTAAAGAGTCACCTCTGGATTGTGTTTACCTTAGGGAGTGGGCCATAAGTTGGAGAAACATCAAGTAATCTTGCATTGCTGATTCCTGATGGAGCCGAGATATGTGGCGACCTCGGAGGCGGCCCAACGAGGAGCGGTTTGGCTGAAGCTTCTGTTGGATCTAGGAGTGGTTCCTTGATACGATTACTGTGCACTTTCTTGTGATAATAATGGGTAGTTCTTGCTTCGAAAAGGAACCTAGGACATGAAAGGAAAGCACGTTCTTGTATGATATCGATACGATTAGAGATATTGTGCGAGGAGATCATAGTGGTGACGAAGGAATAGCATCAACGGACAACACAGCGAGATCCTTTTACAAAGAGCTTACATTTAAGACTTTTGATAAACATGTGGGGAATGGAAGTGAGATGTGTCATCATGGCTTTAAGTCTAAGTGGGAGATTGTTAGAAATTTATATATGCAAGTCATTTTATTGTTATGGATGTTTATTTATTTTAATAAAATTATGTTATTTCATTTGATGAGAATCTACATGAGCTATGTTTGCATTTAAATATCGGCCATGTGTGTCTTTTATTCTACATAGTAGATGATTTGGTGTGTAAAGTTCGAACTTCTGTGCGAGAAAATCAAAATCATCGATTCTTATGGAATATAATTTATTAGTTATTATCTAAATGGAATTTGACACACCATTGGTAAGATTGTAGCACAAGACTTTAGTAGGTCTTTCTTAACTACGGGGAATGGCTTAGTTCCAACTTCTTGTGCTAGTACACTCGTGTGTATTGAATGGGACCAACTTGGGGTAATTATTTATACGGACACATAAAAAAATTAATACCTCATGGTTATAATGAATACTATTACTCTTAATCTCGAGATAATTAATAGACACGTGCATTTATTGTTGGTTATTTTGATTAATAAAGAGTGAGATCTTTATAGATCAATAATCTCGGTGAGTTGGATAAGCATATTAGTGTATAGTGAATATTAATTATTAATGGAATCCATCAATTAATTGGATTGATGATACCCCGCGAGATACTTATAAGTTTGATTGTGTCAAACCTGTGGTGGATTTTTAATCAGACATATCCAAATAAGTTAAGTGGAAGGTCTCCAAGGTGATTATCAAATGTTGATTAAATAAAGCTATCGTGTTTAGAATTTAATCAGCGGGTATCTGTAATCTTAGTGGGGAAGTTAATAAGTATTTAATATAATTACTCGAATTATATTTTCGAATAAGTGAGAGTCAAATTATGATTCTTTAGTGGAGTGAATTATAGTGTGTAAATAAGTTCATATATTTACATTAGGAGCAGAAATCTTATTTGCCTTTAGGTCCTACTGGTAACTGTTATATGCCGTGTTAGGCGACTACAGAAACACGAAAATCATTTCAATCGATTTCTGGAAACCACAGAAAGCGAGTCGAAGAGGAAACACGAAGAGAGCCACTCCCTCTTCACGTTTTGGCATTGGGGAATACGGTAGAAGGCTTGGAGGGTCGAACAATCTGCTATGAATCAATTTTTATTGAAATTAATATAGACAGATCTCTAGGTATGGATTCGACGCCTCATAGCTTTATTCGGATTGTTTTTGTGTGCTCTATCACGCACTATCACTTATGTTCCTTAGGGAATTAGGCCCCTACAGTTGAGATGTTCAATCAATAGTAAAGATGATAAAATCAATGTTTCTATCATTTCAATGGGCTATCTATTCATTTGGGAATGTTAAATATACTTTGATGGGCAGTCGGTCAATACATTAGTTTAGTGGGGTCGTCGGTGTGGCATATTTGTAAATGTGCTCCTGAATGGCCCTGACGAGCCCATGTGAAGCATCTCAGTATATGCCATCTCAATCCTCCAGCTCCTGTTGATTCTCATATTAGTAATCAAATGCCTAAAATTGTCTTTAAACATGGAGATTATATAAAAAAGTGGGGGTTGTGATCTCACGCAATTATAACAAAGTATCTTAAAAAGATTTCTCATGGTGTTAGCATAATTTATTCATATTCAATGTTTGGCATCTTAACATAATAATCATTAGAAATAAAAAATCAACGCTATCTGATCTTCTATGAAATTATAAATAATAAGGTCAAGCGACTTGGAAAGAAAGCGAAGTCATTATTAGTAAATAGAATTATATGAAGAACATGACATATAAGCCCTTGCTGCATCAGCGATGTGGCATTATGGATCCGCGTAGAGCTTATAGTGTCCTGACCATTTGTGTAATTATGAGGGTGACCTAGAAGTGTCATGCGAAGAAAAATTGTGAGGACCTCGAATTTGATGGAGCGAAATGCCTAGTGGCTAAGCGTTTTATTGATTCCATTGTTGTTAAGAGTTCTGATCTCACCTTGTGAATATCGCATATATACACACATGATTGAACATAATATCACACACAAATTACTTTTAAGGACTCAATACATTGATCAAACTAGGCTTTATCATTTAATCATCAAGGATTTACCCATGAGGATGATATAGGATTCCTATTTCAACATAAGAGTTGAGCGATGGGTAAGCTGCGGGCCGTGTTCTGATGCATTGCGGTCAGTTTGGTTGGAAGTTTCTTGCATAAAGGATATAATCAATGGGATATGGCGCCAAAGGGATCATTGGTATCGCCAACATGCGTAAAGGGACTCGATGGTATGCATGACATGCATAAAAGAGACATTTTACACAATAATAAGCTTTGCGGTGAAATTTCTGAGGCGATGTCCAGTAGGGAGAGACCAACTATTTCAACGCAGTACAAAAAAACATTAGCATATAATAATTAACAACGAAAGAGTTAGCCAACCGATTACTAAAATGATTGAGGAGCGAATATATATTACCATGAATTAGTAAGAAGCATGCACGAAAGCTAAATGGTTGAATTAGCTAATGGTCGTGAAGGGACGAGCCAGTGTAATTACATAGTAATAGTTCATCTAGTATAGTTGAGAATAACAAAATTATAAAAAAACCTTTGTTTCCAATACATCATATCCTACATTAAAGCACATGTTTAAGTTTGTTTTACATATAAGAGACTAACACATACATGAGAAAACAAGAAATTACATAATTAAAATTTTATTAATTAGGAACATGGACTAGACATAGCCACTTTACCATTATCTAGCATACCATTATCTAAGCGATTAGTAATTTTTTGACACCCCAGAAGCTGCATAATTAAATAGGTTTTCATCGGTTAAGAAGCAGTTAAAACTTCGAGTCACATCTTCTGGCTTCGCCCGTAGCTTGTACGACTGTAGTGAGGTACCCACTCATAAGCAGATGGTTCCCCATTCATAAGATAACAATATTAGAACAAATAAGAAAATTAAAATAAATTACTCACTTGAATCACATCCCCAAAATATGGCTCAGTTGACTTTATCTCGGAATGAATCTATTAAGCTCTCATTCATCATCTTTTTCCAACCAGTGTAGATCGACCCCGAGTTAAAAATTTTAAAAAAGAATACGTTATAGGTTAGAATTCGAGAAATCTGATGGCGGTAAAAAAAGTGTAGTATAACTCTTTCATACCAAAAAAAAAAAGTTCTAAGCATTATCTTTAGTCTTAATCTGACCAACTTTGAACACATGAGGCCTACATAGTATTTGGATGAAGTTCTTGTAGTGTTTCAAATACCTACACCACCGTGAGTGAAGGTTGACTCACGATTCATTGTGGGTATTGAAGTTGACATAAATATCTCGAGCAATCCCTACATAAAAAGTCGGATACTTTAAACCATTTGTTTCCAACAATTCAAAACATCAAAATTTGTAATCATATAGAAACTAAACTCCTCTAGGTAAGTAGTCTAAGTCTGATTTCATATCACCTTCTTTAATGATACTATGAACAAATAAGTCAAATTTGGAAAGAGGATCTTATTCATCATACTTTAAGTTGGCAAGCGTTGAACCTGATGAAGCACCATGGTTGATGTATCTTCACCCATTTCAGACTTTGACTAATATTCAGAAAACAAATCATAACATTTTCTGAATTTACACAACCTCATTCGAAACTTCATGACCCGTACATGATTGGGAAATAAAATTTCCATTCATCTTATATGTCACCCAGGTCCCGATATGTGAGAATTAGCCATTACAATACTACACCCACTCTAATACTTGTCAAAATTTTCTATCATACTTGATGTCATCGTGCTTCTGGCTTCATTTGAACCAAGAAATCAATTATACAATGCTTCTTTAATCTCATAATTTGATGAAAAAAATATTTGGTGTGGGATGATTTTGCCCTAAAAAACAAGTTAGTTGTGTGATAAAACAATTTCAACCTTTCACATATTTCTTTTGCCATGTTCCATTATTCTTCCAATGACACTTCCATGTCCAGTTTTTCATGTTTCTTCAACAGTAAGAAAACATCTTTATAAGCTGTAGCAGTTGAAAGCATGAAGTATGTAGAAATCCCGGTGTGTTTTACGATCAAGACTGACTTTCTATTATTGCATGGAGCGCGACGTGCATTTTCAAACTTCAACTCTTAATGGGGTTTTGACGATATATGTATTTTTACTAATTTTCCTTCCTCAATGACATTTAAACCTTCCTTGCAACATATGAAAGATTTTTCTATGTCTGAAAACCAATTAAAGATAATTTCTCTAAGAGGCAAGATATCAATGATACCCTCATTACTTGAACAATTATCCATAGTGATGGTAGATATTTTTCTATTTATATCAAATCCAATAGAACATCCAAGACTTCAGAGAACAAGTTTAGCATGTAAGAGTTCTGCATGAACAAAGCTATATAAAACAAAAAATCAAAATAACTTATTATTAATACTAAGATTTATATAAATTAAGCAAAAATTTTAAATTTTAAAAATGATAACTATCAACCTCACAATACGATGTTGTAGTAGTAACCAAGTCTCATCAATATAGCGAACAGTGATAGTCATGTAACCTTTCTTTTAATTGGATGTCAACATATCAATTGTAATAACGATTATATTTTCAAGCTTTTCTAGGTAGCTGCTCATTTTCTCCTTAATTGCATAAATATTCATTATATCATCCATAATGGTATTGTGAGAGACCATCATAAACAATGGTTGGAGGCTACTAATAATCTTTAAAGCCCACATGGTCAACAATTGAAAGAGGACACTCATGGAATATAATTGCATGAGCTAGCTTCTCCCTAGAGACATCATGATCAAATGTAAAAGAGTTGTTGAAAGAATTAGGAAAATGGTTGTTTGAGAATTTTTTTTTTTGGAAAAAACAACCACCTTTAATTTTTATTTTGCTGTAGCCTTTTCCAAATTTTGAAAAAAAATTCTTTAGTGAAAATTAAAGTTTAAAGGAATCAGCGAAGCAAGTGGCTTGTTGATTTTGAAAAATAAACTTATTGCAAATTATCAAACTTGTGACCTTGGTTAGGTCTCAGCTACTATAGCTTTTACCATTAGGTTATGATTAATATGTATTTGTGTTAAGTCATTGAAATATTTTTCATTATAAGAATTTTGTCAATTTCATTTGGCAAATTGGAAGTATGACATAAAAAAGTTTTGTATAAGGAATTTGGATTCCAAGCGGGATCGTTTGTAGCCCTTTCATATCTCATGTGAAGAAATTAATATTATGTCTAAGGAGGTTAGTCCTTGTTTTTTGGCTATATATTCCATAGTCTTGCTTTGAATACTCTATAGAAGTTGTTTTAGTTGTTGAGGAAAAAAATTGAGCGTATTCTTGCATATCTTGAAGTGAGATCTAAATCAATAATTTTGTTGTGATTGAATTTGCCCAAATGGCAACCCTTAATGTGGCACAAACTCGATTAAATTTAGTTGTTGTTAGTTTGGAACCCCGAAGGCCTGACAAAAAAGAGAAAAGAACTTTTTAAGTTTGGATCGAAAGCAGGATCTCAAATAGTGAAATTTCAAGAAAAATGCTTCAATTGTGGGAAGCAAGGTCATAGATTTGTTAAATGTAAGTTGGCGAAAATGAACAAACCTAAGGAAGCTAATGTGGTTGATGACATCATTAAGGATGTGTCAGATATTGACCTTATTGTAGTAGTCTCTGAAGCAAACCTGGTGGAATTGTAACGCCCCAAAAATACCCTAGAATTTTTATAATAATTTTATTATATATTCTGGGTATAAATTGAACTTAACTTAGGTTTAAGGAAAAGCGAGTAAATTGTTAAATTGAAAAGTGAAATGAAAATGTGAGCATATGATTAAGTATTGTATCTTTAAAATGAAATTGATGGAACCAGGAAATAAACCCAGTGGAAAAGAGCAAATTTGAAATGTGTAAATGAGGGCTACAAGGGTTTAATGAGAATGAGCTTAAATGCCAAGTGAATTAAATGATAAATGAGAACAATTAGGTTAAAATGCAAAAAGAATGAGAAATGGGATTTATGAAGAGTGCGAACATGGCCTTATATTGGATAAGTGGTATTAGACCACATTTGGTCTTAGAGCCTCCCATGAAAGTGCAGCGTTTGGAGACAAGAGAGAGAGAGAGAGAAGCTAGGGTTTTGGGTAAATATTTGGAGATTGGTGTGAATCCCTCCATGTTTATGCAAGATATTGCAAGGAGGAAGGAAGAAAGAAGCTAGGGCTTCAAGTGCAAAGTGATTTCAAGGTATTACACAAACCCTAGGTTTCTTTAAATGATATTTGGGTTAGAAAAACCCTAATCCATCCATGGGTTTTGCTCATGGTTGGTTTAGGATGATATTAAAATGCCTTTGGGAGAGTTTTCCATAATTTGTTTTGAGTTTTGAAGAATTTTGGAGAAAAATCGCCAAGAAGAAAAAAAGGGAATGCGGTAGCGAGGCCCCTTCAGGCGCGAAGGCTCTCGCCACGAGCGAGGGTCCTTGTAGTGAAGGGTTGCTTTCGTAGGTGGCGGTAGGGCCAAGGCCCCCAGCGGGTTAACGGCGTAGCCTATACGCAGGGCGAATCCTTGTTCATGAGTGGGTAGTTTTTCGGTTTTTGTTTAGACATACCATCGTACCCAGATGGTTTAAAGGACCCCAATAAATTATTAATAGGGGTTCAAATAGAGCCAAAACTAAATTAAAAAAAAACATCTGGTACCTCGCGGAGTCGAGGTGGAAGCGGGGAAGACTTAGTGTCTTAACAGGCAGTTAATGAAAAGTGTCGACATTGATAAAAATGTATAATAATTGTTTATCCCTTTAAAAGTGGCATGAAGTTGTTGTGTAGGGGCCAGTGAGGATCACCTAACCTAGGGCCAGAGATCGAAGGGAAGGCCCCAGGCGAAATGACTTGGTTTGTTTGCGACTACATCCTTATGAGAAGTGTTTTGGTAGTATACGAATAAATCTGAAAATTATTATATGGAATAGGTATATCTTTTGAAATGATATTACGAAAGTGCGTATGGATTTGAAAATGTGATAATTGAAATGATTGACTATTAATTGTATGTGAAGATTAATCGAATTGTAAGCAGGTGAGTGATTCTTGACATCTTGAATTGAATGATATCTTTTGAATAAACGGCACAGGCTGGATTGTCGACATCCATCATGAAGAAGCGACCGAAATTTAATCGATGTCCCCACTTGGTGGGATGCACAGCGTGTAGTCATGATGGTGTATGGCATTGAAGAAATGTCCCACTTGGCGGGATGCACCAATCGGCATCTATCTTGATGGTGAATGAAATTTAAATACCACATGTCGGATGCACCAATCGGCATCCGACATGATGGGAGACCGAAATTATGAAATGTGTAAGCACATTACCGAATGATAAAAATGACGGGATTCACCAAACGAGATCCGTCATGAATGTGAAATGTATAGACAAAGTGAAATAAGAAACGTTGATGAGTGAAAATGGGATTTGCCGACTAAGCACATCTTTAAGAGTGTATGTTTAGATTTCATGAATTGAATTGTTGAATGATTTGTTTCAATAAAAAGGCATACTTATAAATGATCGATGAGCGAGTAAATTGATAGTATGTGAAGATCGTATTTGATATGATGTGATTGTAAGAAATGAAAGCATGTGAGAAATGAATAAGCATGAGTAGCTTGATATAAAGGCATAGTTTAATGATAAATGCATGTCATATTGAATTGAAGATTGGAATAGAGCATCATAAATTATAGCATAGAAAATGCTTAGCGTATGAATTTTATACATGCATAGGTATCAAGTAAGCAAAAAAAGAGAAGGCAGTGAAGCGCGAGTCATAGAAAGTTGCGGCGTATAAGTATACTGTCATTTGCATATCATTTCTTTTGAACATGTGATATTTTGCAAACAAAGAGTTAAACTACGAGACTATTGTTACGTGTATCATTTGTAAAGGCAAGATCGCCATTTTTATGCTTAATTGTATAAGAATAAATGTTTATGGGCTTACCATTTGAAAATGCTTACATTGTAGTGAAAACCACAAAAAGCGAAATAGCATGATAAATGTTTGATAAGATAAATGAAAACGTCGAATGCTTAGGGCTCCAGTTCGAGATCAGCCTTCGGTCGGCTAGAGTTCGAATCGCGACATTTTTGAAAAAGAAAATTTAAATAAAAAGTTAAATAAAAAGAATTAAGCGAGCGTCTGGGGTTCGGTTGGATGCCATGCAGGGTCGGACCCAGGGCTTGGGGGTCATTATAGGAATCTATTCACGTAGAATGGTGAATTGATATTGGTGCTACAGTCATATATACTCTCATAAGAGATGTTCTCCGTCATTGAACCAATTTAGACCGGGAAAAAGGTATTCATGGGGAACTTGTTCACTATAAATTTAAAGGCCAAAGGAAAAGTCGTCTTGAGATGAAACATGGAAGAAATTGACTCGAATAAATGCCCGTATATATACTTGAAATACGTGAGCGATCATGGTTTTTGGTTAGTGCTTAGTGAATAAATTTTGTCAAAAATGGAATGTATGTTGGGAAAGGGTATATGGGCGATGAGAATGTAGAAACTCGATACGGTATTTATTGTCGAGTCAAATATGAAAAAAGTTAGTACTTCTAACACGTAACTTAGTCTTGGTATGGCATGGTAGATTAGGACATGTTGGTATGATACATTACGTAGATTAATTAACTTAGATCATATACCAGCATTCCGAATCGATTAAACATAGAGGAGTGTATGAAAAATTTTTGTTTTATTGAATTCAAGTGTCGTAGTGAATTCATTATCTGAGTAATAAAGTGGACCATGATAGATCATCATTTCCGCAGGGATGCTTTCTTTCCTTGACTCACCAAGTACCTCAACTAATCAATCGCTTTGTTATTTAAGCTTAAAAATCAAATGCAGATTTAGAAAAACTAACTAAACTAGCTAATGGGCAAGAAAGAAGATGGGAAACAAGAACTAGGTTAGAACATGATTTGAAACAAGAGGAATTAGGACTAGGGTTGATTGGTTTCCTCATATGCTTTCAATTTCCTTTTAAAGAATATGTAACCTCAACTCATGCATGTTGGTTACAATTTCTCACTCCCTATACCTTAGTATACGGTCCTTGTAAAGGTACTTAGAAGCGATAATACATGAAAAATCCCACTAGGAATTTTATCGATCATCTTTTTTTGATCCCCTTATGATAAAAACTGAAACTATATGAAATTTATTCACCTTCCAGTCCTTCTAGATTTCATACAATGCTATTGATAACCCTATAATCAATTTATACTCACACATATAATTGAAATAAACTAGAATCTATTTGAAAGATGAAAGTGTGATGTGTGTGTAAAATGTATAAAGCGCCTATGTGCGCAAGTGCACGCGTCGTATCAAGTAATGTAGTGTGTGTGAAGCATGAATGTCAATCACACGAGGAAGAAGGGTTACTAAGTGTAGCACCCCTTTTAGATCTCTGACGATTAGCGGTCGAGAAGCTGGATCGGGATGCTCACGATACTAAAGTGTAGCACCTTTTTCGGTCAGGCACGATTGGCCGGGTCGAGCCTTGGATCGGGATATACGTACCACTAAAGTGGCAGCCCCAGAAATTCTTGACCAGTTAGCGGATCAAAAGCAGAAACAGGGCCACAGTGAAGCCATTAATCAAATCCATTTATCAATACATTTCATTAATATAAGCGTTTCATTCTCAAATCTTTGCGGACGATTTCAATTTAGAAGCGAAGCCCGTAAGCATTTACAAATTCAATGCAATTCTTTACAAAAATGCCATTTAACCAAAGCTTGGTCTTTTATCTTAGTTTACAACATAATATCGAAAATGAAGTATTCGAGATATAGATCTGAAAATAATTTCGGAGTTTAACTCCTTTTGTTTACAAAACAATGTCATGCTAAAAAATGGTGAGGATGTATGTGACGAAGAATACTCCGTGAACTTTCTAAATGACTCTGAGCTCCTCGACCTTAGGTGCATAATCATTGCTATCACTTTCGGAGTACTGCGCATTGATAAAGCAATCGCTAAGCATTTTTCATGTAGTGGTTACATATAGTTCTCTATTCCATTTGAGTTCAATACGAATGTGCATTTATCAAAATAATGCCTTTATCTGATGTCACATGTGTAGTAAAGATCTTTATAAAAATGCACTTTTTAATATCATTTTTAAGCACCGGTTTGTGATTTCACATATGACCATACCAGTCGACATTCTACTTGATTGATTGGTGAATCATGTCACATTTTGTCATTGATGGCTAATGTGATTTCATTCAATGTTCTGATCTCACATTGGACTATAGAAATTAGCATTCTGATGGATTAGTTGGTGAATCCGAGTCACCATTTGTCGTGTGTAATGTGATTTCACATTGAACAAATCTGATTTACCTTCATGGCGAATTCAGTTGGTGAATCCACATCATGTTAATTCATTCAAATAATACATTTCAAATCAATTTACTCACATCACGGTAAATTCACTTATAGTTCGAATACATGCTAGTCAAATCTGATTCTCCGCTCTTAATGGTTGAGCAGTGTCATTGCTAAGCGAATATTAAACCGTCGGCGGTATGGTGCGTTTACTTAGTTTCGTACTTATTTGAAACCGTGAACCTTTATTAGGGTCCACTAAACAATTGATGTAGAATACGAGACTTAACGATTGTAAGGGGTACAAACGGGGTTGTTGGAAGCTCGATGCCGTACCCCCTTGTTCGAATGCTGGGTACCAATCCTCTCTGGTGAATGATGCAGGTACCCCCGACTTTTGATAGGTACGATTCCCTAATCTTATGGAGTCTGGAGTTCCCAACTTTCGTTATCGGTACACGATGTCTGGATACCTTGAGAGAAATGCGAGTTTTCCATTCTCACACATAAAAACTCAATAACTTCATCCAATTCCATGTATCTCCCTTAACCCCACCATGAATCCTACCTAAACCACTCCAATAATGGGTTAGAATCAATAAAAACCTCTTTTTCCCAAGTTAGGGCTTTTCCCCAAAACCAAAATCACAAAAGAAGGAAGCTAGGGTTTGATTTCTTACCTTCAATTTCTTCAAATCTTCTCTTGTAGGTTGCTTGATCTCTTAGAAGAAATAAATGAGAAAAAAATCCTAAGCAGTCCTTCTCTTACCACATCTTTACTCTACTTTTCATCCTCTCTCCTTCTCGAGAGCAGGTTGTAGAATGCTCCCTTGGGCCACTTTTTGGTCTTTAATTCCCTAAATCCCATAAGGCCTTGTTTGTATTTTTAAAAAAAATCCATTTTCCATTTTTCTCACTTAAAACTTACTAGCCTCTTAATTTGCACCTTCACTTATCATCTAATTGTACATAGACATATCACTTATTTTCATATGACCCTTAGGTCTTCATTTTACAAATTCAAATTTGCAAATTTTACAGCAGGTTATTTTAGTTCGATCATTCAATAAATAGCATATATCATTCAATCCTTATCTCATTTTTTATCATATAACATTTAACATTTCATTTAAATCATTTATCAATTCCCGGAAAAATCCTATTTGGCTCGATTATACCTAAACATATAATAAAATTATTATAAAAAATTCTAGGGTATTTTAGGGCGATATAAGTACCAAAATTAAAATAATCATACATTTATTTGGATGATGTATAATTTGTGAAAATATATAAAAACTAAAGTCCTAATTAAACATTCAAAGATGTAAAATAAAAGATGGAAAACCTAGGGTTTAGATTTCATTTGGTTAATCATGCATTACAGTCGATTATTTGATTGATATTCTAATCACCCATTAATATTAGCTCACTTTGCATATCAATCTCTCTCGATAATCCACGATTCTGCCCATAGAACTTAGGTATTTTGCATCTCTATAACCCCAATACTAAGCGCAATAAACCATGTGTAGTACCACCTGAAACCCTTGAGAATATCTTTGTCGATGGTGAATGTGATGCCACACACATGTCTAATTCAACTCTCATTTCTCAAATCTTGGTGAATGACAGTAATTGTACAAACATCAACATGTAATGAAGAATAGAATAGGGCATTTAATAGAAATGTGCTTGAATATCAAAATAGAAAGTAAATCAATGTTCAATTACATAAATCATAAACAAACTACATCCCAAGCCACTGAAAGCGAAAATCGGTCGATCGATAGGAAAGATACAACTATAAAATGAAAGAAAACATGAGAGGGAGAAGAAATGGCTAATGTGATGAATGAAGCTGAATCTCTCTTAGCGATCTTCATTTTCTTCTTAATTACTCCTTTTCTTCAATGATATTCTTTGAGAGAACCATGCTAGGGTGTTTCACCTAGAAACCCTAAAAAATCATCCTCCCTCGTGTTTCTAGGGTTTGAGCTTTAAAATCCTCAATTATGGGCTCAAAATTGGTTGAAAATCAGCTAAAAACCATCTCCAGAACACATGATGTCAAGGCTGCCAGAGTTTTTGAGCTCTGCTATGACGATGCGACGTAGGTTCCCGTAACCTGACGTTTTTGTAGCTTCCCTATTTTTGCACTAACTTTCCGAGGCCATAACTTTGTCTTTCGAACTTCGATTTGAGTGATCTTGGACTAGTTGGAAAGCTTAGAGAGTGTAGAATCTAGATTGATTAGAAAGAACACTTTATAAATGATTATAAATATTTAATTTATAAAATTCTCCAATTGGTCACTTTTGAGTTCTCTTCTCTTCTTCCTTCAACTTCCAAGAGTCATAACTTGATCATTGGAAGTCCAAATTGAGTGAATAAGGTCTCTTTGACTTAGGAAGTCTTATATTCATCCATATAGATCTTAGTAGCCATTTGGGATCATCTATCAGCTGAAAACATCAAAACATAGTAGCTGCTGCATGGTAATTTGCTGATTTTGAGCTATCTCTTTGTTTTTGCTCCATATTGCCTCATGGTTGACCTAATCACAAAATTGAACTTTAGAGCATTAGATCACTTATTTATATAATAAAACTACTAAAAATATAAACAAAACATAGGGATAAAATGAGTATAAAGTATACTCATCACTATCCCAAAAATAGCCATATTTAAAATAGAGACATGAAGGAACACGATAACATCGACAAATTCGTAAATATATATCTCTCAATATATCAAAGATTAGGAAATCTAAGCATAGGAGTCCTGGAAATCAACCTAGTTGGGTTTTTAGCCTAACATCAAGTATTCATAATAAAAATAGAATATTCAGTGCTTTCATAAAGGGAAAGAGAAATAGATTAAGGAGTGAATGAGTAGTGAAGCCTCCTTCCCAAATCTTTCGATCCAGAGACTTGAGTTTATCTTCCTCCCATTTTGAAAGAACCTTGCTCTTTATTCTGAGGTCTCCAAAATGTTTCTCCTCTTTTAAACCACAGAAAATAGGGTTTGTTATGGGCCCCTTAAAGGCTTAAAAATCGGTTGGGGATGTTAGGCCCCAATATGGCACCTTGGTGCCACATAGAGCATGGCGATCCAACTGTGTGAGCACCATAGAACCCTTCTTGATGACACCAAGGCACCATATGTCATGCCAAGGCACCATAGTATGTGTCCCAGGTGCTGTTTTTGCCTCTAAATGCTTCGCTCTCATTCCTTTTTCATTCGAAGTTGCTCTAAACAACAAGGTAAGTAACTTAAACATTATAATACTCAATATTACCATGAAAACATATAAATTACAAGGAAAACACAATGATAATATGAGTTTTTAAGGCACTCATCAGATACCCCAAAACTTATTGGTTGCGTTCTCAGTAGGAAGTATAAACATATAAAACAAAGACACAAACGCTAAGATAGAAATGAGTGAAGTGGTGCTAGTAACTAGTAAGAAAAACATTGAAATATTCTAAAAAAAACATGTTAATTACAATTGAGATCCTAAAACATTTATAATCTCTAAAGGGTGAGACATTTAGTGGTACTAATTGATCGAGCTGGCTTCGCCCCGAGCCCTCATTTTTATCTTTCCAAAATAAACTTGGTGAAAGTGTTGTTTAGATCCCCCACATGTACAAAGATTCAATGCACTCTCTGACCAAACTCAACTCACTCTTTTGATAAATGATAACTAAAATAGGTTGAAAAACACACTTTTTATTCAAAAACCAACAAAAAGTAGAAAGCAATGCTAAGTAGTTTTAGAAAATTAATCCGTGTAGTGGGGTCATTGGTGACTCCCACCAAGGCAGTTAAGGGCACGGACATTAAGTTCCCCTCGGACTTCACCCAGAATAGCTCAATTAAAAACCAAAGAACCTACTTGTGAAATCAACCTGTTGTGAATCGTGCAACAATAGTGATAAGAATCGAAGAAGAAAAAACAAGAAGAATACATAGATTTTACGTGGTCTGGTAGTGTGCCTACATCTGCTGGAATGATGACTTGAACTTTTCACTATATTGAAATAGGGTTATAATAACCCTGGATATGACCAAATTACAAAAATACCCTTATACCTTAAAAATGTCGTCTTAGTACCATAGGGCCAAATTACATACGACTTTATTTATGTGAAGACTCGAGCATTTTAATCGGCCACTACAGCCTGATATAAGGCACATGCCTGATAATCTCCACCTTGGCGAATATCCACCTCTTTGAAGAAAACCAACCATGGCTTGAAGACTCCACCTAGGGCAATAGGTTAGGGCATCTCTCATCTAACATATTAATCAAGTCTAAGTAGTGCTTGAAATTTTTTGTGGTAACATGCTTTGTGGCTTATATGTATGCTTTCTCGAAGTATGAGATCTTTCGAAATAACTCACGAAAGAGACCCAGCTCCTTGATCTTGAATCTCATCTATGTGTTTGGTTCTTGCATGATCTGATAGGTTCTTTGCAAAAAAGATGGGGTATGATTGTTATAATGGCGGAACTCATCTTGCTAAATACCCAGCTCCTTGACAATCTTGCAAGCCAGTAATGCCTTGGCCAGCGGCTTGATTACTGCCATATGCTCTTGTGCGAAACACGCCTCTTCGCTCGATGCATTTGCCTCCCTTCTTCTTGCTTTGCTCAAGCATTTTCCCAACCCTTCTAGCCTCAATATGGGTCACATGCCACAACACAAACCATCTTTTGTCCCATGTAACAAGCAGTGAAATCAATGACTCCCATCTAGTAGGCTTAGGCCATTAGGCTTTGAAGGTCTCCTATCACTCTAAAAGTTAAGCCATTACAAGCAAGTGAGATTCGAGAAGAAGAGACTAAAACAAGCATACATAGGATCTAGTGTGTGTTTATGGAGTTCCAAAAGGAAATAATTCTTGAGAGAAAATGGGAGTATTGTTGAGTCTCCCCACAACCAAATAGATTTTCTCAAGTCTGAATTAAATAATGCCATGACATCCCGATTTTGACTATAAAATAAAGCCACAATAACAATGTAATCTCAAAATCATTTACTTGGTACCAACTCTACTCATATGGACACGAAAGAAACACCTTGAAAGAATAAAGAAAAACACATACAGCGAAGAATGATATTCACCGTTTGGGTTGGAATTCTCTTCTCGACAACATTATCTTCTAGTCGAAAACAACATACCTCGAAATAAAGCACAGTATAAGAAGAGTTGGAGTTTTACCTCTGACCCCGAGAAGGTTTCCAAAATTTTCTAGTTTATCTCGAGCTCACGAATTCAACAAATTCAGGGCACCGTAGGTGACCCCGATCTTGAAACCGTATTAACTCATGAAGTCCGACTTGAAAATCACAATGCTAAGAAAACCTTCCCAAAATCAAATATGAGGTAAAATAGAATGGAAAAACAACTGGTGAACTACTCACAAACAACTAACAAAACAATAAAAACAACTAAAAATTAAAAAGATAACTAAAGAAAAAGCAACTCTGAACTTAAAGAAAACGAAACATTAAAAAAAATGGCTTTAAAATTGGAGATATCCCCACAAACTTACAATCGACATTGTCCTCAATGGAGTAAGTAGAAAAAGAGAAGAGGCTCCTTAAAAAAGGGTGATCAAACCGAGAAAGTTGTTAAATCTCTCTTATGCTCTTATAACCCTTGTGATAATCCTGATTTTCTGACGAACTATCTTGATTACATCGAGACATCTCGACAATCAATCTTTAACAAATGGCTCACAAATTTCTCTATTTCAAGTCTTAGCACAGTTCAAACCACCTCAAGCTTTGACTATAACAACTTACAATCCCGAAGACAAGCGAAAATTCATAGTCATAGGCTGAAAACCTGGCCCATTTGATGCAAAATAATGATACTTCACGAATAATGCTCATAGACCTGACTTGGAAGCAAGAATAGACCTTGAATTTTCCTTAAGCATTTCCTTGAACACCTTAAGGGCACACTTCCTTCACTTTTATAGGTATTTTTTAAAGGTTTGAGAGATTCCAGAAACACAAGGTGAATCTTAAATCAAATATCACCCGAATATCAACACATTTCCATTTCATACCAAAACACTTGCAATCCTCTTATCTCACTTATTAAAGTTAAGCTCAACACCAAATTCCACCTAAATTTGTAGAGATAGAAAATACTTACTTGAACTTCAAATATACTAGGTTGAGCTTCATATTTGATTGTCATGGAGAGAAATCAACCTTGAGAATATGAAATAACTTTCCACGAGCATTACGAGGTGAGAAGGGTGTTTCCTTGAATGGAAGCTTGGTGGTGGGTTTTGTGTAGAGAGAGAAATGGGTATGGTGATTAGAAATGGAGTTGGGATATTTAAATGATTGAAATGATGAAGATTATGGTGAATATTTGGAAGATATAGGAGATTTTGAAGGGTTTCCAAGAGGTATAAGGGTATTTGGGAGGGTTAGGGAGGTGTATGATATGAGGGATGGGTTTAGAATGCAAGAAAGGGGTGTTTTTAAAGTGGGGCATCAATGTTGTTGTGCCCAAAGCCTGAGTGGCACCTTGGCATGGCAGCCATTTCTAGATGTCAAGGCACGGGTGTCTAGCGCCACGGGTTGCATCTAGGTGCCTTCTCGACTCCCCTGATGCTTTCGATTTTCATCCGGTTGCATCGAATCCTCCAAAATAATTTGAAATCAACACAAGATTTTCAACTCCCTAAACCACCTTTTTATCTCCACAAACCTAAAAAACAAAAACAAAACAAAGAAAAAAAACCAAGGAAGAAAAATTATAAGAAAACAAACCTTGGGTTGCCTCCCAAGCAGCGCTACATTTTTAGAGTCTAGCTTGACACATCAAATAAGGAAAAGTAATGATTTTTGTTTTCATCCTTCATGAAGGAGTACTAGTGCTCAAGTAGCTGTTTTAGCACATCTTCAAGGCTTCTATTCACTTTCTCCATAAGGATTACCTTGTCATTCCCCTTCATTAACTCTAAGATCACTTTATCCACCTTAGAAAATTTATCCTTCTTCTCACTATTCAACTCCCCTTCATAAATTAACAGGGGCACATTGTTTACTCTTAAGCACATCAATTCTTCATGCACATATCCCCAAAGAGTCCTCCTTGAAGATCCATCGTCCTAAACTTCATTGTTCCTTACTTTCTCACTTTCAGCTCATTCTCATTTTCCTCGACTGGTGTCGGGTCTTTTCTACATTGTCCCTTAGAAAAAGTCTGAAGTAAATGTCACTTCATAGCCATGGCTATTTGCATGACACCCGTGTTATCAAAGTCTTAATGGTAGCACCTATGTTACTAACAATGGCTTCAAAGTTTGTAAAATCCGCTTCCATGTTGGATATCCGGTTGTCTTGAGAGTCAACTCTCCTTCTTAGTTTAGTAATGAAAGCACTCTAATTTTCGGAAAAGCGGTTGCCTTAAGACTCTATCCTCTCCCTTGATTTACTTAAGCCAAAACCTCCCATTTTCTTCTAAGGATGATTCTCATTGAACTTTGATAGTTGAAATATGTCTCATCTTGATCCTGAAAACTTAGATTTCCATTAGAGAAATTCTCATAACTTCTCCAACCTGAATGATAATAGCTTGGTTCTTTGTTGTTGGGTTGAAAGAAGTAACCCTCACTATTATGGACATAGTGCATATTATCAAATTCAAGAAAATTTACTTAGCACCATTGAAGTGAATCTAGGAGAAGGAGATTTGGAAATTCATTAGGATGTCACCTTGAGAAGTGGGGTAGAGTTGAAGAGGTAAATGAAAAAGAGGAAGTTGAAGAGTTAATTGAGAAAATGAAGAATGAAGAGGAGTCAACTTGTCCGAAACTGGAAGAGGAAAAAGAAGAAGTTGAGACAATTTCGGAGATGACTCCTTGGGCATTTGTGCTTTAGGAGTTGCCAAGTAAAGACATACCATACATTTTTGGGGTGGAAGAGCTCGTAGTTTCATGGCACAAGATTGAGGAAACCTCAATTGGGAAGAAAAAGGGTAAATCATTTGTGGAGTATGTGCTCGAAGAGCTACTTTCAGGCTATTGCTCGCTTCGCATAGAAGATGGAGGCGAGAATCTCAGCGTTTAAGTAATTGGTAGAGTTAAGTTGGACTCGAAAAATAGAGTGACTTCTTGGGAGGCGACCCAAGTTTAATAAGTTCCCTTTTCTATTTTTTTAGTTACCATCGAGTTTTTTTTAGTTAATTTTTCTAGTTTGATCTTGTTTTGGTTGTTCTTTTCAAGTTTTTGGAAGTCCTAAAGTTGGTTCTAAAGCAGAGAGATTTGATGATTGAGATTAAAGAGAAGTGTAACATGTCTTTGGGTGCATCTAAACCACAGAAAACTAAGTAAAACATAAGTGGAAAGAAATCATCCCAATTATCGAAAAGAAGAAAAAACGGAAAAAGGAAAGAGAGAAAAACAAATTTGGCATTAAACTCCGTAATACCACTCCATTATCTTCTTCTTATAAGTGTTCTTCCTCTTCCATGAACAAACCCTAGAAGCTCTCCAAGAACAAACCCTAGAGTGTTTCCACCCATAAGGAGCTTGTTCTCCCAAAATCGCCCAAAATCCATAATTCCTCGTCTCCTTAGGGTTTGAACTTTAGAACCCTCCATTATGAAATAAAAGGGTGAAAATCGACCAAACCATCCCGAGCATTGAGTAATGTCACGATGTTGGGCTCACGGCGCTTTGGGTTCTGCGGCGTCAGGCGTTTCTGTAGCTCCTCTGTTTTACATCGGCCCATTGAGGCCCATAGCTGTCATCGAGACTTTAGGGTGGGTGTTCTTGTGCGGATTGGAAGATCAGCTTGAAGTTTAGAATATATAAATGGCTAGAAAGAACACTTTAGAAATTATTATAAACACTTAATGTACAAAATTCTCCAACTGGTAACTTTTGAGTTCTCTTTTCTTCCTTCTTCAGCTGCAGACATCATAACCTAATTCATTTGAAGTCAGGTGGTGAATAAAGTCTCTTTGGAAAGCTTGGGTAGTATCCTATTCATCCATATAAAGATTGTATCTATTTGGGATCATCTTGCAGATTAAAACATCAAAACACAATAGCTACGTACTGTAGTTGCTTTTGGGCTTTATCTCTTTGTTTTTTGCTCCATTGCCTCATGGTTGACCTAATCACAAAATTGGACATTTAGAAAAATTAGATCACTTATTTCTATAATAAAATACTAAAAATATAAGCAAAACATAGGGATAAAATGGTATAAAGTATGCTGCTTTCTCGATTAGGCGTCGACAAGGATTTTAAGAACCTTACATGGTGGTTGTGAAAATTCAGCGGGTCTCAAAGTGTTGAAGTTCCTCAATTCATGTTGATCTGAGGGCTAGTCACCCATGTCACCATGGGACGGCCCGGCGCCATACTCTAAAGACCATAACCAAGTAGGTGGTGATGATCTAACTTGATCATCCTTAGGGGAGTCCTCTTTCCCTCCTTGTTTTTCATTCAGTATTTCTTTAAGGGAAATCTTTTGTTCTAGTTTGGGTGGACAAATTGTGGTAGAATCAGCTTTCAAGTTCCTAAGTGTTTTGTGTTTTGTCTTGTGTTATACATGTTCATGTTTGTGTTTAGTTTAGTTTGGTTAGTTGGTTAGTTTGTTGAATTTGTATTTTCATGTGCTTTTTCTTTCTTTTTTTTTTATTGTGTTATGTTTTCATATAGGTAGGGTTTGGTGCTTAATAAATGGAAATGCTTTGACATTTTGCGTCAAAATTTTGTTTTATTTGGCCAAAACTTGAGATATCATCACATTTATGTGATCTAAGCTTGAGTGTATCTAGTGGTTGTGTGAGGCTTGGTATATAGAGCCCCCGTATTTTTCAAAGAACCATTTCTTAATGGAACTCGTGCACACGCACACTAGATCTTTTGTACACAGAGTTTTCGGCCTCTTCTTCTCAAACTAAACTTACCTTGAGGGACCTTAAATTTCATAGTGTTGGGACACCTCATAAAGTGAACGATGAGCCCCCAGTGCGAAAAAAAAAAAAAAAAAGGAAAAATGTGAAAAGAAAGGTAAATAAGTGAGTTATTCCAGGTGGGTCAGGAACACAGTATGAGGGCCTTTCAAAGCCTAATTCCCAGTTAGCGGTAGGGGTCATTGACTTCATCAGTTTTTATGGACGGAGGATGGTTCGCGATCCATAGTAGGTGCTTTGGTTCTCTAGTTGAGTGTTCGAGTGAAGTTGAGGGAACTTATTGCAGTGCCCTTAACATTAGTGGCGAGTCGCTGATGGATCTCTTGCATGGACACTTTTCTGGCGCCTTAGCCTTTGCATCTACTTTCTAGTTTTGTGATGTTCTGTCTTGTTTTGTTAATCTCTTTCAAATGAGTGAGTTGAGTTTGGTTGAAGAGTGTTTGTAACCTTTGTTTACATTTGAGATCTAACATACCATTTTCACCGAGTTTCTTTAGGAAGGGTCCATTGAGAACTTGGGGGTGAAAGTTTGCCTTGAGCACCATACTCCTAGATGCCTTGTCTTTAAAGATTTTACGTAACAGGATCCACACATGTAGGCTATCATGTTTCCATGGGGCTGTCACGGTATTCTCCTAGCTTGTTGCTATCACCATTCTCTACTCATATATATCTTAGTGTTTTGTGTATATGTGTGTCGTTCCTTTGTGAGAACAGCAGAAGACTAAATTTAGGGACATGATGAGTATCATATGCTCCTTTTATCCATGTTTTTCTTATTAGTTGTTTTACTTAGTATAAATAAGTGATTTAATGCTCTATGTTCAATTTTGTGATTAGGTGGGTATTAGTGTAGCGAAATCCGCAAAATGAAAGAAATTAGCAAAGTCATCATGCGCCTCCCAATGGCTTACATGTGATCTTTTCATCTAAAAAATGTCCTCCCATGGCCCCCTCATTTACATGGACACATTCTAGACTCTAAGAGCTTTCTATAGAGTCCAATATCGCCTAATTCAGAGTATAGATGAGCAAGATATGAAGGAAGGAGGGAAGAGGCAAATAGAAAGAGAAGAAGTGACTAGAACCACTCGTATTGCAGTGTTAAGGTTCACCACGATGGCGTGGTCAAAACAATTGCCAGTGTGAGCTTCTCATGTTGAGTGGGGTTAAGCTTTAAGGGTTGATGGCTTCCATTTCTCCACACCACAGCATAAATCATCATAACAAATTGTGGATCATCATTCAAAATTGTTGAAACTGTATTAACAAAACATTGGGGTTTTAGGAGCTCTTGGGTACGAGAAGATAGGTTCTTGATTACTTGTGGCAGTAGGGTATCTTAAATCACTTGAATTGTAACACAATACCTCATACTAGTAGCATAGCTCTTGTAGTATAGACTCAGGATCGATCCACGGGGATGGAGTTCTGCTTGTGAATGCTTAATGAAGTTGTAAAGCAGTGATTATGACTTGGATGTAAGGTTGGATAAAAGATGAGTTTTGGTAGTGAAATTTTAAGCAAAATGAAGTAAAAAATAAAGAAATAATTCATGAAGTGTTAGCTTTGCTGAGCTTAGGTCTATTACAAATGAAATTTGTCGAGGACTACCTCGCATTGGGGACCAGTAACATATAAGTCACTTCCAGAATGGATCTTGTTTAACTATAAAACTTGACCCTCAATAACTACCCTTTGAAAGTGGCATTCAATGTCCATTAATGTTCTCAATCAGTTAAAAACCTGTCTCCTTAAGTCACCTTCCAATGGCTCGCTAAATGATAACTAATGTTTATGCTGGATCACAGCGATAAGCATCGATGATCTAAGCTTACCATGTACTAACCATTCAAGGTGAATCGAAGGAGATTGAAACCTAAAGTTGGAGAGGAAAGGACATCGATGAAAGAGAATACGTGCGTGAAAGCATGTTTGTTTATAATAGGTTGCTGCAGTGCCTCTGCTTGAGGAGGGGTTTAGCTCCCTCATTCTCTGGGTTGTCATCCTCGAGAGGGTGTTTGGCTGATGAGAAAATGAGAAAAGCGGGGGAGCTTCTTAGCGACTTCCCAAACTTAAATCAAATAATCTTTTACAAGGCATTCATTGGAGCATTATACCTTTGCCAAAAAAAAAAAAAAAAAAAAATTACAAAAATGTATAGATTAGACCTTTATTACATGGGGATAGTTTGGGCGTAAATAAAAAAAAAAGAAACATAGTCAAAGGATGGTTGTAGAAAAATTCATTAGAGCATTAATTTCTCATGGGTTGCGAAATTTGGAACCATGAGACTAATTGTAAAGGTTAAGTTTGTTTCTATTCTCTGTTTGTCTCTCCTTAACATACGGTTCTTTAGCTCTACGTTCCAATTGATTTCTTCATGCTAATTTGGATCTATCTTGATGAATAAAAACTTTTGTGAAGCCTACAAAATCTACTATAAAGTGGATCGGAAACTATGGCCTTAGATTCTTAGCATTACTTGATTAGTCGATTTGGCGTACGGAGTGTTAAGAGTATGGAACAACACTATTTGAGTAGTATCACAACTTGCGAAATTGGTAGGTTTAGTACAACAACCTCTTATTTTCTTCTCCTTTTTATACGGTTCTTTAACTCTAAGGTCCAATTGATTTCTTCATGCTTGAGATGGATCCCTATCTTCAATGGATAAAGCCTGTGAAGCCCTCAAAAACTGCTATAAAATTGGATCAAACACATTGCTAGGTCCTTAACATTGCCGGTCGGTCGATTTGACATTACTATAAAAAGTGCTAAAAACCAGAAGTGTTAGGCATGAATATACTATTTGGGTATTAATCCTTTCGCAGATTAACATTGCTAGTCCTTAGCGATGAAGCGATCAAAAGTAAGATGAACTATATATCATCACGAAAAATGGTTTCTGAAAAGGAATGAGGATATTTTCGACTTTCAACAAAGTCACCAACATCCTGCAAAACTATGTCGGAATGTGTGCTATGCATATTCAGGAGTATCAAAGCAGTGTCATACAGAGGACCTTTTTTTTGACTGGCTTCCATAAAACCTAAGTGTTGACAGTTAGTTTCGAATAGGCGCAAGCCCCATTTCTCCCAAGCTAGTTCTTTTCTATACATAGCACATTAACAAACCTCAATAGATCAAGACCATGGCTTTATTTCAACTCTTTTCTTTGTAGGGTGCGTCTTTGAAATTGACTCACAAATGTCATGAGGTCCCTGGAGTATTTCCCAATTGGGTTGGTGCCAGTCATAAGGATCTCTCGACAAATTTTTTTGGGTTTCACCACGGACTTTTAGTAAGCTTCGAAACTCCGGCTTTCTGATTTGCTGTCCTATCCACCCTTGTGGCGACAAGTCGGTGGCTCCCGACCCGGTTGGTTTAGGGCATCGGGCTTTAAAGACTTTGTCATAACATAGTGCACTCGAGTTTGAAAGTGTACATTAATTTTATTCTTTTCCTTTTTCTTTTTTATTTGAAAGACTCATTGGTCTTTTATTCAAGGGTCTCGACCTATCAAAGGTGGTAAAAATCTTAGTCCATATTTTGCGGGGCTTAGGGAGTGAAGCGGGTTTCGACATAATTGAAACCTAATGTGCACAGTGTGTGGTTAGTTCAAAGTGGAAGAAATAAGGTTGGAGACAAGAGAAATTTCAACAGTTACTCAACTCAGATAAGCATAACACCATCCTAACATCAACTGCATTGGGACAAGACTTCAGTTTCTCAGATAGTAAGTTGAGCATTACAATTTTTTTTTTCTGTAAATGAGAAATGAGAAACTATGACATGCTAAAACATCGAAAAATTTGAAAAAAACATATACTTGCCATTGTGAAAGGAAAACAAACAAGCCCAGTAAGTCATTATTAAACAAAAAATAGACTTGCTAAAAACATATTGGCACTTCCTTCATTAACTCTCCCCCCAGCCCAAGATCTAACGGTGTCTTAATGGAGTGCGGAGGCGAAAACTTAATGAAGAGTGATACCCTCCCTCAGTAGTCTGCAGGACAACGGAACCTCGTTCTCTCGCGTACGGCGGAGCGGAAGGATGAGCGAGATGGTAGGCATTTGAGCTCTAGGGAACTAGGATAAGCTGGCGGTGGAGTGGGATCTGTTCTTTATAGAATGGTGGTGTTCTTGAACTTGAGTAGGATGGCTATATTACGGCGAGGCATGGAAACTTCGGTGGGCAGTGCGTCGGCCGTAGCGACTTATGTATGACGAAGGAGGCTGGGATGTAGGCCTGTCTGATCTGAATGGCCGTGATGCAAAGAAAAATCTTGGCGGTGAAGTGAATAGATCTCCTTGCCCAGTAGTGAAAGATGGCTGGGGCCCAGTGAAGCTTGATGGGGCGGAGATGGGGAGGATTGTCTTTGCGAGGTATTGGTGGGCCAGGCGGGTCGAGCTGATGGCGGTGACGGTGGTGTGTGGGGCTCTAGTAAATTTGTTGGGAGGTTGTTGGTCTGTGGTGGATCACTCACAGGATGCACTTGCCTCGGTAAGAGAATAACGGGAAAAGAAGGACCCCGAGGCCTGAGTACACTGTAAACCCCGGTAAATGTGGCTGTGAACCCAGCCGGATGCTCTCGATGGGGCTTAAGCCAGGAAAGCCTGAAGTGCTCCCGAAACATGAAGCAATAGTGAACACTTGAGTGGAATGTATGCGGCTGCTCAAGAGTGCTTACGGTGTATCTTCTCTTCGAGTGGAAGAGGGATGTCGCAATAAGCTTTGAGGAGTGGCAAAAGCCCTCCAGGAATGTCTTTATAGGGCCTTGAAGATGGCGCCACCTTATAGAGTGAGATGCTAAAGAGGAAGCAGTTGGGCCATGACACATGGTCCTAACATCCAATGGAAGTTGTCTTGTAATGAAAATAAAGGCAGGCGTGTGTCACGGGAAGGATTGGACCATCCCCGGGGTGAAGGATGTAGCCGCCCATGCATGGTTCGGAATTATCGGGGCATTACGGAAGGTGGCTTGGCGGCTAGCAGCCAGAGTACGCTTCCGAAGGGTGCCACTGGCGGCCGTCGATGGTGAAATGGATAGCGGTGGGTTAAGCTCCCTTGGGGCGTCGTAGTGCAGTAGAAGTGATCACTGCTCTCGGATAGAAGGGTGGGTGGAGTGTGAAGCGAAGGTGCGTTGAGCAGGTCTATCGAGTCCGGAACCCGATGAAGCCCGGAAAAAGGCTGGAATAGCATAAAATGCTCACGTTATGGAATCACTTGTTTAGTGTTAGTGTTTCCCTTCGATTAGACTGAGGAAGAATGGCGTAAATCACAGCGGAACAAAATAGGTAGAGTAGCGATCGTCTTGTGAGGCTCATGGTGGAGGAGGCGTGGAGGTACCTACGGTTGGGATTGGGAAGACTCGGCGGGGCTAGAGGTCTGGCAGCAGGTAGAGGCGGCTGAGCAGGTCTGTGCGAGGGGTATCTGTGGGCCTGTGAATCCCGATCAGGAGTCTCATGCTGCTTACCAGTTGGAAAGCGGGGATAGCGGCAGGAGATTTGAGGCGGATCTGCGGGTTAGTAGAGGCGGCCCAGGTGTGCTGGTCATGCGTCGCGTGTGGCTAGGTAACCAGGGTCGACAAGGTTATAAAGCCTATGCCTTCTGCTGCTTTAGCTAGCTACTTCTTGATATAAATAGCTCTAGGTCGAACTTAGGGATGGGTTTTCTTATGAAATGACTGATGAGGTTGAAATGGTAGATTCAGGTGGATTTTGGGTTTCATAAAACAATTGGTTTTTTAATGGTTGAAACTAAAAGCAGTGAGTTAACAAAATGTAAAAAATAGAACTCAGCTAGTGGTAGGTCACTTGAGGTCGGGTTCATAAGGGAAGCGTGGGTTTCGAGGGTCCTTTCTTCGCGTTGGGGAAGATGACCTATAGTCATTTCCCGAACCATATCTTAATTTGGCTATAAAACCTAACCCTTAATAACTATCCTTTGAAAAATTGGTAATCACACAACAACAATGGTCTCGGTAGTGAAAAAACAACTCTCCTTGACTGACCTTACAATGGATCATAAATGATAACTAACAAACATTAATGGATCTAACATTAAGCATCCAATGAGCCCAAAATCTTACCAAGTAATAACAATTCAAGGTGAGTTTAAGGGATTTAAACACATAGTTCCGGGGAAACCTGAGCGTCGAGTGAGTACCCTACGTGAAAACCATGGAAACCTCCGGTGCCATGGATCCCTCGCTACGACAACCTTCTCATTCCAAGGAAGGGTTCTAGCAACTCATCCTCAGGGTTTCATCCTCGAGAGGGTGTTTGTTTGCCAGAAATGAGAAAATGGGAGAAAGTATGAGAGAGAAAAGAAGAAAGAGTGGGAAGAAGCCAGCTTCTGCCCCGAAAAAAGTTTATTATTGTGGCTTGAAAGATCTCTCAGGTTCACTGAGTCACAGTGGGCTTATATCTTTGCTTGAAGCTAAAAGCAAAATTAAAAAAGAACCAAAATCAAAAGCTATTACAGGGGATAAAATGGGAAGAAAACCAAAAAGGGGAAAAAAAGTCAACAAGTCAAACGGGCAGTAGGAAGTAGCAGTCAACAGGGTGAACAGTGGCAACAGGAGGCAATTTCACAACCTACGAAAATTCACAGGTTGCGAAAATTTGCAACTGCGAGTACTACAGCTGCGAGAATTTAAGTAGCCATGCCAATTTCTGGGCTCAATTTCATGCCTTTTCTTCTCTTCTTTCATACGGTTTGATCTGCCAATGCTGAGGATTCGACTTGAGTTCGCCGTGCTTGGATTGACTCAGCAGCTTTGGCATAAATAACTGCGAAAACTCACGAAATTAGCCACAATCGATCGATGGTATAATCGGGACCTTAATGTGCGATTGGGTTAATTACGCGATTAGTACACAAAAGTGCTCAAAACACCCGTAGCGGGACTCAATAACACTTTTGAGCGCTGTCACACCCCCAAACTTTCTGCATTGATAGTCCCTTAACGTATGAAAGAAAGAGAGAAATAAATAATAATAAAAAATCAAAATTATGTTCTGAAATGATATTTCAAAAAAGGTTGTGAATGAGTAATGCTTAACCCTCAGTGAGAATCCACTGAAACCCTTACTTGATAACTATCTCGAGAGAATGAATATCATACGGGAATTGAGTATCAAAAAAAAGAGTCTCCATCTTGAGTGAGATCAAGCTAGGAACTTTGCGAAAACACAAGATGTTCATATGATGGAGTTCTACTATACCAAAATAAACTACAGCGCATTCTCCCAGCCCATTCTTACAACCTGAGTACACTACTTGAGCTAAATAGATCGGGCTTCGCTCTTGTTGACAATTCTTTTTGTGTTGTAAGGGTCTGATGTTGAAGAATGGAGCCTGCGTCAGAAGTCCGTGTAACGGGGATCTGGAGTGACTCCCGAAGCGATTAAGGCTTGGGCCGCAAGTCATAAGGATCTTTTCGACCGCTATCTTTAGGTTTCACCAGGACTTCGAATGATTTGAGACTCCGGTACCTAAAACTTCTTAAACCTTACCCGTCCACCCGTGTAAGCGAGCCTGAAAGTCGGTGACTCCTGACCGGTTGGCAGGCCTGGACTTTAAGACTTCGCCATATACCCCTCGGGCCGGGTGCTTGGGTTTCAAGTAGCGTTGCAATTTTCTTTTTTTTTTTCTTTTTCTTTTATTTTCTTTTTCTTTTGTTTTCTCTTACTTTTTATTTTGGAAGACACATTGGCCTTAACTTTCATGGGGTTCCTTAACTATTAAAGGTAGTAAAAAAACTAGGGTAGGTTTGCAAGTTACAGGAGGTTTAGAGGTTTGACATTGACTGATGTGCATAGTGTGTGGTGTAAAGGTGGAAGAAAATGTCGAAAACAGGAATTCAACTTATCATCAGCAATTAGCGTAGAAATCAATCTAACATCAACGAGGTGGACAAAGTTTAAATTTTCAAACTACGAGGCTAGTAGCTGCAAAAAAATGGAGTGTAATTTTTTAAGCGGTAGTCTGAGTTGTAAAGTGTGTATTATAAAAAAAAAAAAATGACTATAGTTTCGGCTCAAAAACAAACTAACGACTTCACAAATGAACAAACAACTATACAAAAGGAAACTAATTAGCAAGTCATTAAACTTAACAAAATAGGCTTGCTGAAATGAAAACAAACACAAAATAAATGCAGCTTCATGCGCTAACTCTCTAAGCCAAATGTCCCATTGTCATGATAGGGCTTGGATTAAATTTAGGGAAGAGTATTTTATATGATAAGATGCACCTAGTTTTTGGATGGAGACTACGAAGCTTTCCATGAGGCCTTATTCCTCCATTTGGGCTTAGATAGACGAGTTAGAATAAGAAAGAAAAAGTGACCGGTTGGACTATTTGAAAGTGCGCCTTTATCAAAATTTCAAAAGTGTTTTTCTAGTTATATTTAGTTTAAACTCTACAAGCTTTCCAGCGGTACGAAACGCTGAAAGCCAGAAGTTCAAATCCATAAAGTTATGGCGAAACAAAATGGGAATTATCATGATTACAAAATTTGCAACATATATACGATTTTTTTAATTAGAAATAAGCTTGAATAATAAAAATAACATATATATATATATATATCATAAAACAAACATGAACAATCTTGGCTGTGACAAAAAACAAAGCTTTGGAGCAGTGCGGTATGAAATTTCGTAGGCTAAAATTCTGGATTTTGGCTTATGGTGCGCGAAAATGCAATGACCTGCAAAAATAAACACATTAAATTTTAAAAAAGCAAAAAAATGAAAATCGACCGAGAAAACAAAAAATTAAATTAAAATTAGAGAACCTAAGAGAAAATTAAATAAATCAACATAAAATAAAAACGAAAAAAATCAAAGCAGTGGGTAGGCGGGTGGAGGTGAGTTGTAGTCTTGAGTTCGGGTGCCCAAATCTGAACCGGCCTGGGCTCCTATCCATTGTGCCATCTGATATGAGCACACTTGATGTTTGATCGGAGACCACTAACTTCTTTAAGTTTTGCCTGAAGCCGAGTGATGGACTAGCCCCTTAGCTTTAGCGTGAAGTTTTGGGTGTGGATTGTGTTGCGGTGAAGCGAGACATGCTACGGGTGGGGAGAGAGTCTTCTTTGGTGGTCTTGTTGTTGGTGGCCCCAGAGCGAGTGGTACTGGGATTCAACTTTATGGGAGGTGGTTTAAGAATAGGCTTTTGGGGCTCTTCCACTCTTCACTCCCTTTGCCCTCCTCCCGGTCGTGATGGGAGAATTGCTTCATTACTGGCATTTACATTGCTCGTGGTGTTAATGGGCACTCTTCTTCTGGATTCACTTCCTCTTGGTGAACATGTTGCTGATTGGTGAGCCTTGAAATGGATCTTGGGTTTATTAATTTACGCTCCATTTCACTTTGGAAACGCCCGTCTAATTTTGGTTGAAGAGTTCTCACGGTATGAATTCTTTGGCTTGGTAGGCATTGAATGTGTACAACCTTCCCGCGAAGTCACCCAGCTTGGTGAAGTTCGAATGTCTTGCTCAAGCGGAGGGTTGTGTGGTGAGTTAGGATGAAGAAGCATATTGTGGATTTGGAGGAGGCATATTGTATACGTTAAGATCTGTTGAGAGAGGTTTAGGTGGTTCCTCCGACTAAGGTTGTAAGTATTTCCATATGAGTGGAGTTGTTGGAGCGCCATGCATCAGAGAACACACTCATCGGGTGGAGGGTTTCTATAGTCCCTCGGACTATATGCATTTGGATTGCTTTCTGGGTTGTGCCGACTATCTTTGTTCTTTCTCTAGATGTTCCATTGGGTTGAGCTAATATTGATTCAGCATTGGACTCTTGTAGACACTTGACTTTGATGACTGCTGTGAAATTCCTACCTTTGAACATGTTCTCTATTTGGAAATGGGGCAACACGAACAAGAAAAAAGCAAAACAATTCTACCAAAACTAAAAATAAAGATAAAAGAAAAATCACCAGAACTTGTGATGAGGATCACAAGTGTTCAGTATATCATAATTTGAACTTAGGCACACGTCCGGCGGCGGCATACATTAGTTCACAAGTAAGCGTGTAGTTAGGCAACCAGGAGTGGCAAAATTTATAAACCTATACCTTCTTCTGTTGTAGCCTAGGTACTGCAGTATAGTGGCTCTAAGGTCGAACTCAGGGATGAGTTTTCTTCGCACAAAATGACTTACAGTGAGGTTTAAAATGGTGAATTCAATTTGGATTTTGGGTTTTCATAAAACGATTGGGTTTTAATGGTTGAAACTAAAAGCAGTGAGTTAACAAAATCCAGGCCAGAACTCCGCTTAGTGTTAAGTCACTTTGGGGGTCGATTCATAGGGAACTGTGGGTTTCGGGTCCTTTCTCGCGTTGGGGAAGATGACTGTAGTCATTCCTGGCTTGGATCTTCATTTAGGTATAAAACCTAACCCACCCAATAAATCCTTTGAAAAATTGGTAATCACCGAAACCGCTTGATAGTCTCGATGTGAAAAGCAACTCTCAGTGACCTTAAAATGGATCATAAATGATAACTAACAAACATCGATGGATCTAACATTAAGCGTCAATGACCCCAGCTTGCAGTAATAACCATTTAAGGTGAGTCAGGGATTTAAACTTATAGTTCCGGGGAAACCTGGCGCGGTGGTACGTGCGAAAACCATGGAAACCTCCGGTTTTGCCATCAGGATCTGCGCTTGTGACCTTCTCGCTTTAAAGGAGGGAGGGTTTCAAACTCATCCTCGAGTTGTCATCACCGAAGGAATTGTTTGGATGCCCGAAATGAGAGAAAAGGGAGAAAGTGAGAGAAAGAAGAAGAGCGGGAAGGAAGTGAAGCTTCCTGCGGATTTATTGAGTGAAGCCGAAAAGGTCACCAGGTTACAATGCGTGGAAGCATATATTGCCCCGGCCGAGCAAAATTACAAAAGAACCAAAATCGAAAGCTATTACGGATAAAATGGGAAGAAAACGAAAGGGGAGCAAAGTCAACAATTGAAACGACCGGCGGGGAAGGAGCGGAGTCAACGAGGGTGAGCGGTGTGCGGGAGCGATTTCGCGACCTGCGAAAATTAAAGTAGGTGCGAAAATTTCTGACCTATGAAATTCGCAACCACATAAATTTCCTGCGAGGCTCGATTTCATGCATTTTCTGCTCTTCTTTCCGCCACGGTTTTACGTATCACGTCTTGAGTTCGTTCAGATTAGCCCGTCTTTGGATCATTTCAGCGATTTTAGCGTAAATAGGCTTTACAAAGCTCTGAGTGTGCGAGGAATCTTATCGATAGGTATAGCCGGGACCTTAATGTGCGGTGGGTTAATTGCACTTATTAGTACCGCAAAAGTGCACCGAAACCCTCTGATACGCGGGGTTGAAATAGCGCTTTTTGAGCCTTGGTGGGTCTCTGGCACGGAGAAGGTGGCACTCCGTGGTATCGGGAGGATGGTGCCTCGCGGGTGTACACCATTGGTTGGTTGGATGATGAGGGTTTCAAGGGGGGGGGGCGCTGTGTTATAGGGTAAGGGGTTGTGGAAGGTTTGGGGCTGGAGGATAAAAATGGGTGGGAGGCCGAGAGTTGGGGAGAAACCGATGAATGAGGGAAAAAACACGAGGCCTTGGGAAACGGCAGGCTTGGAATCAAGGAGCGCAGAAAATCAATCAAGGTTGCGATTTTACACAGCCCTTCTGAAAAATCTTGCGAAATTTGTATGGGTTCAGAGTACTGCGGCGGGAGATTCCCTACAATTTTCTTCAAAACTCCTCCTTTAGAAAATAAGCACAACCTGCAAAAACAAACATAGGAAAATTCAAATGAAAAGTAGGAAAATGAATTGAAGAATAAATTGAAGGGGAATTTTGAATAAATCAAAAGAAAAGGGAAAATAAATAAAATAAAAGATTAAACAAAAGTGGACCACAAATCTCGGGGGATTGAGTCCCACTAAACTGACTTTTAGAGATTTGGGCTGAGGAGGTAAGATCCTCCTTAATGCATTGTGAAGGGGATTGCATAAGGCTTCAGGCGGTGGCCATTCACTTTGAAAGTTTGATTGTCCTTCGAGCTCTTGATTTCCACTGCCCCATTGGGATAAACTTGATGAATTGTAAAGGGGCCAGTCCACCTCGACTTGAGTTTTCCTGGAAAGATGTGGAGCTTTGAATCATAGAGAAAAACTTGATATCCTTGATGGAAATTTTTTCGAGCTATCATCTGGTCATGCCATTTCTTAGACTTTTATTTCTAAATTCTTGAATTGAGGTAAGCATCGTTCCGGAGTTCTTCCAACTCATTGAGGTCGAGAAACCTCTTGAGGTCGGCTCTCCAAAAATCCAAGTTGAGCTTTTTAATTGCACGCGCATGCCTGTATTCATTGCAGGAAGGTGGCGTGCTTTGAGCACGAAGCGATAGGGGGACATCCGAGAATAGTCTTGAAAAGATGTATCTGTATGCCACAGTGAATACAACATTGAGAGGACAATCACTGTAGAGGTAACCGCACCAGTTAGGTAATCTTGATCTATTATTGCGGCTCAACTTGCCCACTAGTTTGAGGATGGTAGGGGTGTCACTTTAATCATTTCCACATATATTTAGCAAAGAGAGTTTGGGTTTGTTGTAGTGGGTACCTCCAATCACTTGATTATGGCTTTGGGCACTCCAAATCTGGAAGACGTCTCCTTTAGAAATTAAGCTTTCCTACAATGATCATTGGTTTCGAGAATCGCCTCGACCCACTTGGACCATAATCAGCTACAAGATTGAATGAATACGAAAGAGCGTGAGGAATGGCCCGAAAGTGAATAAATGCCTGAGCATCGAGATAAATCAATTACTAGAATTGGGTTTAAGGGCATCATATGACGGTGAGAAAGCTTCCCGAGTCTTTGGCATCGTCATAACCGACCACATAGCATAAGCATCTTTGAAAAGGAAGGCGATAAAGCAGGATTCTGATACAGCCATGCGGAGTCTTTTGCGAAGCAAAGTGACCTCCACAGGGTACTTTGTGCGGTGGCGAGAATCCTGTTGTTCTCCTTGAACACCCCTCTATTTTAGTGCGCATGGTATTTGAATGAAATGGCTCCTCGATAATAAGAATGAATTTTGGAAAAGTATTTCTTGTCTTTCCATTCATCACAGGATTTCCCATTGCTAAATAATTGGCGATATGTGCATACCAGGTGAGCATTCTCTGATGTAGACTCTTCAGTGATTCGCCATTAATGGGAGGGTTGTGGGGAGTCATGAGCTATGGTCGATCACGGAGAGATGATACGCCTTGGAATTCTCTACCCTTTCTTGTCTTTGATCTGGAGATTGAATTCCCGGAGTAGGAGAACCCACCTGATAAGACTTGCCTTAGCATCTTGCTTGGTGAAAGATCTTTATTCGTAGTTATGCGTAAATATAATGATTGACCTACGAAATGCTTCGGAATTTGTCGACATAGACTATTGCTAACGATTCCTTTTCCATGGTTGTGTAATTCCTCGAGCTTCATTAGTCTTGCTTGCATAATAAACCACGAGCTTCCCGTCTTCCTACGCAGGCGGCGGATAAGCGAATCCTTGGCATCACACGGCCGCCCAGATGAGGCACGCGGTGGGTGCTCTCACTTATGGCGCGATGGTAGTGTAATTTGAGTCAACCAGCTCGCTTATTTTTATCATCGAAACAAATTTGGAGTCCTTTTCATTAGCTCATAGAGGTTTTGCAAATTTGAAATGCCTTGCAACCTTATGTAGAAACTGACATAGCGGAATTGCTGTTGCCTTGCCAGTTCCTTGCTGGGATGAAATGCCCGAGAGACGATTCACGATTCACCATAAAAATGTCATTTTTGAACAAGCACCAAGTTGTTTTGATGCATCTCTGGAGAACGGTTTCAAGGTTGTTAGCATTCCTCAAAAGTACCCCGTATGGTAATATCATCCATACATACTTGTAATCGCTCCACCATATCACCCAAAAATCTTGAGTATATCTTTGAATGTGGTAGATGCATTCACGAGACAAGGCATTCTCCCATGGCATAAGTCTCGAATGAATGATGAAGGTGGTTTCTCCTGGTCTTAGTTGAAATTTCCTATTTGAAAGTATTCGAATACCCATACAAAAAACGATAAGAATGGATGCTTGGAAACTCACATCAAAGGAGTTTATCGATGAAAAAGGAAGTGGTCCTTCTTGTCATTGCATTTAGTCTCACAGTAATCTATACACACCCTCTGACTGTGGTAAAAGGCGGGTGACATATCTTCCCCCTTTTCATTTTGTCTGATAGTCACCCCAGATTCTTGGGCCTGACTTAAGTGGGGCTGCCTAGGAATTAATAGATAGGGTAAATGTCAATTTGCGTGATTCGGCACTTGACCTCCCATTACCTCTTGCGTATGGGGGTTCGGTAGTCTACAGTAGTTCTCTACTAGTTTAGCTTCATCCTCCATGTAGTGTGTGAGTCGCAAAAAGGGCTAATCCTTTAAATGATATTTGTCATCCATTGCTGTTAAGCTTCTTGAGGTTCCGATCAAATTATCCTCACGTAAGGCATTTACAGAGATGAGAAATGACAACGGGGCATCGACCACCTTCCTCTTAATATCGTATTTCGGATATGTGGGGAGACTAAGATCGACTTTGAGATTCTTTATCTTCTTTAACTCCCTTTGTCTACGATGACAGGGAAGAATTTCTTCTCTGCTTTTCCAGAAACCATGCTTGACAAATAATTATGAGGTTTCGATTTGGATCTTCATAAAACTCACCGATTCCTCATCAAATCTTCACCGTAGTTCTTTGTTCTTTATTATTTGTTCCTCCTGATGGTATCGATGAGACATTACCTCTTACGGACCCTCTTATACAGGGTGCACATGCTTTTGCCTAGTTGAAGATATTGAGTTCAATGTCATATTCCCCGAATGTAATTTGCATTACCCGTTTATTGATTTATGATTGCATTTGAGGTAGCAAATAATACTAAGGATGATAGACACGTAATTGGCTCCCAGCTCTTTGGCTCGGTGTCGAGAGCGAGTCAACTGGTAGTAGAGATTTGTCACTTCTTAAAACATCTTCGGCCAGTGCCCTTGGGAATTTTCATGGCCAGGTCTGCTGAGATAATGTGATGAGTGGTAGGCTTGATTCTCCCGATCCCGGTGGCATGGCGGAGTAGGGTAGCAGTTGACAGCCCCCGAATCTAGTAATCGTTTTCCCACACAAATTCCTTGATATCCCACTTTAAAATAGTAGGACACCACAGGTCTTTGTGCCATGGAGTTTTGCATTGGATGATGGCACTCACTTGCTTTCCCGTGAAAAGTAGCTTTATCATTGACGCCCTCTTTTCCGCGGGTACTGAAGTCTTAAAAACTTGGCATATGTTGGGACTTGCTTAATCATGTCTAAAGAGGAATGTTGACTTTCGCGCCTTAACCTTGAATCTCATTTTGGTTGCTACTTCTTTTGCTTCTTAATGCTTTAGGAAATGGAGGCCATGCTTTCTTCTTGTCATATCTTCTTTAAATCTGATTCTTTCCAGGTTCCTCTTCTTTATCTTCTTTAGAAATGCATCAAGCTTGACTTAGGCATTGCCATCGACCTTTTTACCCATGTGAGAGCAGTGAATTGCTCGCCGTCCATAGTAGAGTGGGTTCAGGCGGAGGCTTCTTGAGAACTCCTTTTTAGGGTTTGGTGTGCTTGTGAAGGAAATTTTCCTTTTCTTGCACTTTTAACATTGGTTAGTTGCTTTGAAATTGAATCATGGGTTGTGAATTACTGAGCGTTTGGCTTTGGAACGTATCTCTTGTTGAGTGCTCTCCGCCGATTAATCGACCCTCTTATTCTTGCACATTCAACGCGCTGCCTTACAAGTTACCACCACTTTGCTCAAATTTAGGATGGCTTGTTCAACTTGAGAAGTTGATTGTGGTTATCCATTGTAGTTGTGATGCAGTTTTGATGAGCACAACTTCCATTAACTTGGAATTGTTGTTAGTTACAATCTTTTCTACATATATTAGAGAGAAGTACCTGAAAGTGGGGATTTATTTGATTGATGTTCGCCAGTGATTGTTCTCGATAGTAGTATCAGTATCCTATAAAATTTGTCCATGCTCTAGTTTCCGAGGCCCTACGAGTGACACGAGAGATGGAATTCTTAGGAAGCTTTGGTGCCTTGATTGTGTTATCTTGACTACCATTGAAAAGCTATTGAGCTGAGAGTTCATAGATATTTCATTTCCTCACAAGCGAAGTTAAGGATTATTTATTAATTTAAATCATTAAGTTTCACATAATATGATAGAAGAATCTTGATCTACAATGTTGGTAGGAATCTAATGGAGTGAAGAAAAATCCATCGGATCTGGATGAGTCATCTGACCATTTTGTAAGGGTTTTGAGGACCGGACACGGGATGCGAAAATGTAGTCTTAAGAAATGGGTGGCAGTATTGAAAAAATGCCCAGGATCTTATAAAGTATTAGATACAGTAACTAATTAGATCCGTGTGTCTTTGAAAGGGACTCACAATTAGTGATAATGGAAGAAATCAGCATTATTAGGCATCTTTGACAAGTCAGAGGATCAAATGGGTTGAGAGAATCGATGGATTATAATGGAACACGAAACTGTTTCCACCAACAGTTCATCTCGGTGTCATTTCCCCAGCGAAGAATTGATTCGGTCGATTTATTTTGTTTGTTTTAATTCATTTTTAATTTAGATAAATATAATATAATTACTACATGTCTTACTTTAATTCTAGTTTTCAAACATTTACATGGAGGTGCAAATAGTGTGGATCTTGAGTAGTTAGGGTAGTTGATTTTAAAATTCTTGTCAATCTTTGAGGGAATGATATCTGAACTTACATCCAAATTTTTACTACTTGTGAAGCTTGTGCACTTGTGGTATCTTAGACTAATCTGTTTATAATTTCAAGGCATGAAAACCTTTCACACTTTTCAAGCGATTAGCTCAATTTTGGTCCACTATGGGGAACTGTAAGACTCCGTGAGACATTAAAATTGAGTGGTTTGAGTCTTATGCATAAAAGCAGAGACGAACAAGTTTTTATGCAAAAACTTGTAAAAATAGAATATTCTATATGAAAATATAGCTGACGGTCAGATAGCCAGTAAATCTTAAAAAGCGGAATTGAAACAAAAGTAAGTATACTCAAAAAGCGAAATGAAAAGGTTTCTGACGTATTTTCAGAGTGATTCCATGCAGTAATAAAGTGGACTACAAAAGTGGGATGTCGATACCCGCAGTTGGAGGTTCTCTCTGTAGGAATTTGATCACCAGGTGCAAGGGCTCTTCAGCTATTTAGGAGACCAAATAGGATGTCGAATAAATTCAATTTAATTAAATAAAGGCGATTTAAAACTAATCTAAAATCTACCCAGGCACATGACTTGCTTAATTACAAATGTATAGAGAGAGGCCTTGGGGATGGGGATAATTATTCACAAAAGCAGGTTTGCATTTCCTTGTGCTGACAATTGTGAGTTGGTCTTTAGATTTGTCGAGCAATGTAGTATAGCTTGGATTTCTCCTAGCCTTATACATTTCACTATCCCAACACACCATATTCCTTTTCGGGACAAATGGGTCTTAAGCTACTGTAAATTTTGCCCTCTTTAAGATTTGATTGTTTTTCTTTTGATACTTCCACAATGATTTCTTAGGATTGAAAATTCTTGCCCCCATAGAGGCAGGACAATGCAGGCCTTCTCAGTCTAATTGGTATCTCGTCCTTGAGATCTAATAAAATTTTCTATCTCCTTGATTAGATCTTTCTTGGCTGGGATGAGTCATATCAATTTGAGGTGAGACCTCTGTTGATAAAGCGATACATCATCTAATTAATCCTCTGCATGGGTAAATTAGTGATCTATCAAAGTAATCTTTAGAGTTCATTAGTTCCATAATATTAGTCTAACATACCTGAGATTCTAAAACAAGCTGCTCTTAGGAATCTCGTCTACCGTATTAAGCTCGAGGAGGGCCTCACGAAAATCGAGCAAAGATCTGAGTTCTTTTCTATGTATAAATACTAATATTCAGAGCAGATTAATTATATAGTGATTGATTATATAAATTAGGTCTTGAGCCCTGAAATAGCGAGTACGCAAATCTGAATGTTGATAATTAATCCCGACCACAGGGTGTTTAAATGTTCCATTCTTTAGTTCAGTGAGTCACCCGTCCAGCAAAAGTAAGAAAATGAAGAAATAAATCAAGAAACCGAGTGAGAGAAAAAAATCCGGATCTTAGCTTGATCTTTGTGAGCAGTAATAATCTGGATCTATGATTATCTGACAGAAACCTCTTCGATAGAAGAAAATCTTTTCAAAAATTACTCTAAGATCTCTTAAAAATCAAAATACGTAGAAAAAGCTGAAAAATTGACGAGTTTAGAGGAGAAACTACATGCAGAGGTTCTCGATCTTCTGAATCTGTTACACAAAAGCAGTATATATATGGTCTGGGAGTGGAAATGGAGCGAAAATAGGCCAAAATATGAATTTCGGCCTTTTTGTTTTATTTTTATAGCTTCTTGGTGTGACATAGCTTGCTTGGTCGCGACCACTGGAGTTCACAGATAGTTCTTGTGCTTCTCGACTTGCTGGGAGTCGCTAACTTCTTGTTTGACTCGGATTTGGGCGTGTGAGGTGTAGTTGCCGTCTTTTGAATGTAGAATCTGACCATGAGAGAATTTGAACTATTTGATGTTCCAGTGGTACATAAAAATATATCTTCCCAGTAAGGCGGCTGTGAGCCTCGGTTGACTTCTTCTTTTTGGAAATATATTGCTCATTTCTTACGGAAATCACTTGCTTTTCATCCTTAATCTATAAAAACCAAGTTTAGAGGAAATATTATGAGTTTTACATGAACTATGGATATAAAATCATGAAATATGTAGAAATGAACTTAAAACATGGATGAGTTTTGCACTCATCAGTGCATCTTTGTGGGGGTTTGAGAGGAGAGGTTTGGGTGATTTCTCGGCTAGGAGTTTGTAGGTGTTGCCATATGGTGCATTAGTTGGTGGTTTTGAATTGACCCTTGACATTAACTGTTCCACAAGCATCTCGTCATTGCTGGAAACGAGTTGGACATTGTTCTCCCGGTCTTTCAGTGGCGACGGATGAAACATGAAACTGTTTAGCATAGGAGTCGATCCGCGCGCACCTCATGGTTTCTCATTTCGAGTTCTTCCAAACCTTCACAAATGGGTTAGTTTCAGCCTTCGTGTCTAAGTCCTTCGGAAGGGACTCATTTTCCCAGTGTCTTTGGGTTGAGTTTATTGCTCCATACTCCCTTCAGGTTAGGCTCATCCCAAACCATTTGAAGCTTGACTACATACCCCGAGGAAATCGAAAGCCTCGTTTGACCGATGTTTTATAGTCTCAGTAATTGCTTCATTCTGGAAAATACATCATAAAATGGTGACCCGACGAGCCAGTGTCAGGCGTGGTGAGGGCCAGACATTGAGTGCTTCCATATATCTTTCCGAGCATACATAGAATTTTTCGTTTTCATTAGCTAAGAAGGTGGAAATCTACCTCTTTAAGTTGTTTGTCTTATGAGTGGAGAAGAATTTCTTCGAAAATATAGCATGCATCTCAGTCCAGTTTCGGATGGTCCTTGGCCTCAAGGAGTTGAGCAAAATCTTGGCTTTATCCTTGATGTGAGGAAAAGCTTAAGTCTCCGTTAAGTTCCACCAGTGGTAGTATCCTCCTTGAAGGTGTTGCAAACCTCCTCAAATTCACGACCATGTGTATAGAGGTTCTCACTCTCCGTACCATGAACGTGGGAAGAATTGTGAAATTAAGGCTTCTTGACCATTTCTCGATTGGAGGTCTGATGCGAGGAAGGTGCACTCGATTAGGTGGAGGGTGTGTGGGTCCCTCATGGACTAAATGCATTCAGGTTCCTCTCACTCCTGCATTTCTCTTTGCTCTTCGTAACGGAGGTTCCACGTGGGGAAAAAATTCAAAACTTACTTAATCTGATTCTGTGATTCACTGTAGGATATTGATTTTAACTAATGCCTTTTAGTTCACAAACCATTGAAACATAAGCTCCACATGAAAACAGAGGACAACCTGAAAAGAAGCAAGAAAATTCTACCAAAGGGTTAATGTTAGCTAAAAAAAAATATAGACGGTAAAATGGAATTGTCGACCTAGCATTAATTGCTGAAAGAATGATAAAAGAAAGAAATTCACGAGCTTGTGATGAGGATCACAAGTGTTCGGCTTACTGTCGGTGCACTAAGGCACCATCCCAGCAATGACCATTTGATTCGCATGTGGCAGTAGGGTATCTTAAATCATGAATTTGTAACCTAATACCTCATACTACCGTAGCATAGCTACTATAGTATAGCGGCTCTAGGATTGTCCATAAGGATGGGTTTTCTTCGTGGAATAACTAATCTGAGGTGTACACTGGTGATTATGATTTGGATAAAAAGAGCAGGCTTTGGTAGTCGAAATCGTAAACAAAATGAAGTAAAAATAAAGAAATAATTCCCTTAAAGTGTTAGGCCCTAGGCTTGCGTCCCTATTGCAAATGAGGGGGCTCTCGGGGTCTTTTCCTCGCATTGGGGATAATAACATATAATTACTTCCCGAATCGGATCTTGGTTTAACTATAAAACTTGACCCTCAATAACTACCCTTTGAAAGTGGCATTGAATGTCCATTAATGTTCTCAGTCAGTTAAAAACTTGTCTCCTTGAGTCACCTTCCAAAGGTTCATAAATGATAACTAATGAACATCACTGGATCTAGCAATAAGCATCCAATGAGTCCTAAAAGCTTACCATGTACTAACCATTCAAGGTGAATCGGAGGGATTGAAACCTAAAGTTGGAAAGAACATGATGAAAGAGAATAAATGCGTTGAAAACATGGGGCCTGACACACAACGAGGTTCCCTTTCGGTGCCCTGCGAGAAGAAGGGGTTGTACTCATTCTTTGAGTTGTCATCCCTCGAGAGAGTGTTGGCTAGTAAGAAAATATAGAGAACGGGAGCTTCTTCGACAAGCGAAACTTCATCATCAGCTCCTTCCTGAAACAATGGGCATTATATACTACCCGAGCAAAGAAATTAAAATGTATAGATGGAACAACATTACGCATAGGGATAGTTTGGGCGAGGAAATAAGAACTGACAAAGTAAAAGAATGGTTGAAAAATTCGCAGGCTGCGAAATTTCGTAGGGGTTACAAAATTTCGCAACCCTTGTGAAATTGGCGGGGTTTGTTTGTTTCTTCTTTGTTTCTTCTCATACGCCTTACGGTTCTTCAACTGCGTTCGATTAGTTTCTTCATGCTCATTTTGGATCCTATCATGATACATAAAGCTTCGTGAAGCATACAAAAAGCGCTATAAAATTGGATGAACACATTCTTTAGATCATAATGTGTGCCAATTAGGTCAATTTGGCTTATTACTACACCAAAAGTGATCAAAATCGAGAGTGTGAAGAGTATGGAAAAACACTATTTGGGTAGTAATTGCAACAATGAGTCATGGGGTTTGTTCTTTTTTGATGTTTGCTTCTCATACGCGCCTTTTGGTTCTTATTTCTACGTTCCAATTGATTTCTTCGTACTCATTTGGATCCCTATCTTGATCGCAAAGCGTGAAACCCTCTAGCTTGCTATAAAAATTGGATTAAACACGGCTGGGTCCTTAACGTACTGATTAAATTGATTTGGCGATCCTTCTGCAAAAAAGTGCTCGAAGCAGAAGTGTTAAGAGTATGGAACATCCTTTATGGTATTAATCAATTCCTTAGGTGGAAACACCCCTAGGGTAAATGCTCTTTGGAAGAAGGTCTTGAAGAAGGAGAAGATTGAAGAGAGAAGGGCTTCGATCCCGCATGCAATTTTATTTATTATCCTATTTTCTTACTTTCTTTATCTCTATGGTTGTATTCCCCCTTTTCATGAGCTAATTTAGTTTTCTAGGGTTTTTATCAATGTAGCCTAAACAACGAACTATGGTGTTTAGCTTTTATTTGAAATCTTTGATGTTTAGATTTTCTTACAGGTAAATGTCTTTATTGATTTTTTTCATTCTTGTTTATGATTGATCACCATTAACATGATTTATAACCTAATTTGAGGTTGAAAAACAATAATTAGGTTAGACCACGAATAGAATGTCATGTTTCACCACAAAATAGAGATATCTATGGGTCACATGTCGTTTGTTGGGTTTCTAATGCTTAATGTAACCTTAGTTATGGCGGTTTGAGGTAGAGATACATGAGAACCTATTCTATATGGATTTATTGTTGTTGCTTGAGAAAGAATATCATGTCCTTAGGTTAAATCCGCCATTAATATATGTGATAGGCATATTTGTGATATGTAAAAACTAGCACAATAAGTGCCTATTTTGTGCAAATATATGCTTGTCAAGTAATAAAGTGTACAAAATGTGCAGATATCGATCCATAGGGAAAATGGGGATGCTAAGTACCAAAATTAGAATGGTTCTCTAATATCTAGATAGTCAATGTTGATGGATTAAAATAGAAGTCAAACTAAACTAAACTAAACTAAAGGAAACTTAATTGAACTAATGAATTGTGCAATTAAGGGATATCGAGGGATGATAAAATCCTAGCGTTTTTGGTGCGGTGGGCCCGATCTATTATATCTAGCGAATTCATGATATTGTCTCTTGAAAAAGCTCTCCAAGGCGACTCTTTTCTAAGTTAATTATAAGCCTCTCTCGAGGTCGAATAACCTACCAACTAACACTAGGTTTCTTGCTTTTCAGCTCAACCCCAAGCATTAGAGATGCTTTAAGACCCGAGTCACCACCTCTGATGCAGAAGTAATTTCTACGCTCTTAAGGCTAACTACGTTAATTCATCTATATCAAATTCCTCACTCCCTTCTCATATTTTTCAATGAACTACTCACCATACCGAGGTTAGCTAGAAATCAATATGTAAATAAAACCAAGTACGAATCAATAGAGGTGCATTCATAGGAAACAATAGAAAACGGAAAATTAACAAATAGATATAAAACTCATGTTCAATATATAATTAAAACCCTAGATTAAGAAATTAAAACATAATAAAGGTTTGGTACATCACAAATATAGGATAATACATGAGAAAAGAGAAAGAATAAACTCTAATGGCCATGGTGAGTCTTCTTCTGAAATCTCGAATCCTTCCCCGGCAAGAATTCTTGCCAAGCCTCATCTCTGGTCCCAGTACTACTCATTGAGAACAGAGGGAGAAACCCTAGGGAGGGTTTTCTCCCTCAAAAGATCCGATCTCCAACCCCAAAGGGCAGATTTGGTTCTCTCTCGTCCGTCTCTCCAAACCCTAGAACGTGACCCCTCTTATATAGATCTGCGAAAATGGTGATTTGAAGCATACATGTTGTTAGATTAAATCGATTTTAGCCATAGCGAGCAAGTAGCATCTTAAGCTTGTTGCTTTCCTAGTTCTCCGCGGAGAAGAGTGCTCTCGCCACGGTGAACACCTTTGTCGCGACAAAGGGTGCCTTCGTTGCGACGAACTAGTGGCTCTACTTCATGTATGGAAGTGGCGATTTTCTTCATTTTTGCTCGTTTCGCACGATTTTGCGAATGGTTGACCTAATCATAAAGATGAGCAATTAGTGCGGAGGCACTATTGACATAAAAAACTAAAACTAAGTAAATCATAGGGATAAAATGGGTATTCACGATACCTACATCCCACACTCCCGAAACTTAAATTCTTACTTGTCTCAACTGAGATTGACTAATGAAAACAAAAATTGAAAATGACATGGAAAGTATGAGAATGAGATGAGTATGATAACTTGATGCTAGGAATGGAAGGATCAATATAAACACAAAATATTACTTGATATTAGTAGCATAATAAGGAAATTTAGGATCCTTAAGCTATTAGACTCTCTAGCGAAGGTGAAAGCCAAGCAAATCCAACCCCGAGTCTGATGACCTTTCCCAAGGAATCTAAGTGTAGGTTATAACATGATCTCCAGTGTATAACAACGTCCTAGTACCCCCAAACTTAAGCTCAACTCACCTATTAGAAAGAATCTAACTAAGAAAAGGTAAGAACACACCCTTTTTATTCATACCAAAATACTTAAAAATGACCTAAATACTTAAAGTAAGAAGAAAACCGAGTGCGAAGTTTTAGATGAGTGTTTCTATAATTAAGGGATCCATTGGTGACTCCGCCAATTAGTTAAGGGCACGAACATTAAATTCTTTCAAACTTCTCGAACACTCAGCGAACTCAAGGCCCTAGGTTGTGGGGAAGGTTCCATCTTATCGTGTAGCGGACGGTGAAGTAAATGACTCCAGTCCGGTTATATTCGGGCATTAGTCTTTGAAAGGCCTCGGGTTGTACGAGTTACGATTGGATGATCGACTTATTCTTGACACCCTTTGTTTGATGTTCATTATGTTGTCTTGATGTTTGCTGAACTCTCTCTTTTGATTTGGGAACGTGTGATCCTCTTTTGATTAGGTGTCCATTCCCAGCCCAGGTGGATTCACAGAATCCCCCCAGGTTCGTGGTCAGTAAAGGGGTGGGACGAGGTATCTAGGAGAAAAAAGTATGTGTGATAGATTCAGCGAGAAATAACTGTGAAACACGAGTGGGTAGTAGCGAAAGTCACCCCGAACTAGCAGCATACGATTCAAGGTGTTCAAAACCTAAGGGTCTAATCCACTTTACACTTGCCACTTTTCAAATGTTTGTGTTCAAAATGACCTTCTACTAGCTAACAGGCATCCGACTCACTCATATAGAGACGAAACAAACAAAATAAAGAAAGAAAGACTTTATGCGAGATAAATAGAGTAGGAGGAGGTACAGCGGTTGGATTTTTAGAATTTTTTGAATTCTTGAATTTCCTCCCTCCTAACTTAAAGATGGATGTGAGTACTCCCTTGATGTTGATGAGTCCGGGGAAATTGCTCGATAGATATGGCTCGCTTTGGAGGAAAAGTGTTAAGAGAGTTGACATAAGTCGAATGAAGGATGCTTGAAATATGCTTTCCTCTTTGGTTCGTCGCTTCCCGAATAATTGAACTTGAGATTTCAACCTTTTTAGCATCGAAAACTGACTTTAGTCTCAGACATGAAATCCAAAACTAAAACAAGGAAAAACAAAATCAAGCACAAAAATTTATTCAAAAACTAACTAAGAAATTGAAAAATGGAAAGAAAACTTTTTGAACTTGGGATGCCTCCTAAGGAGCTGCTCCGTTTTTCGAGTTTGGCTAGACTCTACCAACTACGGATATGTTGGTGTTTTTTTCCTCCATCCTTCCCTAGGAGCGTGCGTGCTCGATGGTAACTTGAGTACATAGTCTTCAAAGACCATTATTTTTTTATTTTCTATTATTTTTTTATTTTTTTGTTCATAATGGTGGCTTCCATTTCCTTAAACAACTGCATAGTATACTCCTCTGTCTTGGGAATAGGGGTCATCTTCTCATTTTTCAACTCTTAATGAGTCTCTCTGTTTGCCTGTGATTATATAGACTAAAACCTTCAAATTAACATAGTTACAAAAGTCTTACAATTCTCTTGCATCTTTGTCTACTTGGAATTATTTGGATATAATGAGTAAAGTACTTTATATTGCTTAATTTGAAAATGGTTTTAATCTAAGACAACTGTGAAGTGCAGATCCTCTAGTAGTAAAATGGATGTAAGTCGGATATCATTCCCATAGAGATTAATGAATTTGGAATCCTTCTGACTACTCGAGGAGTCCGCGCTATTTGAGCTCAGTGGATAGTGATGGTTTAAGTCTAAAGATAGTCTGGGAATTACATAGGAATGTAAAGGAAATTAAATATTTCAAACAACAAAATAAAATAAAATAAAATAAAACAGAATACTAAGTGAATCGGTTTCCATGAGAAATGAACAGCATCGAGGAGATGCGTGAAGCGACCCGATTCTTGCATTAATATGTATTACTACAATGCATTCTTGGATATGGATTTGTCGAGATTCCTTCTGATGCAATTGGATTTCCTCCGTATTCCTTTGGTTAGAGGCCCACCTTTCTCGAAGACAAGGGATCATAACCGATACTTGTATTACCTTCGCGCTAAGATGCAGGTATTTTCTTTCGATACTTCCACGTTTCTTGAGAAGCCGCGGATTCTGCTTCGCTGCGGGGTTCTTGCCGCTTCTATAACTCAATTGATGACTCATCCTTTAAATCTAATGGTTCTTCATTTCCCTTGATTAGATTTCTTCTAACACAGGGTTAGGAACTTCCCCTTAGATTAAGGTGAAGTCTATGATTATTTACATTGATAAATGTTCCCCTCATTTTTATCGATTATGAGTGAAAAGGAATTTGTCGAGGTGAACTTTCGAGGCTTAGTAGTTCATCTTCGATGGTGATACATCATACCCACGAGTGAATGTTCTAACACTCGAGATGCCATCTACGTGTCCTTGTGAGAGGGCCTCTGGAAATCGGAAGCGAGCTTGATCCTTGAAATGGTATCATATCTTCACCATTGGGAAGCCCAGTCAGTCAAATAACAACATCAATCGGAAATAAATTCGATTCAAGTATTTCTCTCCAAATGATCACAGAAAAGCATGTACTTGGTAAATCAAATCTGATGGCTGCGTTCTCAATCTTTATTCTGATCGACAATGGATCATTGATCGAAATACACCTTCGTAATTGTAATAAACTAAAATGACGAATTCGAAATTTGTCGGACTCCATTAATTTCAAAGCGGTAATGGTAGAAAATCAGAAATTAAATCCAGGCTTCATCGTTTCTACAGGTCAGTTGAATCGAGAAAAATAAAATAAAGAAAAATAAAAAAAATCTATTAAAAATATACAATGAGTCCTTTTCCTCTTCGAGTTAAGGTATTGAAGACGGGAACTACTTTACTAAAACATAAGGGCTATTTATAAGCATCCCGAAATTGGGCTGATTCGAGCTCAGGAGTGGATTTCTAAAGAAAGGCCCGGTATGTGTTTCAAGTCATGACCTCAGATGGGTCGCTGAATTCTCGTTTACACTTGTTTAGTTGCGACTGACATCTTTAGTTGTGACTAGATTCATATATTTGCCTTGATTGAGTGGTTGCGACCTGGTGAGACATGGCTCTTTTGCCTTCTTTGCATTCTGCGTCATGAAAGGCCTATTTTAAGGTCGCGACGCATTCTAATGGCCATGTCTTAAGTTCACAGGTCATGACTTCTTTTCTAGCTCACGACTTCTTTGTTTGAGCTTGTCCTCATGTATTTGCTTAATCCGCGACGTCGATAGCAGTTTCAAACTAAGTAATTTCTGTAAAACACGGTGCGACACCAGCGAGTTCGCGACAATTCTTTACATTTATTCACCGACCTCGGCGTTTTATCGCCGCGGGTCCTTCTTAGTTCTCTTGATGTTCTGAGTCGCGACGCAGAAACGCGTCGCGGCCTGCTTTGTTACCTTCTTTGACCCTTTGTAACGTCTCGGTTACGCCTGCCCAGTCGCGACGCAGATTATCTACGTAGCGACGCCCATCTTCATCGGTCGCAGGAATTTTTGGATTTGCGGCGAAAAAGCGGGTCGCGACGCAATTGACACTCCTTGCCTTCATACGGTACGCAACCCTATTTTTTAGTTCTGATCATTTCCTTGCTTGTTGTATTTGTTCATGACCACTGAAAATGGTGTCGTGACGCTATGGTTGCTCTCTTTTACGGTAGGTTTATCTAGTTTCTTAAAATGTAGTTGCGACCTGAATGATTAGTCACAACCTGAAAACCCTCCATGTAGAGACCCCTTGTTGTTTCATGCTCGCGACATAAAGCCGCGTTGCGACTTGAGTTGGAAGTCTTTGGTAGAACTAGTTGTAACTCTTTCAATTCAAGAACTAGTTGTAACTTCAATTTTCCCGGCAGAGACCTCATCTATGGCTTCATCAACCGATCAATCATCGCGACCTCAAGTTTATGTTACGACTTACGCCGTCTTCATTCGCGTCACGACTCGACGTGTCGCGACTCGTGATTCTTCCTCGAATATTCCTTCTGGTCTCGAAGAACTTTTCCGGGTCGCAACGTCTATTACTAGGTGCCTTAGCATTTCCGGGTCGCAACCTCACTTTCCTCTGCCGCGACTGGGCCAATGCGCCTTCCATTTCCCTCAAGACTAGTCTTGGTGGTGTCGTGACCGGAATTAATCGAATCAAGAGTTCCTCATGACTTCAATTTCGCCATGACTTCACCGCTTATTAGATTCGCTTTCTTTAGCTTCTTGTCAGCTTTTTGATTCTCGCCGTAATTCTCTGCAGAAAATTATTTGAGTAAAAAATCCATATTTCTGCATATTAATCAGCATTCATATTGTCATTTAAATTAGAAAAATGGATTTAAAATCCAATGAGTTTTTGACTCATCACTTTCCCGATGGAGCCATCTCTGGAATAGTCTTTACAACTTCATATTTTATCTTTTCATGTGATTCCGGAGAAGTTGGCTCATCTTCCTTCACAACTAAGGTTTCCAAAATTTCTGCACCATTCTCCACTGTTTGAAATTTCTCAAGTTCTTTATTACCTCTTGAGGTGATTTTGTAAACTCGTGAAAAACCACTTTTTTTAAAAAGGGCAAAACTATAATTTGTCGCTTATAGTACGTGGAAAATTTGGAAATTCCTAGACTCTGGTGACGGAATCAGACAGCCACCAATAAATTCGTCTCATGGAGTTTAGTTACCCGAACGTAACGCGCCGACTATAAGTGATGAGTCCAAAACTCATGAGATTTTTAATACATTTTCTCGAAGTTTAGTAATGAGAATAATGATGAATTGTCTCTAAAACTCGATAATTGACCCAAATTCCAATTTAGCGAAAATACGCAGAAAAATCAAAATTTTATAAAAATCATAAGAAATCACCTCAGCAAAGAATTGAAGTCAAAATCGGAACTTAAGTTCATAGAAGTGCGCTTCAAAGAATTCCAAGTCACGACCTCAAATTTGGCTTTCAAGAAGAAACTCAAGAGTGAATAAGTGAAGTCGGACTGGCGAAGGAATTTGAGACAAATGGTGACTTCAGCCGAGATTAAAAGAAGCACAAATGCGAGTTCATGTCGCGACATCAAGATGCCGCGACACCAAACTGAGATAAATGAAGTTGTGATACCACCATGAGGTTCGACAAGGAGCCGACTACAAAGCCACAGCACTCTCTCAAGTGAAGCAAAGTCACAACTAATTTTGAAAGAGCGACTCGATGTCGCGACTTACAAGAATGAAGAATAACACCAGAGTCGCAATGTAAACTCAAATCATCATCAGAACTACGAAAAGGTGCATAAGATGTCGCGACACCACTCGAGGTCGCATGCATCTGAAAGCTAATAGTGACATGGAGGTCGTGACACCGACATTAGAAGTTGCAACAAAAGATTTTCAAAGAGGTTTAACATAGAGGTCGTGGATGCGCTTAGGAACAGATAGAGATATCAAACACCGACCGGAAGATGTCGCTGACAGCCCTTCTGGTCGCGGCATCACGTGAAGTAAAGGTGAAGTCGCGACGCTCTTAGTGGTCGCGACATCGGGCCATAAATGAAAGAAGGTCATGACGCCCTTCGCTGGTCGCGATGATCCGCTGTGCGGGATTATGGTCGCGATAGTCCTTCGCAGTCGCGACATCGCCTGCAAAGAATGGAGGTTGCATCATACCTGGGAGAGGATGGTAGAAGACAAGTCACGACAATAGTAAAACTTCCACGACATCAAAGAGTTTCATAAGCATAACATCGGGTCGCGACGCATGATTGAAGTAGCTACCTCAAAAGAGCCGCTCACAAGGCGTAGCGAGATGTCGCGAAGTCATTCACCTGTCGCTACATCACCGCGGCGAATGAAGGTCACGACATCAGTCAATTGCCGCGACATCAGATCCAAGGGGTGTTAAAGGCAAGTCGCGATCAGATAAAAGCTTCATGCATCGGTCGTAAAACGGTTACATATGATTGAAGTCGCGACCTTAAAAGAGATCACAACAGAACAGCGAAGTCGCGACGCGGGAAGGAGAAGCCGCTGAAGCATCGCATTAGTCATTAACGTAATGTTAGTTTTACGGAATATAGTCGCGACATCGGCCAGTTTCGCAAACGTAACGCTGAAGTCGCGACGTAGCGAGAAGTCACGGCGATCGTAATAGCTCATAAACGTAACGCTGAAGTCGCGACGTAAAGAGAAGTCGCGGCATCGTAATAGCTCATAAATGCAATGCGAAGTCGCTGACGTGGGAAGAGAGGTCGCGATATCAAGTCGGCGTCAGACAAATACAAAACGGAGTCGCCATACGAACAAACAAATGGGCTAGCTTATTTTGAAATCCACAAATAGGTGCACGTTAGACCCAACTTCCAAACCCTATAACGACGCAGTCGCCATCAAAGAAAGCAAAATTTCATGCTCGTAAAGAGAAGTCCGGGTGAATAAGGCTCGTGGTAGTTTAATTTTCTTTTTTCTGTTCTTCGGCTTTGTCAAGTATTTTTAGATTAGATTAGAGTAGATTGTTATTTCTTTTGAATTTCCGGATCCGATGTTAGTTGCTGAAGTCAAGTCAATGCGTAATGTTATTTTCTTCAAATATCGCTCGTTCTGCTTTCGTCCAAACAAATTTTGGAATTCAAACTTCCAGCCGATCTCATGAAGTTCTTTGATCAAGGAGCTATCATAGTGTAACGAAGTAATTTAGAAACCCGGCCTTTCGGCCAATTTACTGTTGAATTTATCTTTCAAGCAGAATTTATCGTAGTCTACCTAACTCGACTTTGAATCGCTGGCCGGTTTTGTTTATTGTTGTATCCGATCCAAGATGCTATGCCCTATAATTGCATTAGAATCGCTTCATGTTCGATTCCAGAGTCTTCCGAGTGACACAGAAAGGCCCCGAGAGTTTTGAATCAATATATTAGCAAAGGCGAACCTTAATATTGGGGATCTTAATTGGCTCTGTGAATTTTAACGATAAATCTTCTTCTCACTTTGAAACGAGAATGAGTTGAATGACTTATCAATTCAAAATAGCAGAGAGTTCTGCCCTCTGATTCGAATTCTTCAGCAGTCTAATCCCGTTAGCAAGGATCTAATCAAGGAAAGAATGAATCGGTCTAATTTTCAGGATGAGAAACTGGGGCGATAGTGTAAACACATGCTTAGCCTATGTCTTAGGAGCTAAGGTTTACAAATCCCATGTCTGGTACGGCGGTATTGAAAAAGAAAAATACCTGTGAATAAGGCAACTCGCATTAAAAGTAGTTATCTAATCCTCTCGCATTCGAAAGAAACAGTGGAAGATTAAATGTGATGAAATATGGCTTATAAGGAGAGATCCACAGCATGGCATTACCTTCTCTTCCTTGACTCGATTCTAAATCAGGTTCATGAAGTAAAGCCACGAGTAGTTTGAATTGATGTTTCACAACAGTTGTATTTTCAATGCTCCCTTTAAAAACTAACTGATTGGTCTATTTCTTTAATTTTTTAAGCATTATTTCATTTTGTTCTAGTTTACATATCTTTATTCTTTTCATTATTTTCAAGGTTGCTAGGAATATATCAATTACAAATCATAGTCCAAATAGTATAGAGCTTCGAGTACCGTGGTAGTTACTGAGAATTCTCGAGATCTCTCGTGGGATCGATATTCGACTTAAATCCACTTTTATTACTGCTCGATCTGTACACTTGCGTAATCATGGATCAAAACCGTAAACAAATTTATCTAGCCTAAGGGAAACCTATTTTTAATCAGTATAATTGCAAAGAAATATAACAAACAAGTTTCATGGCATTATTGCTGGGGATTAGACAATAGTCCTTTGGTAATAGTGTCATAAATTTGTATATGTCTTTTGGTTAAGTCCTTAACAATAAGGCAGTCGAAATTTCACGTAATTCAAGGTGAGATGGGTAAATGGCAAGACAACGTGTGGTACGATGCCACATGGCATCATAACATAAAATAGGGACATGTGGCAAATTCCACATGGTGACTTTGTGGTCTCAAAGACCGGGCAAGGGGAGGGGAGGGGAGATAAGGATGTTGATTTAAAGATTAATGAGTGGTTTAAGGGCCAAGGATGACACCCAAAAGGAAAGAAAAGGGACCTATGGGAGCTTCATGTGTCACACCCCTAAAGAAAGATCAAGTGGTGGATAAGGATTGACGGCAGAAGAGAAAGAAAAAGGAGAAAGAAAAGAAAGGGAAAATGTAGAAGGAAGTCCAGCCACTGATATTCCACCTTTCAACAACGAGAGTTTGACGATTATATGAGTCGACTGGCGCTCCAAGAGGTAGGGGTTCTCTTACACCTTGTGTTAGTCCTTGTCTAAGGGTCATTCGATGGCCATGAGGTGTAAATTCTTCAATAAATGGCTGGTGCAAGAATAAGAGGTGATCAAATTGTTGTGAATACGATCAGTTTCAAGGCCCTTTATGTTCTCAAAACTGCAGTTCTGAAGCAGGTTGTACTTGCTAGAAAATACGAGCTTGACTATGATGATTTTGTAGTGTGTCGTTCGATATGGATCGACATGCTAAATCAGGTGTACTTATTCTCGGTCCGAAATACGAAGATCCGGGGCCAGGTGCGTTGCTGCTTGATTGAATGATGATGCGCGTGTGAAAATCAGCGTGGATAAGGCGTCTAACTGGATGTATTTACATGGTTGTATCATGGATGTAAGTTTTATGATGTAGATATGATTATCCATGAATCATAAATGTTGCATGTAGCTCTCATCATGCATGTAACATGAAAGAACATGCAATAGAATTCTGCATTGAATATGCATGGGGACATCGCGTGAAACATGTGTGAGTGCATGGCATGAAAGAACACTATGTTTGGTGTTTAAATGGTGGGCTCTGAAAAAGGGACGAAGTCTTAGAGTCGCAAGATTTGAAATTATGTGTCGGGTAGTAGCAAGAAGGGATAGACACCCCCTCAAGTGAAAGGCCTATATTCTTGGTCAGACATATGCATCCAGCAGTGAAAGTCCGCGAAAGTATCTGAAGGTGTACGATGCTTACGGTGAAACCCCGGAAAGTTTTTTACCCACAAAAAACACATGGCTTTTGAATAAAGCGATTTTTCGGAGACTGCCCAAGGAGTTGAAATATAAAACAAAAATCTTTTGTTTTGGAAATGAAGGTTTTTCATACATAACGTGTGCATGTGTGAGGGACTTAGTGAGGGCTCGGGACATTAGCATGACATGAGAGCATTCATATAAAAATGCATATGTTTTGCTCAATGTGTTGATAAATGTTAAATTATGGCATTGCATGTGCACTTAGCGGCAAGTAGCCTTTTGTGGCAATTCCTCACTATACTGCTCACCCCGGTCGTGGGAAACATATTTTAGTCGAGGCCTACCAGGAGATGGACCTCATATGAGGCTTTAATGGTAAAGAAAGCCAGATTATGGCTTATTTTGTATTTTGTAAAATTATGGTCCAGTTTTCTGTTATGTAAAAGATAAGAGTTGTAATAAAACTCATTTTGAATTATTTAATACAATTTGACAGGTTTTCCCAGATTTTTATGTTGCCTTTATTATGCTGAGGCCATTGTGACAACTTAGAGTGTCTTGGGAGAAATTTGGAGGTACAGGAAATGACAAAAAGGTTATTGCAGGTTTAGACAAGTTTTCAATCGTGATGTGGGCTTCGTCGCGATGCATTTCGGGTCCGTGGTCGCGATGCAGGTTCCTCGTGGTCACGACATGGTTCTTAGGCTGCGTGCGCTTGGTTGTGACATAGTATTTTCATGTCGCGATGCTGCTTTTGTTTCTCTCGCCGCGGACGTGACAAGCCGGCGATAGAGGTGTTTCCAGTGATGTCGGATCGATGGTCACAACAAGAGGTCGCGTTGCAACAAAGCCTGGGCCTTATGTGGATTTTATGTTGCCACAAAGTGTTTTTATGTCACGACAGAGTTTGGTCAAGACCAAGAGTTTTTTTGTCGCGAAAAAATACTTTTATGTTGCGACAGAGTTGGCCAAGGTGAAGAGAATTTATGTCGCAACAGAATATTTTTGTGTCTCGACAGAGTTTAGCCTTGGATGGGGTTTTTATGTCATGACGGAGTATTCAAGTCGCCATGCGTAGCTTGGCTCAGACAAGGGATTTTAGGTCGCGATTGGCATTTTCATCGCGACCAGCTCGGGGGCAAAGGCGAAGAAAGTTTACGTTACAACAGAGAATTTGATGTTGCGATAGAGTTGTCTAAGCTTGTGTCGCAACAGGGTTAACCCTCCGTCGCGATAGAAAATTCTAGGACATGGGGTTTTCATGTCATGACATAGCGCCCAAGGTTCGGATTGTAAGGGCACTGTCGCAACCACAGTTAAGTGCTACAAGGCGACGATACTCATAAGGCACAGACGCCATGTCATGGCCATGGCTGCAGGCGCTACGTGCACGCGATGCACTTCGGTCGGGCGCACACTACGAGGTGAATTTATTATGATGCGAGATTTATCGCGATAGAATTCTTACAATGGTAAAAAGGACCCCTAGGATCGGGCTGCCACAAAGATGGTATCGAGCCTAGGTTTATAAATACCTAGAACTCGATGCCCGATACTAACTAGTGTAGCCCAAGATCGTGAAAATTAGGTGTATGATTACGTAGGACTTGATGGGCATGGGTTTAGATCATGCATTCATTATGCATTTTGATGAAACAATATATATACTACATGATATATATTGCATGATATTATGTTATATACTGTGTAAATTATATACTTGGTAAATAGTATATAGGAAGTGGCGTAATACCTGTGGTGAGCTATTGACATGATATGCTCGGATCAGGAGTTGTGAGACTCCGGATTTCACTCACTATGGACCGTAGGGTCATGGACATGTTCTTAATCTTTGATGTCATTCTGGTAATGATTTGATTCGCACAATCGAGTCGCCATTGATCGCGGATTGCAGTGAGGGAGCCACGCCACACACCCGGATGGTATTTATGTTATTTTTAAGGATAAGATGATGCTTTTACCCTAGGCCGGTAATAATTTAGGTGGCACGAGCAATTAATGGTTTGTCGGGCAAACCTTACCCCGGGAGGACAAGCAGAGAGGGACGGTCTCACTTTGGTGTGGTCGGTAGAGTACGAGGATGTCTTTGTCGATGAATTCATCGGGATTACTCAAAGACAGTGGATGTAGACTTTGTCATTGAGTTACACTGCACGCCGCCATTTCTATGACTTCTCATAAGATTTAAGAATCGCTGAGTTGCAGGAACTCAAGGTCCAACTGCAGGAATTGTTGAACAAGGGTTTTATTAAATCGAGCACTTCACCTTAGGGTGCTCCGATTCTATTTTCTAAGAAGAAGGACAAGACTCTTCGACTATGCATTAACTATCGACGCTGAATGTGGTTACGATCAATAATCTAGATCATACTGAGGATCTGATGACTATTTGATTCGCCGAGGGGCGCGAGTTTACTCCAAGATAGAACTCTCACACCTTAAGTATCACTTGAGAGTTGTGGAGGCGAGATAGTCCCTAAGACAACGTTTAGAAATGGTACGGGCATTTCACGCTCACAAAGGATGCCATTTGCTCGACGGCTGCTCCAAATGCATCCACGATCCTCATGCATAGGGTATTCCAACCCATTTCTTAGATCACCGTCAGAATCTTTGTGGATTCATTACTGACTCCATCCCAGCATGAGGAGGACCATGAGGATCACTCAGGATTGTTCTCCGGTGCACTCGTAGAACATCAAGATACGCCAAGTGCACAAGCGCGAAGTTTTACCATCGGGAGGTGAGATTCGGGGACATGTAGAGGTCACTGTGTATCGCTGACCGAGAAGGTCAAGGCGCTATGAGCTGGGAGAGGTTGAAGCTCACCAGATACATAGTTTTTGTGGATCATCGTGGTATTACAAAGATCCATTGAGGACTTCTCCCGATTAGTCAGACATGGATTAGATTTGACCCTAAGGAGGTCAAATTCGAGGAAATGACCAGTGGGAGAAGGGATTCTAAGAATTTAAAGGATGGCTTACTACAACTCTTATTTTGATAGTCTCTGAAAGGGGACAGAGGTACACAGTGTATTGTGATGCCATGAAGGACGAATCGATGCGTTTGATGCACCGAGGTAGTTGCTTATGGTTCTCGAAGGCTAAAGAATCATGGAGCTAATTGGCTCTATCGCATGACATGGAGTTGGCACTATGGTCTTCGCCTCAAGATTCGCGCCACTACCTATATAGCTGTCGAGGTGTTTTCGTACCACAAAAAGTTTGAAGTATATTCATACGGTGACCTCAACATGAGGCAACGCATGGATGGAGTATCCGGGAGGATTGAGGATTTCTACTTTGCATTACCATCGCGGTAAGGCAAATGTGGTGGCCGACGTGCTCAATCGAAGTCACGGGAGTATTAGCCAGTTTAGTTTCCCGGAGCAAAGTATGCTCGAGTCAGAGATAGTTTAGTTACAAGATAGAGATAAAGCCTGCAGGTGTTCTAGGGAAGCTTAGCGCCACGCCTACCTGAGTAGAGTGATCAGTCCCACGTAGGACGCAGATACCATCCATCGTGAATGGGTTACAAGACGGTTATCGACCATTCAAACGTATGGTAAATCTTCTGTGATAGGACGGGTCAGGTGGGTTCCCGCCTGATGTATCCGAGAGAGGAGATCCCATGGAGTTCCATTTCTCTCACTTGCAGGTTCTCCGTGGCACGAAGATACCATGATTCATTGCCAATATTACTGTAGAAGCGTGGACGAAGAGACACAGGCTGGGGACTTGCTCAACAAAGTCTCACGTGTCAGCAGGTAAAGGCTAAGCACCAGAGGCCGGCAGGGCTACTCCATCAATTGGAGGTAACAAAGTGGAAGTGGGAACATATCACGATGGATTTTATGACTCCCGCCACTGGTTATCACAAGCATAATGCGCAGGGGTGATAGTGACCTGGAACATTTGCAGGTGATGAGTCTTATATTTTTAATCCATTTTTCCGCTGATTTTTAGTATCTTTCAGATTCGTTTTAATAATGCCAAATTATGGAATATTTACCAACTTTGTGTTTTGCAAGTTTTAATTCAAAAAGAGAAAATTCCAATAGGAAAGAAGAGAAAAAGAGCAATTTGCAGCATCACTATGACAGAAGCTGATGTCGCGACAACTTCATGAAAATGGAAAAGGAACTCACACGACAATATTTCCTTTGTCGCAACACACACACACGCAAAGATGAATATTGACAAAGATGAGCCTGGTCGCGACAAAAGACAACGCGGTCGCATAGAAAATAAGGAATATAACAAGTCACCGAGACAAAGAAAGTTTATAAGCGACAAAGTTTTTGGCCAGGATGTCAACACACAAGAAGAAATTGCTGCGGATAAGAAGTTCTCATGCCGCGACAAATTAAACAGGAAGAAGGCAGAAATTCTATTGCAATAAGGGATATTATGTCACAACAAGAAGTTAAAGAGCAATATAGGAAGAATACTACGACAGATAAGTTTATGTTGCAATATAATGAAGAACATAAGGCAGAATCTTTGTCGCGCCAGAATCCTCTTTTGTCGCGACATTGATTATTGCAACATGAAAAAGCTTGTTGAGACAGAAGAAGAGCTTTAAAGAAAGACCTATGTCACGACAAGGTAATGGCAAGGCGGCTAATCGGAAAGAAGAAGTTTCTCGCCACGATAAGGTGATGCATGCCGTGATCGCCGAAAAGAAGAAAACCTGGTCGTGGATGTGATAAACAAGGTCACTACATGTGATGCTTGCTCGCTGAACTGACTCGATTGGCAAACAAAGAATCCAATGCTGCTACATACTTCGCTGAATAAATGTTTCATGTCGCCATAGGGATCTACAGCAGCTGATGACGAGATAAGTCAACACATAAACAATACGCGACAAACTTTTCTGGCGTCGTAACAAAGATTCCAACACAAGGGAAGAAGTCCTGGTCGCGACATAACAAACCAGGGTCACGCACAAAGCAAACATCAAATACCACAAAGAGGCCATGTCGCAACATCAAAATGAAGTTGTAATAAGAAATCAGGTTAAGTGGTGACAAAACTCTATCGCGACAGACTTTCTAGGTCGCGATAGAAATTCTAACAATACAAGAGAAACATTGTCAAAATGTTGTTTTCAAATAGTAAATGTCACGCACATAAAAATCGGTCGCTGGAAGAATTAATTTTAGCAGTTTACATTTAAACTCTTTCAGCGACAAATTGTCGATGTCACGACATAAATATTCGCGAACCATACATAAGATTGCTGACATAGAACGGTTAGAACGACGCACTTTGCAAGAGCAATGTTAGGAGCCAAAGAAAGATCCATTGGCTTATGGCTGCAGGAAACTCACGTGATAGGATGAATATGTCAAGAAAGAATACTGCCGCGTTAACGCTCTGTGTCACCCTTATAATTTTTATAATAATTTTATTATATATTCCGGGTATGAATTGAGCCAAACTTGAGTTTTTCCGGGAAATTTGATAAATTGTGAAATGTAAATTGAAAGTGTGAGCACATGATTGAATATTATATGCTAAATTGAGAAAGTAATTGAACCCGAAAATAACCCAAGTGAAAAAGGGCAAATGTGGAATTTGTAAAATGAGGACCTAAGGGTCAATTGTTATAAAGAATAAATGTCTAAGTGAATTTATGATAAATGAACGGCCAAAAGTGTAATAATAGAGACTAAAATGGAAAATCGGATTTATCAAGTGGCCAAACAAGGCCTTATGAAGATTAAGTGATTTAAGACCAAAAAGGTAGAAAATGAAACATACAATTGTAGAGCTAAACAAGGCCTTACACTTAAATGGGTTTAAAAGACCAGCAAGTGGTCCTGGATGCTCATTAGAGCACATCACGTTTTATGTATGAGAGAGTGAAAAGTGGTATGAAAGCTGGTGGCCGCAAGAGGATCAAGTTTTGGTTAGCTTTGCTCCCACTTCTTGGGTTCTAAGAGATCAAACAAACTTGAAAAGAAGATTTGAAGAGGCTATGAAAGAAAATCAAACCCTAACCTCATCTTTTTGTGATTTTCGATTCGGGGAAAATGCCCAATCTTGGTAAAGGGATTTCTTCTGATCCAACCCACTTTTCGAGCGGTTCAAGCTAGAATCCATGGTGGGATGAGGATCATGAGTTTAGATGAAGAAATGTTGATTATCGTGGTGAAATTGGTGAAACCGCCATTTCTGAAGAACAAGAGCACCTGCAGACGGCACACGGTCAAGTACCTGCATCTATGGTGCATTTTGGTACAGAAGAGAAGTGGTACCGGTACCTGAAGACATTTTTGGTCCAGAAGAGAAGTGGTACCGGTACCACTCAAAGTGGTACCGGTACCCAATTGACAGTGAGGAACTGGTACCGGTACCAGTCAAAGTGGTACCGGTACCACTACTTCCAACAACCAAAATTTTGCATATTTTTGCATTTTTAAGTCCCGTATTCGTATCCCGATTGTTTAGGGACCCTAAGAAATGATTAATGGGGGTTCAAATAAGGATAGAACTAAGTGAAAATATAACAGAGCCACGCTTCTACAAGCTTTGCCTCGCCGAGTTCATCTTCTGCGCACTTTGTGTGTCTTAACTCAAGACTGTTAACTCAAAATTAATCGACATTCAATAAAAATGTACATCTGTTTATCCACTAAGAGTGGCATGATTGTTATTGACTAGGATCGCGGATGATCGCCTTAACCTAGACCGATAGAAGAGAAGTTGTTAGATCCGATACCTGGCTTGTTCTCTCGACTCTATTCTTAGTTGCAAGTATTTTAGTTTACCAAGTAACCATGAAATGAGTATAATAAATTAGTACATGAATGATATATGAATTGAGCGTGAATGAGTATATGAAATGAGTACATGAATGAGTATAAGGAATTGAGTACGTGAATGAGTGGCGGGCGAAATGAGTACATGAATGAGTGAAGGCGAATTGAGGCGGTAACAATTTCAAAATATACCCTAGTCGTTGATACATGTTTAGTGGTATTTTGTAAGCATAATTTGACTGTTTATGAAAGAACGCAAACCTGGAAACGAGAGACCTGAATTATAAGATTTAAGGATAAAATTGTAATTTTATCCAAAGGGGCTCAAAAGACATGGATTAAGAAGATTAAAGCAAATACAATTTGGGAACCTGAATCAAATAGTCAAACACGGAGGGACTCTTTTACTAGAGAAAGCTAACCTAAAATGTTAAGCTATATTAAGGGCCAAACAAGGCCTAAGAAAATCTGGATTTAAAGACCAAATTGGTCTCCAAAAAGGGAGAGAACCGGATGGGAGAAGAAGAAGAAGAGGAAGAGGAAGAGAAGAAGAAGAGGAGAGCCAAGCCAAAAAGCAAGTGGATGTCAATTTTGGTATGGAACTTGGATTTTCAGGAGTGGAACTAACCTTGATTATGCATTCTATGAGATTTGCATGGAATTCTAGGAAAGATTATGAGTTCCAAACCTAGGGTTTGTTAGGATAGCATCCTAACCAAAGGTATATTGAAATTAGGGTTGCTAAAACCCCATATGGTACAAGATAATCATAGAATCCTCTCCTTTAGGATGGATTCATGGTTAATTGAGAGTCTTCAGTTAGGTTTAGAATAAACCCTAACTAAACATCATGTTTGGTTTGTGTATGGGTCTTAACCCACAGAATTGTTTTGAAGGATTCTTGATAAGGGAATTTTTTAAAGAAAGATATGTAATCGAGAGATGAATTAACAGGAAAAGAGATTCCAAGGTGAATTGGAAATGGTTTTGATGTGTGTTTAGCGTAAACTGGATCGGATATCAAAACATGGAAGAATGCAACAAAACATACATTCTGGGCATTTTCTAGTGGAATTGTATCGTGTACAATTTGAGCTTGTACTGGTACAATTTCGGTTCTGATCGTTTTTGGCTTAACTTGTACCGGGTAATGCCGGGGATTTGGTACCGGTACAACCTCGCTCGTTTTCCCTGCTTTCAACTGGGCCAGATTTCAGCCATAACTTTGCTCATTTCTTTATCCGATGGAGTGGATTCAAGTGGCTACGTAAAATAGACTTCAAGGAGAACAAAACTTAAAGAACAGGCATGCACAACCCTGATCCTATGGCCTAAAAATTCACTCAAAGTGGGGCCATGTGCAAGCCAAATTCCGGTTCCAGCCTTGAACATAGAGTAGTCCGGTTGTTTCGACGTATCCTGAGTTCCGGCAGTTCGAATTGGGTGATTCCAGCTTGAAATAGTCCCGGGGCACTCAATTTTAAGGAGGCAATCCAGTGTCAAACATTTGCAGTGCAAGTGCACTCAAAATAAATATTTCAAACTGTCCCCCAAAATCTGGTGAAACCGACTAGGTCAGTACGAAATGCCATAACTCTAGTTTGAAGATCCGATTGAATGATTCCAATTTCTGAGTAAAGATGATTCATAGAGGAACAAGAATACAGCGCAGTGATATATGACTCCAAGTATGACTGGCCTAGGACCAAAGAATGAATGAGTGGACGTCCATTGGTGCTACTGCATCCACGCGTATTAGCCACGTTTTAATTGGCGCTCCTGGCACTCGCTAGTGCCCAGACCCGCGAGCTTCGCGCACCGCTGGTGCTTCGCACTCCGCTGGTGCTATGGCACTCCCGGGCCAAGGTAATAGCCACCGCGACTGGTGTCCCGGCATTCCCTGTCGGGTGCTACTGCACTTCGGCTCGCTATGAGCAGCACGCCTTGATCGTGCTCGCACCCCCGCCGGGTGCTACGACACTCCCGTTTTGCATTGTACCTTCTCGGTACTTATTATACTCGCGTCCTACCGCTTCTTAGATTAGTCTAGGTAATGATAGACATATGATAAGACACTCGAATTAAGAATAAGCGTAAAGATCTAAATGTACCTCAGATTCCACTGCTCTCAGGCACCTACTCTGCACCTCAGATCCCATAAGTCATGTCTCCAGATAAGTCCCAGTACCTACGGTACCCCCGTATCCGATAAGTCCCGTATCCGAATAAGTTCGGTCCCAGATCCGGGATCCGTTTTGTAGCACCCACTCTGTACCCCGTATCCGATCAAGTTCCGCTGCACTACTCGCACGCCCGTCTCTCAGATAGTTCAGAAACGACCCACGGCACTCTCGTATCCGATAAGTTCCGTCTCTCAGATAAGTCCTCGTAGTACCCACGCGGTACTCCCGTATCCGATAAACTCGCCTCCTCATAAGTCCCGTGAGTACCTCCACGGCATTCCCGGTGATCTTAATAAGTTCCTGCCTCTCGCATAGTTCCGCAGCACTCCACGGCACCCCGTATCCGATAAGTCCCTGCCCTCAGATAAGTCCCGAGTACCCAATTTTTCGGCATTCCCAGATCCGATGTTCAAATCCAGATAGTCCCTGTGAGCACCCCACGGTACCTTCAGATCCGATAAGTTCCGTCCTCAGATAAGTCCCAGAGCACCTACTCGTGCCCTGATCCGATAAGTCCCGTTTCGAATAAGTTCTCAGCACCTACTTCCGTACTCCCGTCCTCGATTAAGCCTCGCGAAGACCTACTGCACTTCAGATCCGAAATGTTCTCAGAAAATTTACGTACTCCCGTATTTAATTAAGTCTCCTGTTCGCTCGATGAATTCAGAGTATCCAAGGGTACCCCTGCCTCTCGACAACTCCGTCTCGGTCAAGCCCGGACCGCCCAGTACCTAAGGGTACTCACGGAATAGTCCCAGTACCTACGTACCATGTATCCGAATAAGTCCCCGTCTCCTCGATAAGTCCGCCTCGCTTATTCCGTAGTACCTACCGCTACCCCAGATCCCGATTAAGTTCCGTGAAGACCTGGGCGGGTACCTCAGATTTCATCAAGTTCCGTATACCCAAGGGTACTTTATCTCAAGAACATAAGTATAATTCGTATTACTCCACGTACCTCGTGATTCAGAAAGCAAGTGCAAGTTCCTGTGAAATAAGTATAAGTCCAAGAGTACCTACGACTAATACTCCCAAGATCGATAAAAACGAGTATAAGTCCAGTAGTACCTAAGGGTACTCTCGTATCCGTAAGATCAGTATAAGTTCCGTAAGATAAGTATATGCTCTGTAAGACATGTATAAGATCTGAAATACATGTCCAAGTTCCTGGTGAAGACCGTGATAAGTCTGTAAGATAAGTATATGCTCAGAAGACATGTATAAGATCCAAATACACGCCAAGTTCTATAAAGACTACGCATAAGTTCGTAAGATAAGTATAAGTTCAGAATACTCCGTATAAGATTTTGATATACCAATATAAGCTTTAGTACTTACAAGTACTTCAGATAAGAATAAGTTCAAGGACATCTAGATATTATCCTCGTATTCCCCGATCGATACCTGCGTACCTCCGAATAAGGGTAAATTCGTAGTATAAGGATAAGTTCTCAGAATCCTACTCGAGTCCCGATCAAACATAAGCCTGTTAAGTATAAGTTCTGAATTTAGTATAGTTCTCAGAATTCACTTGAGTCTCAATGAACATAAGTTTGTGATAACTATAAAGTTCTGATGGCAGAACAGATTCAGAATTCTACCTGAGATCCAAATGTTAAGTCGTTATAAGAAGAAGTACTTATAAGCTCATAATATAAATGAATGAAATTTATATTATCTGCTATTGTTTATGCGTTAAATGTGTATATGCATAAGAAAATGTTTCCCCACTTGCTGGGGAAAGCTTAAGACGGTTTTTAATCCGTAGGTACAGGAGAAGACGGTCAGAACATCCGCATACAATTGGGCTAACACATCGGGTAAGGGTTCACTACATGTAGGTTCGTGCTCGATTTGTAAACAAAAGTTCGCTTGTATATGTAAATGGGACTCGTAAATGTATATGAGATTTTGACTCGTTATAAGATGTGGGCCATACCTATTGTATCGGGCCGGTTTAAAATAAAAAATAAAAATAAAAATCGTAAAAGAGTCCCAATATTTGGTCCGCCCTAAACCTGCCGATCCGCCTAATCTGCCAGCCTGATTCGGCGCACGCAGCACGCGAATGAGTATATAAATGAGTATTATCGATTGGAGTATATCTTTGTGCAAGATAATACGAAAGTGAATATGGAATTGAAATGATATTTGAAAACCGAATGAATGTGAATGATAAGAATTATGCGAATCGGTTAATTCGACATCTGAATTGAATCAATATCTAGAATGAATCGCTTTGATGGGATGCATCAATCGGCATCGATCATGAAGGCGCAAATTGTCAATGTCCGCTGGCGAGGATGCACCAATTGGCATGCGTCGCGATGGCGTGGCATTGAAGAAATGTTCCACTTAGTGAGATGCTGATCGACATCGTCATAATGGCGTGGCATTTCAAAGTGATACCACATGTCGGGGTGCGCAAGCGACGTCGTCGTGATGGGCGGGTGTTGCGATGTGGCACATTACGAATGATAATAAGCGGGATTCATTAAGCGAATCCGTCGGAAATGTAATTGAATAGTCAGGTGAAAGCAATGACTAACATTGGCCGGTGTAAATGGGATTTTTATGTCATAAATTGATTTGTAGAGAAATGAATTGTGCGTGAAAATACATGTTGTGATATAGTAAATGATTTGGAAATGAAAGCATGCGAAAATGGATAGCATGAGTATGTTGATATAATAGGCATGGATTAATGTTAAATGCATGCCGAGAGTTAAATTGGAAGATATTGGAATAGTCTTGTATAAGACACTAAGCATGAAAATGCTTAGGCGTATAGATTTTATCTATGCGCCGAGGTTTAAGTAGATCGGGGAGGAAGACAAGATCGATGACCTTGATCATAAAGCGAGGATTCTTGTTGTATAAGTACATACCACCGCCATACATATCATTTCCTTTTGAACATAGGAATATTTTGTGAACAAATAGTTGAACTCCAAGAAAAGTTTTGTTTGTATATCATTTTGAAAGGGCATGAATGCCTTCATTATAATGCACTTCTGAATGTTTGTGGAGCTACCATTTGAAAATGCTTCGCATGAATCTTAAACCTAAAGAGGAATAACATAAGAAAATGTTTTGATAAGATAATTGAAGCGTCGAGATGGCCAGGCTCAGGTTCGGATCGCATAACTTTGGTCGGCCAGGATTCGGATCATGACACTTTTGAAAAAACATAATAAAATGTATATAAAAAAATTCGCAGGCATCCACGGGTTTAGGTTCGAATCCGCTTGTCGGTCGGGTCGGACTCGGGGAGTCATGATGTGACCAAGGGAGAGCTCTTGTCATGACGAGGAATCGAAGGGTATGGAGCAGTCGTGACGGAACAATTGCATCTTTATGCGGAGACCTACGATGAAGAATCAAAAATCAGTCTCAACAAAACATCCAAGTCGCGACAGAGAATGCAATCTAGGCCAGAATTTTGGGGATCCACAGTAGCAGCCTCAATTTAGGGCCTCTCGACAAGGGCTCTATAAATAGAAACAATTTGAGGAAGTAAAAAGTCGGAAAAGAACGGAGCATCACGGGGGCTAATTACTCTTTTGTATTATATTTTTCTTTTATTTTTTTATTTTTTTTATTTTCTTCTTAGATTTAGTGTAGACTTTTAATTTGTTTACTAGACCTGAAATAGTGAATTGTTCAGAAGTTTAGAAGTTGAATTAAATTGTTGAAATTCATTTCCGATTGCTATCTGAATCCAATGAAATCTAGACAAAAGATGAAATTCAGTTCTTTTCTTTGATTACAGTTATAGTGGAATTTCACGATCGATATTTCGGTATTCTTGTAATCAGTTTTTCGAACCTGACTTTCCTTTAGGAAAGATGGGGTTTAGTTATGGTCTTTTACTTGCAGTGAAAATTTCTGGTTTGAGAATCTTGAATTTATTTGAATGGTGATGTTCATGAAGTGAATTGTTTCCAAACTAATACCCATAAAAGGAGGCGGTATCTAGCTACGATTTCGAGGCCCTCTAAGTAACACGAGAGATGGAGATTCTTGAGCATGGAGCATTTTGCCCAGGGTATGCGGGACGATGAATAATGAGCTCAAGATTACTTAGATAAATCAATTTACTCATAGTTTGAGAAATATGAGTTGAGTGATCTATCAACTTATCAATTAGATATCTCTCCTTGGTCACAGAGGAATGATCTTGATCTGTGTTAGCTTAGATCTAACCAAGGAAAAGGGAGAGCTCCTTAAGATCTCAGGATGAGACATCATTCAACTTGTAGAAATTTGGCAATGGCCTTGTCTTGGGGAAGCAAAAATCTCTGAGTCATAAGAAATGGTATGAAGTATTGGAAAAGAAAAATACCCAGATCTTATAAAGAAATTCTAATTATAAGTAATTGATTAGAAACATGAATCAGAAATGAACATGATTCTCTAATCAGTGAAAAGTATGGTTAAAAGAGAAATCAAAACTATACTACCTTTCCTCTTTGACAATTTCGAATTCCAATTTATGATATAATTGAATTAGATTATGATGTAGGAATTGATAATTTCCACCGGCGGTGAAATCCCTAATCATCCGCACTTCTAGCAATAATCGGTTGATCCAGGTTATGTTTAAGTTACATATTTTTGCTTTATTATAGATGTAGAAGTCGAGATGATAGTAGAATTCTTAGTTTGGTTACTATTTCTATGAAATGGAAGTTAAAACAGTAATGGAACTTGGTAGTTAGAGTAATTAGTTTTTTAAATTCTTTTCGATCTATAATAGGAATGATATTGGACTTATAGTTCCACGCACATTACTTTTCGACACATTGCACTTACTTGATATTAAGACCAAACTAAATTTTTAATGAATTCATTGACAAATCCATTTTTCTTATGAGCATACAAGTTATTTTTGGTCACAACAAATTTCTGGTGCCTTTATTGAGGATTAGCATAAAGTCTTGTGGTAATGGTGTCATAAATTTGTACATACGTTAACAAGTTTTGGCGCGTTGCGTCAAAGATTCAAAATTCGATTTTCGAGCAAAAGAAAAAATGCTAGTGGACATTTTTCTTGTTTTACCAAAAATTTCAGAATATTAGCAAAAATAGTTTTAATAGCAGTGGCTGAATAAGCTACTGATATTTTTGGAAGCCTAAATAGATATATTATTTTTTATACCACTGACTCCATTTGATCTCATTGTGTTTCTACTTTCAGGAAGGTTTTAAATGCATAGAAAACCAGAAGCAGATCTGCTTGCCTCTGAATCTTTGAGTGAAAGAACCTAAGAATCTGAGGACAACTACCAGTGTTGAATATAAAAGTATGTCAAATCAAAGAAAAAGATAGCAGACTATTCCAGAAGAAGAAGAAACAAAAAGACCTCAAAGGCCTAATATTATGGAGGAATTTTGGAGGCCTGTTATTCAAGAGGAGTACTCTGTTGTGAGACAACCTCCCATTGAAGCCAACAATTTTGAGCTGAAGCCAGCATTGATTACTATGGTATAGCAACACCAATTCATAGGTCACCCCTCTAAAGATCCCAATGAGCATTTAGGAAGATTCATGAGGATGTGTACGATTAAAGGCCAGATGGGGTGGGACCGGTGTAATCCAAGTACATATCTTCCCTTCATTGAGAGATGTGGCAGCAACATGGTTTGATTCATTACTAGTGGGATCAGTGCACACTTGGGAAGAATTGGTGGAGGCCTATATGAGTAGATTTTTTCCTCCAACTCTCACTGCTCAGAAAAGAGGAGAAATAATTGTCTTCAAGCAAGGGGAAGATGAGAGTCTCTACATTGCATGGGAGAGATTTAAGAGGCATTAAAAAAGATGCCACAGCCAAGCGGAGCCTGTCGGCCACTCAGATGGACATTTTCTATCATGCTATGAATTATACCTCCAAGGGTATAATTGATGTATCCTGCTGTGGAGCTTTTAAAAGAAGAAGTGTAGAGGAGGCAAGGCAATTGATTGAAAACTTTGGCCAATGCCTTCACAAGGCTCCATGCGAAGCTTGGGGAGCAACAGCCAGTTGAGGAAGTGGTGTATTGGACTTGAAGGAATGGCGGCCATAGAGCGAAATTTGGATGCTGGAGTTATGGTGTGGGAAACAATGAAAGAAAGAATGCACACTACGCATGGGAGTGGGAGCAGTGAAGAAAAATTAGAAAAGTGTTGAAGGACTAGTTGATGAAGAGCCCTACCAAGTTGAGGACCAGAGTATATGAATGAGCAAGAAGTTATCACTTCAAGCTTAACCACACAACTTGCCAACACCTTATACACAGCAGTGAGGAACCATGGCTTTTCATATGGTGGAGGAGGAGCCTGTGAGGAGCCCTAAACTGAATGAGTACAGCAAGCTTTTGCTCAACCGGGTTCCAAGAACAACATGATGAGGATAATAGGAATTATCAGGTCAGAAAGGACTCAATCATTTGAAGATCAGATGCTTCGTTTCATGTCAGAAAATAAAAGGATTTTGAATTTGCATGAAAAGAAATTTTCTGACCTTGAAAACTTCCAAGCAAACACAATTGTGTTTTAGACAAACACCAATGCCTCTTTGAAGAATGCGGAGATACGGATGGGCAGCGGCTCAGGCGTAAAAGAGCCTAAGGATTCTATTTCATTAACACCGGAAAGTCAAAGGGCGTATGTAGTAATTAGAAGTGGCGAGGCTAGATGAAAGGAGAAGAACTTGAGCAACACAGTTCAGGAACTACTGAGAAAAAGAAAACAACAAAAATGCAGCCCAAGCAGTAGGGGAAGAAGAAAGAAGTTAAAAGCTTACAATCCTCTAGTTCCATTCCCTCAAATACTACATAAAGCAAAGCTAAAGGAGCAGTTCTCTAGATTCTTAAACATGTTTAAGAGAAGTCATTCCTTTCTCGGAGGATTAACTCGAGATGCCTTAGTATGCAAATTCATGAAAAGATATATTGAGCAAAAAGAGATTACTAAGGAAGGGATGGTAGGCCTACTTGATAACCTACGGTGCGCGTGATCGAGAAGATCTTACGGAAAAAAAATGAAGGATCAGCTTCTATATACTGCAAAATTGGGGATCATTATGGGGAAAACATTGTGTGATTCTAGAGCTAGCATCAACTTGTTAGCATGCATTGCTAAAGATTAGGATTTGGGGAGCCAAATCCCACAGCCATGATGACTCTTAGGATAGGCGAATGAGACATTGGCTCACCACAGGGCATCGTGAAGATGTGCTACTAATGAAGTGGGAAATTTGTCTTTCTAGTGGCTTTGTAGTCATTATTATAGGAAGACAAGCAAGTCCCATTGTTGTTAGGAAGACCATTCTTAATGTCGGAGTAGCATTGATTGATGTGAAAAGGGTGACTCAAGGTTGGAGATGAAGCGATTGCACTTCAATTTCGATCATAGTTGAAACAACCATAACTTCGATGTCTTGTTGTATGAAATTGTAGAAACAAAAAATTCTTGTCGATTCAGCGTCGCGATTGTAATTTTCGAGAATTCAATGAATGAGAATTAGATGAATTTCGATATCTTGAGCATCTGAAGTTGAAATTTTTTGAACTCGATTTTAAATTAAAAGGTCGATTATTGATGTTGGAGGAAAACGGTCTGCGAAAAATCAGTTATGACTTCTTGAAGAAAACAAAGTTAGAGGGTTTAATACTCAGGAATTGCACGAACATTTAAAGTATGCCTTCTTGCAACGAGAAGAAAAATCTAGTTATCATTTCAAATTTGGATTAACTAGGAATTTGGAAAAACTTCTTTAGACTCGAAAAATATAAGGAAGCAATAACTTGGTCTATAGGAGATTTGAAGATCGATCCTTCAATGCATGCGAGATCTGTTAGAGGAAAATGTTAAGAACTATAAGTGCTCAGAGAAGGCTGATTCGATGTGGAAAAGAGTAGTTAGAAAATATGTGAAATGGCTAAATGCGGGCTTCATATGCAATCTCAGACAGTCCTGGGTGAGCCCAATACATGTGGTTCCAAAGAAGGGAGGATTCACTGTGATCAGAAATGAGAAAAATGAATTGATTCCTACAAGAATTGTGACATGATAGAGAGTGTGTATAGACTACAGGATCCTCTACCTTTCATTGACCAAATGTTGGATAGGTTAGCAAGGCACTCCCATTACTATTTTCTTGATGGATATTCTGGTTATAACCAGATTGTAATAACCCCAAAGGATTAGGAGAAATCAACATTTACATGTCCTTATGGCACCTTTGCTTTTAGAATGATGCCATTTGGATTATGTAATTCTCCTACCACCTTTCAAAGATGTATGATGTCTACATTTTCTGACTTGGTGGAAGTGGTTATGGAAATATTTATGGATAACTTCTCGATTATATGAATCGGTTTTGAAGATTGTTTGAAAAACTTAGAAACGATGCCAGAGGTGCCAAGACAAAAATCTGTAGCACAAATTGGGAAAAATGTCATTTTCATGGTAGCGAAGGTATTCTTGGGGCCTGAAGATTTACGCTACTAGGTGGAAGTAGACCAAGCAAAGATTGTTGTTATAAAAACTCTCATGTCACCTACAATAGTGAAGGGAATAAGAAGCTTCCTGGGACATGCTTGGTTTTATAGAAGATTCATTAAGGATTTTTCAAAAATCTCTAGACCATTGTGTAGACTGCTGGAAAAAGATGCAAATTTTTATTTTGATGAATCATGCATATGCGTACATTTGAAATTAAATCCAGTTAGTATCGGCTCCCATTATGTTGACTTATTTGGAACATGAGTTTGAAATTATGTGTGATGGCAGTGATTATGCAATGGGAGTTGTATTGGGACAAAGAACTGAAAAGATATTCAAGGCCATATACTATGCCAGTTGTTGAATACATAAAAGAGCAGCATTTATATCGGATTTTAGTACCTTCAGCTCATATTTTGCTTTCATTTTGTATAAGAATAGGTGCCTTTGATCGTTCTCGTGTTTTTGTACTTGTGCAGGTTTTTCGAGTTCCGTGCACACTTTTATAGGGGTTCGTGTCCAGGGACTAATGTAGATCATTATGGTTGATGGCAGCATTTGTGAAGTCCGGGAAATTCTGCTTGTGTGAGGAACATTTGTAAACTGATGGTACGTACCAAACAAATCGTACGGTACTAGCGAAAATCTGATGGCCTATTGGTACTGGTAACACTCTCAGATGCCGGTACCACAGCGGTACCAATAGCCCCTTTTGGTGCAGGTACCACTTCTTTGATAGGTACCGACACTCTTTGCGGGATTTGAGCGGAATTCCAGCAGCAGTTGCAAGTGCGCGTGTCTTTTGTCCACCACTTGAGATGATGAAGGAGAAAGGGTATTTAAAGCGAAAAGGGTGGAAGAGGAGGTTTTTGGATGCTAGGGTTTTGGGTTTCATAGAAGGAGAGTGTTTTTCTCATATTTTGGCTAGGGTTCATAGAGTAGAGTAAACTACTTAACTTTTCTTCGGATTCTGGATTTCAATTACGTGTAATCTTTCAGTTAGTTCATACAACTCGGTTTTCTCTTACAGTATTTTGTGCTTTTGATTCTCAAATCTTGCAATTAAAGTGTGATTTTCTCAAGCTTCTTTTATGAGTAGTTTCTTATCAAATATGAATCGCTTTCTAGTTTCAATGAAGTTCTAAACTCCCATGATGGGGTTCTAACAGTGGAAACTCACCTCGCACGATCAAGTAATAACCTCAATTCCTCTTTTGTACCTCAATGGGATTGTACGATGCTAAGCACTTGTAGAAAGATCTTATAAAACCTTAGTTGGGCACCTTCTTGACAACGTGTGAACGAGAAATCCTTGGTACACATTGTGCTTGATCACAAATACAAGCTAAGAGTCTGAGCAAATAATTTGAACAAGTGTTTATCATCGCTCAATCGTTTTTTCGTTCTAAAAGAGCTTTTAATGTAAAATCTTCCGTTGAAGACCATTCATCAATGGTTCCTAGATGAGACTGTGAATAAGAGGTGGGAATTACTTAATCGGTAGTGAGTGGAAACCTAAGAACCCTATCAATCACCTTTCTGTTACAAATAGTCAGCAATGGGTTGCTCAATCGATAACCACAACTTGATTTTACTTTTAGCGCACATTCTTTGGAGGAGAATAACCTAGAGGATCACCTAGGAAACCACTCTGTAGAATGAGCTGTGGACCACAGTATAATGCTTCACGACCTTAGTTCCCTACGCTTGGGAATAATTTGACATCTGAGTCATGAAGCATTTTAGGCGCCAGTTCTTGCAGGGAGTGGCAACTGTCTGGTTGATCCAAAGAGAGCTAGAGGTAATTTGCAATTGCATTGCAAATCCGATACGTTCTCTACCTTTTTTTAATTTGTTTTTTGTGAAGAATCTAAGTAGATTATGCGGAAGGGTAGGATTGGTGCATGTCGGTTTGAGCTGCGCAGCGAGCAACGCCGACTTGTAGGAAATTATACCTCGAAGTCTGAAAAGGTCTATGGTAAGTCGGTTGTTTCAGAGAACCCTACACCTCAAATATGGACCATGTTGAGATTCGGCAACCTCTTTTTATCCAAATGCTCAAGGGGGTACTACAGTAACCATTAGTCCATGAACCTCCTACCTTGGAATGGTATTTAACAGCTTAATGTTAGGAGAAATGTTAACTTTCAGCGAAATCAATATCGGGCTCCCCGGCCCTTTACCTAATGTGGAAAGAACTCTCAGAGATTTTGCAACCTCGAAAGAACCGCTAACAAATTCATGTATTAAGCACACGAAGAGGCTAGCAGTTCCTCATGAGTCGAGTGATCCGCCTTCTCCACACCCGTGTAAAAGTCAGGTCGAGAACCCCTACTCATTCATGAAGAACTTTGAGGATGTCTGCCAGTGTGTTCCTCTCTTTGGATCCTCTCTCCACATAATTTGCATGGTTTTGTTCCCGTTCTCTAAGGAAAAGGCGAAATATGGTTTCATTAAGCTTGCTCCCAATTGAAATATCTTTGCACAGGACATGCGAAATGAATTCATAATAAATTTTCCCCTCCCATTACTAATGCACTCATCTGCAGTATGATCAAAACTTTTAAAAAACCGAGTGAACCTTTTCTTTGTAGTATAGAATCTGAGGACACTCCTCCGTGCTATCCCTCATTATGGTTTGGACTGACAAATCTATGCATATTTTCATCAGGGCTATCCTTGAATAATAAACAATACATCCAAATGATGTGTGTGGGAGAGTTTTATGAGAGAAAGAGAGTCTGCGAGAGGCAATTCAATTCTTTTGATACCATGGCAGAGAATGCTCGAACATAGAATAATACCTCCTTAGATCTTGCACAAAGTTATGTAGTACACACCTCTGAGGGAAGATCCATCACTTAAGAGAATGATGACACATAAGCAAAATAGCTAATTTAACAAGGGGAAGTTGGAGGCCTTAAATTTAAAAAGGTGAATGAGGTAACTAGTGTGCCTCCAAGTACCCTCGATTGCCTATGGGATCTAGGTGGAGGAGCCATGAAGTGACCTGCACTCAGCCACATTCCTTGCCTAACCTTCCTCAGTTAAGGGGCCAATCCAAATAGAGCAAGCTCATGCCCTTAACTACAAAGCCTTTCAATTCTCCATACTCTACGAAACATATAATCCAGGTGGTAGCTTTGAACTTTGATTAAACCCACACAACTTGCGAACAGCAGAGGGGCTGACTACCCCGAACCAAAACTTTCAAACCAAGCCCCTCGGTTCTGAATCGAGTCCTCAAGGATTTCTACCTATTGAACTAACCAAGATTTACCATCATCCAAATCCAAGAAGTCCAAATCCACGGCCTTATCAACCTCTACATAAGAAGATTGGGGATATATTGTGACATGGTTCGTCTAAGACCCAACAATCCTGCAATTTGTACGCCTTGAATAGTGAGATCCAAAATTACTAAGCCTTAACTTCTTCTATGGGAAATTTTTAACAAAGAAAAGAGCTCCCTTCTCAAACTATCAAACCCTAAGGTCAAATAGTATTTGGAGTTTCGGGTCTAAAGTAGAGGCACCTTCGAACATTTGCAAAAATTGTCACCATTCTTGATGGTAGGTAATTGATAAAACCATTCAGCCCAGGGAAGCTGATAAGAGTTGCAAAATGAACTGGCCAGTGGATGATGAGGTGTTCGACAAGCCTCAAGGGCAACTTAGGCGTGATGTTATCATGGTGAGCCAGAACAAGACAAGGCCTCCTATATCCCTCCTACTCCATACCCTCATAGATTGAGAGCTCCAAAGAAAGTGAACAATCATTATGAAATTTATGAGTTGTTCAAACAGGTGAAGTTGAACATTCCTTTAATAGATGCCATTAAGCAAATTTCGTCATATGCCAAGTTTCTGAAAGATTTGTGCACTGTGAAAACGAAATTAGGTGTCAACAAGGAGGCATTTATGACTGAGCAATCCACTTCCTTGATCCAAAACAATTTGCCCCCAAAATACAAAGATCCAGGAAGCCCCACTATTTCCATAGTGGTAGGGAATCTAAAGTCGGGACATGCTCTAGGATTTGGGGGGGCGTTAACTTGTCGCCTTTACCTTACCTATGTCGAGCTAGGTTAGAGAATTAAACCAACCATTATCACCCTCCAACTAGCTGACCATAGTGTGAAGATTCTTAGAGGGATAGTGAAGGGATATTGGTAGTAAGTGGACAAGTTCTACTTTCCCGTGGATTTTGTTTGCATTTCGACACTCAACCTGTGGTAAACCAAGGAACCCAATTCCTGATTCTCGGGTAGTTATTCTCGCCAATGCTAATGCCATTATACACTGTAGGGGAGGACTTGCGACATTATCATTTGGTAACATGACCTTTAATTTGAACATCTTTAATGTTATCAAGGAAATGGAGGATGAGGAGGATGTTTATGAGGTAATATGATGTGACTCTGATGGTGCAAAGAATATGTGACTGCGTCCATACGATGATCCTCTCATGTCTTGGTCTATAAGCCCGAGTCATCGAGGAGGATCACATCCTCGAGCCTGAGTTTCTGAAGCACTCCATAATCGAACACAAAGGAGGTATTGAGCAAAATGGGGTGGGCACCTAAATTTGAACCATTGCCACCAATCGAGGATAGGGTATTACCTTCGGAAGAGAGACCACCTAAACTTGAGTTGAAACCTTTACCATCACATCTCAAATATGCATTCTTATGGGTAGAAGAAACTTTCCCGGTAATCATATCTTCCTCTTTAGAGTCAAATCAAGAAAATAGGCTTTTGGAGATATTGAGAACCCACAAAACCGCCATAGGATGGACAATTGCGCATATTAAGGAATTAAATTTGATCCGCACAATGTGTGGATTCATTCGAAGAGGATGTTAAACCCTCTGCATAACCACAACACGACTAAAACCCAATCATGAAAGAAGTGGTCAAGAAAGAGGTTCTAAAACTCTTAGACGTAGGTGTTATTTACCCCATTGCATATAGCAAGTGGGTCAACCCAACTCAGGTGGTCCCTAAGAAATCTAGAGTCACTGTGGTAGCCAATGAAAACAATGAGCTAATCTCACTGTCACGCCAGTTGGAGGGGTGTGCATAGATTATAGGAAACTCAATGCGGGTACTAGGAAATATCACTTCCCTTTAGCTTTTGTCGTTCAAATGTTAGAAAGAGTTGCAAAGCATGAATTCTATTGCTTTCTCGATGGGTACTCAAGGTGCAATCAAATTGAGATAGCTTTAGAAGATCAAGAGAAAAACTACATCTACTCTTGTCCTTTCGCACATTTGCCTTTAGGAAAATGCCTTGGGGTTATGTAATGCACCAGAACCTTCCAGCCGATGCAGATGGGATTTTCGCGATATGATAGAACTCATTTTGGAAATTTTCATGGATGACTTCGGGCTGAGATTCATATGAGGGATGTCTGGAGAATCTACGTAAGGTATTGGAGAGATGTCAAGAGAAGAACCTCGTGTTAAATTGGGAAAAGTGCCACTTCATGGTGACACAAGGGATTGTCTTAGGTCACATAGTATCAAAAAAGGAATTGAAAGTGATAAGTGCTAAAGTCGAGTTGATTTCCAACTTACCTACCCCTAAGTGTGTTAGAGATATAAGGTCGTTTAAGACATGCTGGATTCTATAGGAGATTCATAAAAGATTTCAGTGCCATAGCCCGTCCCTTATGCAATTTGCTTGCCAAGGACGTCCCTTTTGCATGGTCACAGGCTTGCGAGGCCGCCTTTGATAAACTCAAAACTATGTTAGTGTCTCCTCCTATCATGCGATCTCCTAATTGGGACCTCCCTTTTGAGATCATATGTGACGCTAGTGATTATGCTATAAGGGCTGTTTTAGGACAAAGGGAAGCGAAAAAGGCTTTTGTGATTTACTATGTCAGCAAGACTCTAGATTCCGCTCAAGCCAACTACACAACCATCAAAAGAGTTTTGGTCGTCAGTTTCGCCCTAGAAAAAGTTAAGGTCATACATCGTAGGTCTCCTGTAACCATTTTCATGGACTGCACGCCATTTTTACTATGCCAAGAAGACTTGATTCGCCAGTCACAACTACACAACTAACGAAAAAGAGTTTTCTTGGTCGTCGTTTTCGCCTAGAAAAGTTAAGGTCATAAGCATTGTGGTCCCAGAACTATTTTCTACGGATCATGCATAGTCAAGTATTTACTTATCGGCAGGATACTAAGCCTCGTTTGACTAGGTGGATCCTACTGTGCCAAGAATTTAACCGACTATTAAGGATAAAAAAGGAGTTGAGAATGTGGTAGCCGACCAATTGCCCTGCTAGTTTTTAATCCACTCTCATGGCCTGCCCATAGGCGACAGTTTTCCTTATGAGAAGCTTTTTGCTCTTGTTCACTGCCTATGGTATGCGGACATAGTAAATTATCTGGTGACTAGTCAAATTCCACCCCAATGGACTCCTCAACAAAAGAGGAAATTTTTGGTGGACATCAAGAAATATTATTTTGATGACCCATATTTGTTTAAATACTGGTCCTAATTAAATTGATGAGAAGGTGTACCCAATGACGATCAAATCGTGCCTACCTTTCTATCTCTAAGCTTGTGGAGGGCATTTCTCTGCAAGGAAAACAACGGACAAAATCCTGCAAGCTGGTTTTTACTGGCCTACTCTTTTTAAAGATTGCTTTGAATTTTGCAAAACTTGTGCTAGGTGCCAACAATTAGGAGGGGTTACAAGAAGGAACATGATGCCTCTTACCTCTATTTTAATCATTGAAATTTCTCGACTGTCAAGCATAGACTCATGGGGCCTTTTCCCCCTCTTATGGGTACTTTACATTTGTTACCGTTGACTATGTGCCTGAAAGGGTGGAGGCCATTCCAACGAGAACTAATGACCTCACAAGGTTGTTTTGACATTTATAAAAGAAACACATTTTTTCTCGCTGAGTGCCTCTGCAATCATTAAGACAGGCCCATTTTTGTAATCAATCTTTTGAGAATTTGTTGAAAAAGTACGGAGTCACACACAAAGTTTCCATGGCATACCACCCACAAACCAATGGTCAGGCCAAATTAGCTAATAGGGAGATCAAACATATTTTGGAAAATCTGGCTGCCCTAAATCGCAGCGATCAAGGTCTCGACTCTACCGATGCCTTTCGGGCTTTTACCTCTCGCATCGCTTTTAAAACTATTCTTGGAATGTCCCCTTATAGACTCATGTTTATGGCAAGGTCACATCCACTGCAGAAATGGAATTGCGTGGCATCTTTTGGCCATTAAACCTAATTCCTCATTCGACTCAAGGTAAACGATCACGCAGATGAACGAATCCTCATGAATTGAGACATGAATCATATGATATTCGAATCTACAAAGAGAGGCCTGCTGTTCCATGACAAGACCTATCATAGGAAGACATTTGAACCTCATCAAAAGGTATTACCGTGATACCTGCTTTCACATGTTTCCTGAAAACTTCGCTCTGTGTGGACCTACCGTCTGCTGTCAAGGTAGTTTACCCATATGGTGCAGTGGAGATTGAAAATTCGGAAAATGGGAAATCCTTTAAAGTCAATGGCCAATGCTTAAAGCCATTTCTCGAGAACTTTGACCGTCAAGAGAGTAGTGAGGAACTGGTAGATCCGCTCTACCAGGATGTTCCTTGTAGACTCTATCCCACTCACAGAGGCTGTTTTCTTTCTTGCATTTCTCTCGTTCTTCGTATGCTTTTATTTTCAAGTAAACAAAAAAAATAAAAAATAAAATAAAAAAAGAAGAAACCAAAAACAACCCCCGAAAATATAAACAAACATGTTATTCCCTCGTCATCTTACCGAGCTCGGGTGTCCTGTGGGCACTGGAGGGCAATGCCTGCTTGGCCAGGTGGGCATACATTGTTGAACCAATTACACATGTTACATGTCTGGCGGTATGGCAAAATTTTTTGATTTGCGGCTCTTTTGGGTATAGTACTTGACCTGTGATGTATGCAGTCGCATGACTTCATGTACACACTTCACGTAGTCTCAATGCATTTACACAATAACAAGCATGCATAAAAATTTTTGTGTTCATATTTGGGACCTTATTCCCCAAATTCTGTTCTAATTCCCTACACAAGCCACGACTTTCCGCTCAACTCATGTTTTGCTCAAGTATCGCCTACCAGACTTTGTTTTTTAGCATTCCATGTTAACTACATGCATCATATTCTCCGAACAATCATGCATAACCTGGAAGATGATTTGAGGCCATTATTTCGTGTTGGCGATTTTGTGAAGTCATTTTGATTCATCTTGCACCCATCTTGAGCCTTGAGTTGCCAATTCAGTTTGAAACCATAGGAATCGTGGATCAAGGAGAAGCAATGTTGGACCCCAAGGTGAGCGTGAAGGTGTCAAGCGAGTGTAGTACAATTTTCAAGTTCAGAAAATACAAACTGTGGTCAAGGGTAGGCGAGCAGGGAAAGAAATGAGCATTCAATGAATCAGATGGAGGGCAAATGGAAAGGGTATATTGGCAGCACTGCTGTTTAAAAAAAAAGAAAAAGGATGCTGGTACCGGGTACCACTCATCGCATTCCACTTCACCCACGCAAAGAGGCAAGGCACATTTGGCACCGTACTCACACTTATAGTACCGAGATCACTAGCAAGTTTGGGCTAAACTAGGGTTTTTATCCCCCTTTGCCAATTTTTTTTTATACCCCTACTCCCCCATCTCCATATAAGGTAAAACCCTAACCTACTCTTCCCTCTCTCATGAGAAAACCCGAGATCAAGCATCCCCGCCAAGCAGCCTGGGCTCTCTCGGTCCTGATTCTCCTCGTACCATCACACTGACGTGGTAAGCGCCCCTCATTTCCTTGGGAGCATATTTTTGTTGTGATATTTCATTGTGTCCACATGGATTTTCTCGTGGCTCGATTGCGGTCTTTTGTTCTGGTGATTAGGCATCCGTCGATGGTATGGGGAGGAAGCTTAGACTGAACTCGAACTAAAATGCCGATACTTACGGGAGATGTGGGTTTTTGGGATATTATTTTGTGTATTTGGGCCATGTTTGCTATATTTTCTATTCTTGCCATATCTATGGCAAGATCGAAAAACATTGGAAAGGGTAAGGCTCCTAGCTCTTCTATGGAGCGAGCTGTGAAAAAACGGAAAGTCGATACCTCGCAGACCATAAAAAAGGAAAGGGAAAACGAAAAGATTCCTCATCGGAGAGCGAGGAGGCATCGGAGAGTGAAGATGAAGAGATTGAAGCCATGTTTGTCGAATCTTCATAATCAGAGCGGGAGAAATGGGGCCAGTCAATTGCAAAGCGGGTTTTCACAGAGCTTGGCAGTTGACACGTTCTTGTTCACCCATCCTATCAGGGCTGCTATTCAGGAACAAAATTTACAATTTGTTTGTGCTGAAGTACAAGGGTATCTACCGACCTTGGTCCGAGAATTTTATTCCAATTTGAGAGAAAATCAGCATGTAGATACCTTGTTAGAGACCACTTGCGGGGAAAACAAGCAAAGGTCACCGATTCGATAGTCACCAAGGTAAGATAAGTCCGTCACACACATGACCGACTCCACCCTCTCGTGGCATCGAAGTTCTATGCCAAGAGCTGTTGATGCCATGTGCACCACCCGGGTTGCTATGGGAAGCTCTTATGCTAGCGAGCCTGCTCCGTGGAAGCTCAAGCCCGAATATGCATTAATGAACAAAATCATTCATAATAAGGATCTGACCGAAGGGAAAAGAGAAATTGCCAAGCAAGGGAAGAAATCTCGGGCTAGATGAGGTGATGACCTGGAAGATCATTGATTATGCCTGTCAGATGCAGGTTACGTTGACTTTCTCGCATCCCTAACTTAAAAACAAGCATATCCCATTCCCCACTCTAGTTACGAACTGTGAAGTCATGTGGATAAGGATTAGTTAGAGAAAACGAATTTTCCTGTTGGGCCCATCAAGAACCAAATGTAAGCCAAGAGCCGAGCTGTATCCACAAGACCTCAGTCTTCACATCCTCCGTCGGGCTATTTGTGTATTCTCTTCGCCCTCGCCAAGGGTCGATGAGCACATCTCCTTTGAAAAGGATGGAGCGCAGGATCAAGGGTTGGTTCAAGTGCATATTGGGAAAACATAAACAACTGGACCATAGGCTCTCCAGGCTCGAGAGTCACATCTACCGAGGAGAACCTACAAATGGGAGCGATCCTCCTCCCGACTTGGAAGGAGATTCATGAGCTCGACGACCGTGGCCGAAGGAGGACGCATTCTTCTTCGACAGAGCGATGGAGAGGGTGTAGAGTAGTAGCATGGAGAGCAATGTGGTGGTAAGTTGGCAATTAGTAGAGACCTCAACCACGCCATGCCAACAACACCCATTTTGTTCATATAAGCCCTACGCCATGGTCATTAAAGTTCTAAAAGACCTTTTTGATTTTAGTTATGTCAAGTTAGTTCCTTTACTTTATGCATACTAGTTGCTTGGTGATGTTAAATTGTTTGCCTTAATAATATAATCTCGTTCAAGATACCGCAATTTCTTATCAAACGTGACTTTCTCAATTCCATGGTCTCTTATATGAATATCTCGGTTTTGTAACAGTTTGTTATTGTGTTCATTACTTTGAGACTGTGGTTTCAATTGAGTCAGACGGTTTCATATTCTGTCAAGTTGAAGTACTATGCTCAATTTTTTGCCCTTTGGGAAACTTGCAAAGCTAATCCATTCATTTCCATTTTGTTGGAAATCACAATCGTAGGTGTTTTCTAGTTCAAATCTTACTAGGGACTAGCAAGATGTAGGTCAGTGTTGAAATACATAAAAGAGCAACATTTATATCGGATTTTAGTACCTTCAAATTTCATATTTTTCTCTCATTTCAGATAAGAATGTGTGCCTTTTGATCGTTTCTCGTGTTTTTGTACTTGTGCAGCCGAGTTCCAATAATTTTTATGGGTTCGTGGTCTTGTTTAATGTAGATCATTATGTTGATGGCAACCTGCTATTGAGAAGCCTGGAAGTGTTAATGTGAGGTAATCTTTGCAGAGGCGGAAAATTCTGCATCTCAAAGCAGAAAATCACCAGTAGCCTATTGGTAATGGTACCACTCTCACCGGTACCGGTACCCCAAAGCAGAAAATCACCAGTAGCCTTTTGGTACCGGTACCAACATGTAATTTTTGCTGGATTTGAGCAGAATTCCAACCTTGGTGTAAGGGTACGCGTGTCTTTTGTCCACCACTTCGAGATGATGAAGGAGAAGGAATGGGTTTCAAAGAAAGTGGGGTGGGAGAGGGAGAGTTTTTTTGATGCTGGGGTTTTGGGTTTCATAGAAGGGAGGTTTTCCATTTTGGCTAGGGTTCATAGAGTAGAGTAAACTACTTCTAACTTTTCTTCGATTCTGGATTTCACCCACGTGTAATCTTTCGCTTAGTTCATACAACCTGCTTTCTGCGCATTTTATGCTTTTGATTCCCAAATCTTGCACTGAAGTGTGATTTTTCAAGCTTTTATGAGTAGTTTTTATCAAATATGAATCGGTTTCTAGTTTCAATGAAGTTCTAACCCCATGATGGGGTTCTAACGGTGGAAACTCACCTCGATCAAGGTAATAACCTTTCAATTCCTCTTTGTACCTCAACGGATTGGCTGTAATGATGCTAAGCACTTGTAGAAAGATCTTATAAAACCTGGCCAAGCATCTTCTGACAACGGTGAACTAGAAATCCTGCGACACATTGTGTTTGATCGCAAATGCAAACTAAGAGTCCGAGCAAATCATTTGAACAAGTGTTTATCATCGCCGATCGCTTTTTTCTGCTCTAAAAGAGCTTTTAATGTGTACCTTCCGTTGAAGACCATTCATCAATGGTTCCTAGATGAGACCGAATAAGAGGTGGGAATTACTTAATCGGTAGTGAGGGAAACCTAAGAACCCTATCAATCACCTTCGCTTAAAATAGTCAACATAATCGCTACTTAATCAAACTACAACTATAACCCGCATTTTTACTTCTTAACCACACATTCTTCGAGAATAACCCCAAGGATCACCTAGGAAACCACTCCCTGTGGAAATGACCTGTGGACTTCCAATGTAGTATAATGCTTGACGACCTTAGTTCCTACGCTTGGGAATAATTTCAGCATATGAAATAGACCAAGCACCAGCAAAACATTCAATGAGGCATAAGAGAACTACTCCACCACAGAGAAGGAGATGCTAGCAATGGTATTTGCTTGTGAAAAATTTAGGCCTTATATAATGGGGTCCCATGTTGTAATTCACATTGATCATGCTGCAATTAAATTTCTAATGGCAAAGAAGGATGCCAAGCCAAGACTGATCAAATGGGTGCTACTGCTTCAAGAGTTTGATCTTGAAATCAAGGATAAGAAGGGTAGTGACAATGTAATAGCAGATCACTTGTCTAGATCGAGAGAATTAAGGAATGTAAAAGGGGACGTAAATGAAGTGTAAATTTTTCCCGATGAGTAGCTATTGATGTTATTTACAAACACTCGGTATGTCGATATTGTTAATTACTTAGCTTCAGGAGTTATGCCATTTGAATTCAAATACCAAGAGAGGAGTAATCGAACTGACAGATATCAGAGTATAAGGGATGACCCACTATCAGATAGAAGAGGAGTGCATATGATCATAAGGATGTGTCCCAAACATCAGGTGGTATTATGGAGAAATGTCACATCACCATATAGGACACTTTAGAGACAAGACACTTGTGCACCCTCCAATTAGGGATTTATCGTCTACTCTATTCAAAGACTGTTTTGAATGGGTAAAATATTATGATGCTTGTCAAAGAATGGGCAACTTAAGAAGAAGAAATGAAATGCCCCTACAAGGAATTTACAAGGAATTCTTGTGGTGCAGATTTTTGATGTACGGGGAATAGACTTTATGGGACCTTTCCCATCATCATTTGGCAATATGTACATTCTCCTAGCTGTGGATTATGTATCCAAATGGGTGGAAGCAACAACTTGTTCTAGAAATGATGCCATCACAGTGGTTGGGTTTATACAAAGAAACATTTTGAGCAGATTTGGAGCACCTAGAACAATAATCAATGATGAGGGAGGCCATTTTACAAATAAAGTTTTTGCAAAACTCATGAGCATATATGGAATCAAACATCTAATAGGATTGGCTTATCACCCTTAATCAAATGGACAAGCTGAAATTTCCAATAGGGAGATAAAGAAAATTCTGGAGAAAACAGTAAATGCAAGCAGAAATGACTAGTCTATAAAACTGGATTATGCACTGTGGGCTTATAGAACTACTTACAAAACTCACATTGAAATGTCCCCATACAGAATTGTATATGGAAAACCTTGTCATCTCCCTTTAGAATTGGAATACAAGGCTATGTGGGCCATCAAGAAACTGAACTGTGAATTTCAAGTTGCCAAGGAAAAGAGACTACTCCAAATGAATGAACTAGAAGAATTGAGAAATGAAGCTTATGACAATGCCAGGATCTATAAAGAAAAGACCAAGAGGTGGCATGCTAAAAAAATCCTAAGGAGGGAATTCAAGGCAAGAGAACAAGTTCTCTTATACAACTCTAGGCTCAAGCTTTTTCCAGGAAAATTGGAGTCAAGATGGAGTGGTCTATACACAGTGATAACAAGTACACCCTTCTCGAAAGCAAGAAACACCGAAACCTAACTGAAGTGAATTCAAAGTAAACGGTCAAAGACTAAAGCATTATCTTAGAGGAAGCATGAAGGAGGTAGATCCAAATTTGAAAAGAGAAAAGAAAATTACTGAAATGAAGACACTCTACATGTTGTCTAGCTAAGGACATTAAACCGAGCAAATTTCTGGAGGCAAACCTAAACACTTTTTATTTTTGTTAACTTTGATTGATGTTGATTACTTATGATTTTAGGTTTTATCCTTGATTTTTAGAAGTTTTATTAGGAAATTTGATCATTTGCTAAAATGTTTTTGATTTTGGACAGGAAACATGAACTGGAATCAGATGTTATTATAAAGCACACCACCTCAATCTGAATTGTGCAGAAAATAGCTACAAAGGGGAGTATTTCTATTTCCCTAAATTTGTTTTAGATAATAATGCATAGTTTAAGTTGGAGAAATTTGATGATTTGGGGAAACTGACACTAGACAACTTTCAGTGCTAATTGCTTAAATGCTTTGTCGAGTATTTTGATGCTAATGATTGTTGGTCATAATTGAATTTGAGAATTTCGTTGCTATATATGTTTTTACAAGCTTGAATCAAGGTAATTGACTGGAATTGTGGGTGATTAACCGACCAGCGCAGTTTAAAGTTGCGTAAATTTGGGAATGAATATTTGGTCGCGACAATAAAGTCTTTGTCGTGACACTGTTTTATAAGTAAGGGAAAAGGTTTGTCGCAATAAGGATTTGACTGGACAAGACAATTTATAAGAAAATTAGGTCGCGAAACTAGAAAGTTCATTCGCGACATCACTTACTGCAAAATGATGGAAACTTATCACAACCCTGTTTCTCATGTTGCAACATAATTTTTGAAATTAAAGTGAATGGCAACAAAAATAGTGTCGCGACCAGCTAAAAATACTATCGCGACCTACCTTTCAGTTTTCAGAGCCAATTTATGTCGCGACAATATTTTTCTTGCCGCGATAGGGTTGTAACCTGTAGACATTTGAAACAGAAAGAAACCTACAGTCATAAGAAATGGGTATGAAGTATTGGAAAAGAAAAATACCCAGATCTTATAAAGAAATTATGATTACAAGTAATTGATTAGAAACATGAATCAGAAATGAACATGATATCTAATTAGTGAAAAGTATGGTTAAAGGAGAAATCCAAACTATACTACATTTCCTCTTTGACAATTTCATATTCCAATTTATGATAGAATTGAATTAGATTATGACACAGGAATTGATAATTTCACAACAGTGAAATCCCAGTGTCCACTTCCAGCAATAATCTGGTTCAGTCCAGTTTATGTTTAGGATTTTAAATTTTTGCTTTATTATAGATGTAGAAAATCAGGATAGTAGAATTTTAGTCGTTACTCGAAATTTCTATGAAATGGAAGTTCAAATAGTGTGGAACTCGAGTAGCTGGGGTACTTGAATTTTTAATTCTTTTCAACTGTGGGAACGATATCCGATTCTATAAATCCACTTTTATTGCTTTTACGACCTTACACTTGTAGTATTAAGACAAAACTAAATATTTAATGAATTCATTGACAAATCCATTTTTCTTATGAGCATACAAGTTATTTTTTGTCACAACAAATTTCTGGTGCCTTTACTACGGATTAGCATATAGTCCTGTGGTAATGGTGTCATAAATTTGTACATATATGATTTGGTTGTTAACAAGTTTTTGGCACCATTGTCGGAGATCAAACCCGGGTCACCCGCGTGACAGGCAGGAATACAACCCTATTTCTCATGTTCCAACAGAATTTTTGAAATTAAAGTGAATATGGCAATAAATGCGGTCGTGACCAAATCTAAAAATACCAAGCCGTGACCTACCTCCTCGCTTTTTAGGAGCCAATTTCGTCAGGACAATATTTTCTTGTCGATGCGGTCTAACCTGTAGACATTTGAAGCGGAAAGAAATCTATTGGGTACAATGACATGTGTCGCGACAAATGTCTATTGTCAGGTTTAGCCATTGTTGCGACAACCCTAAAATGTGTCGTGACATGAAAATTTTAATAATAAAGACTAGGTGCAATTTTTAATTTGAAGAGTCATAAGATAAACTCCACATTTAAATTTGAAAGTTATTGTTGTGACCTAATCATTAATTGTCGTGACATACAAAGAGAAACATTCATTTAATGAGCCATTAACTGAAGAACACTTAAAAACTGAAAAGCCCACCTCCTTCCAATTCACCTCATCATTCATACTCTCACCTAATTTCCACTTTCTTCCTCCTTTTCAACATCTCAAAACCTTAGACTTCAAAGACCTTGAACCCCAATTCTAGATCTCATCAATGGTAGAACCCCAAAACCTGGTCCCAAATCTCAGTGAGATTATGGAAGAGTATACAGCAAATGAAGATTAGGTTCATCTGGAACCTTAGATGCAGAGCCAACCTGCAAGAAGAACCGTAAGCGTTGTGGGAGAGGAACAAAACCCACCATAAAAGAAGAAAGTGAAAACCAAGCAGCGAGTTATGAAACCATAACTAGAAGACAATAAAGCATTCATTTCAGATGAAGCCTACTCTTTCAGCAAGAATCTAAGCTTACGAGGATTTAACTGAGAGTGGGTTTATATATCATTCAATTTTTGTGGTGACAACATAAAACAATGGAGTTGTTCGCAAGCACAAATCATCGGGGCTTTTCTGTAGTAGTTAGGGAATTCTATGCCAACATGATAGTTATGAAGGAGATCCATATTCATTATAGAGTCAGTCTTGAAGTGGCCATGAAAGGATTAATGTAGTTCTCAACTGTATGATCCAAGAATAGATTCAAGTACAAAAACTCGCTTAAAGAGCCCAACCATGAGAAGATCAGAGATTTCCCCGACATGATAGGGAAGTGAGTTCATCAAGAGAATCCATGAAACCATAAATGAGGCCAACTAGTTAAGAACCTAAGGTGGTTTTATTTCATTGCTTTTAATATGATTCCCAATAAAGCAAATTGAAAGCACTATAAGGGAGCAAGATGCCATCATCTTGTATGCCTTACTGAAGGGATACAAGTTCAATGTGGGGAAGATAATTGAATCATCCATAAGGTGCTTCCAAAAAAATGTAAAAAATGGACTAATCTCTCATCTAGCAACAATTACTAGCTATTTAATAAGTTCAGTGGATAACAAAGGAAGAAACATGTCCAAAGTCAATACAGCAAGATAAAGGCCTGTTAATGAAAAGAGTAAAGGAAATGTATGATTGTGTATGAAGATCATTTGAGAAGAACAGAAACAATTAGATGAACAAACCTAGATGAGGTCAATACCAACCTGAGATTAGATGGTATAAAGAAGTCCATTAATTCACTCACCTCCTGATGTAAAGGAGAATTTTTCTGAACCAACAAAGTGTTCTAGAAGCAATCAAGGAAATGCATAAATTATGGAGATGCTAGTGTTAATGAGAAAGGAAATGGAGGATAGAGAAAGGAGATGGGAACAACAACAAAAGATCAAAGAGGAGTTTCTGGAGGCTGACTTCAAAAGAAGGGAACAACGATGGGAACAAATACTCAAACAAAGAGATAGTTTAAAAAGAATAAAGATATGAATTAATGCGTGGCAGGATTAATAAAATAAAGACCTTCTACAATGAACAGCTGAAAAGATATGAAGATGTGCTCTTATTTTTAGAAAAAAAAGAGGAAAAGATGTGGTGCTAGTATGTCATGCATGCGAGGTTCAATATCTCAAGAACAATTCAAGAATTTGGAAAGCTCATGGAGAAGAGAGACAGATTAGAAATGGATAAACACTCATATACATAAATTATGGAATGATAGTCTGGACCAAGTGAATTCAAATTTAGTGAACATACACAATGTGCTCACTGAATTTGAAGGATTTATGAACACCTTGGGTATTAGGCAAGATCAATTGATCACCCTGGTGGAGTACACCAATGATTACTATCTCTTCAATAGGGAAGAACCACCAGAAAAAGAAAAGCCAGACATCTCCATTCCCAAGTTTCCTCCATCTCTAACTAGTCAACCTTGAAACCTCTGTCTTGGAAAACTCAAATCCTACAAAAATAATAAAGATAAACCATATTTTTTTTCTCCAAACAAAATTTGTAATCATTCCTCTTAATAAAAGCTCAAAACCAATTACTGAATTATTCTATGTGAAATTCTTTGAGTCTTGTGTTATTTGCACTATAGATTGTGTTTTTGTTGGAAATAAATGAAAGAGCCTGATGTGAAGAATGGGTGTGGTGAAGTTGTGAATTGTTTGGATGCATTGAATTGATTGAATCAAGTTGTTTATGTAATTCTTGGTTTGTTTGCAAATAATGAAATGATATAAGTTGAATTGGCATAACAAATCACTGAAGAGTCCAACAATAATGTGCTTAAAACTGTGGTAGGCTTGTAATTTAACCGAAAAAGGAAGTTGCAAGTTTAGCTAGAATGTAAGAATGTTCGCATTTAGGAAGATGTACTCAATAGAAAGAACAAATATGATTTTGAGACCGTTTATGTAAAATGCAAGGTGGCAAAAACTAAAAACAATGCATATGGCTTCAAGTGAGTCTTAACAAATTGTAGAAGATTAGGGACATCTTCAGTTCGGGCCACGCCAAATAGTCCAATGTCCTAGAACTTGTTAGATTATTAGTCAAGGCAAAATCCTAGGCAATACCACCAATAGGAAGTGATATAGGCCATCCTTGGAAGTTTGAGCCTTTCAAGCCTACCCTCCTAATATGCATATGCATACACTCTAATTCTAGAATTGAGCCAAATTGTCAATTTCTTCATTAAAACAACAATTAGAAGCTTCAAACCCCGCCTTATTATATCCACAAGAAGAACCCTCTTATCCATTTCAGACAAGAAATTCAAATTGCATAAAAGGACAAGATTAGGGGAATGTTATTTTGATTTGAAAGGAAAAACAAGAACGAAGGATGGAAAAAGATGCAGAGAAGAAGCCAAAGGTTGTAAATTATCAAATTGGAATAAGTTTTATCTTGTGGTCTTTCTCTCTTGAACAATTAAGTTCACAGGGGTGTTTCTACACCTAGTACCCTAATGTCAACTGGTATGGGAGCTGCTAACCCAAAGTTCTCTAAGAGTGGTAGGAAGACTAAAAAGACAAAATATTGCACTATTCCTAAAATTCTTTGACAAGTAAAAGAAAAGCAAGATCACAGTTTTTATCTAAAGGAACCGAATTTGATAGCATGATAGTGGTAAATAAAATACCAAGATGAGAGTATGCAGTATAATACATCAAGATCAAGTTTATGGGAATATTTTTTAATACCGTAGGATAGAAAGGATAAAGGATAGAGTGTTAGAAAAACGAAGATTGAATCTGCAATTCTTAGCCTAAATTCTCCAATTATCCACCTAATTACCCAAGCCAAACTTTACAAGCCTAAAAGACCTAGTTGATCTTGAAGGTTGTACTTGCCTACATTAGTGGAGACTAATATGAAAAACAACCATATGGGACTTTGAATGATATGTAGTAACTGTGTAAGGCCCCAGAAGATTAGCTAATTTTGCCAAGGAGAAAGGGAAAAAAGACCATCACAAACTCAATCAGATGGTCCAATTCTGTTGCCTTAGACAAGGTACTGAATTTTTTCCCACTTTGAAATTGAAAACTAAATTTAAACCATGCTGCAACTAACTAGTTTCAATTCAACTTGTCGAATAAAAAGGATCGGCAAGAGAAAATGCAAAAATGTCCTAAAATAAAGCGCAATTGCTCGAGGACAAACAAAATTTTTCTTTCTTGCAAACTTAAAAGCTTCAAATTTGATTAGAGTCTTAAACTCATCTATTTTTAATCTATTTTTCTGGCTTATTTTTAGTATATTCAGATCCGTTTTAATGCCAAATTATGGAAGATTTACCAACTTTGTGTTTTGCAGGTTTTAATTCAAATTGGAGAAAATTTCAGCAGGAAAGATGTAAAACTCGAGAAAATTCTAATTTTCTAAGAAATGGTAAAATGGTAATTTCGGTCAAAATCCGGAATTTTTCTAGATCTCCTGATGACGAACTGAGTTCAACTGGAATCAAGCTACAAAATCTATCTAACACGTCGACCACGAATCCAGATAACACTCTGCTGTTTTTCGAGGTACCGAGAGGGGTGCGTGACACTTGGCATGAGGTGAGTGGCTCAACAAAGAACGTGTCAAAAGTAGAATTAGTCAAACAAGGAGAGCTGCATGGGGCCTATGGGACATGTAGACCCCTAAGTGGATGGAAATCCACTCATATGGATAAGGGAATGATGGATCCAAACAGAGCTCGGGGTCAGGCTGACAGTCGTGGCAAGAGGTGAGCAATTCTCCCACTTGACCAACTTGACCTGTCCATTGGAGTGGGGGGGAAAGAGAGGGAACAGAGAAAGAAAAGGAAAAAGAGAGAAAGGAAGGGATTTTAGAGAGAGGCTCCACTTTCTCTCTTAAAATTCTTCTCCAGATCAAATCCGTCATCCCGACGAGCTAAGAGACAAAGTTGCTCCCCACTAAGAGCTACGCGGATACTCGGTTTCAGGTGTTTCAACAACCCGGAGGTAGGGTCTTCTCCTCACTTGGTTTATTTTCTACTAAGAGCCATTTAAATGGTTTGGATGGTGCGAGGTCGGGAGTGGCCGTTTGGTCACCCCAAAACTTGGGATTGGAATGTCGGAATTTTTGGAACCCATCGATGGCCGGATTATGCTTTCGGACCGGAAATGGTCCTGTGTGCTTAATTTGTGTGTTGTTGTTGATATTTGAATAACATGCAAATTGTGTAGTGGGAGGTATAACCATCCGTGAATTCGTTTATGTCGCATGTAGTTTATAAATATTCGTGACATAAAATAAACACTGGATCATATTTGTTTATTACCATGTGAGCCATTTTGGTATTATTGGGTTTTGAAAGGATAATACGTTGTAAAAGAATTGTTAATATATGCATGCTATATATATTAACATGAATTGTTTGAAATGGCATAATGCATTTCCATATATAACTCGGGAATCCTTAGAATGCAGGGTGTGAGCATGACAAATAAAATCGGAGGGTTGCCCAAACGATGATTCTTTTGTAAAATTATTAAAATAATAATTTTTTCGCAAATATCCAAGAATTAGGTGTAAAATTATCCAACACCATCTGAGGCCTGGTGAATTGTTTCAGAGTTAACAAACAATAATCCTCGGAGGACATTCAACGTATTATATCGGAGGGTTGCCTAAAGTAATTAAAACAAATATTTTGGAAACGATTTTCATACATGGTATGTCACAGAAAGGAGTCGGTGAGGACTCAGACATGGATTGGACATGTAGATATCTTAAGAAGATCAATGTATTTGTTAAACAACTGTTGCCGATAGCTTAAAAGTCATCTATTTTTAGTCCATTTAGCTTGATTTTCATGTAAAAATGAATACCAGATGCAGAGATATGAAGAAACTCACCAAATCTGTTATTTGGTGTGAGTATAAAAGAAAGAAGAAAATGCGTGAGAAACAAAAGAACGGGCGAGTAAAATGCAAAATAAAGAGAGCGTAAATGAAAGCAATCAAGAACTAATGTTGCGCTTTGGGGTTTGGTACACTACTATGAGGTCGCGACATCAGAAAAAAGAAGGAAATTTGATGCAGGTCGCGACATGGATCACAAGATAGGCAGCTGAGGATTGAGCAGAAACTTAAGAAATGATGTCGCGACAAAAGACAGAGGTCGCGACAAGAAAAGCGCCTGGACGCTGTGACAGATGTGAAAAGATGAAACTGTTGTGAATTGAGCTGTTGTCGCGACAGAGGAATGAGGTCGCGACATCAAAAGGCAACCAGTTGAAGCCTCTCCGTAGACATAAAGTGATGTCGCTGATTAAGAGATCGAGAACGCTGGCTACGAGACTTGCTCGCTGAAAGTCGTAAAGAATCGAATCGCGGTCGCTGATGCGGAGATTGATGTCGCTGACATCAGAACCCCGCTTGAAGCCTCCGTAGACCAAAGCTGATGTCCTCGACAAGAGATCGATGTCGCGACACCGCGAAGGACCAAGCTCACAGTCGCAGAGCTACGAAGTGATGTCGACAGTTAAATGATGTCGCTGATGATCGTGAACGAACATTGAGACCTCGCGGAGTCGCGAGTCATCGTCGCAACAACAAGAGATTGATGTCACGACATCAAGAGCAATCAATGGAAGCTTGTAAGTTCGTAGACTGATGTCGCGACAACAAGAGCAACCAGTTGAAAGATACAAGTGGCGACAAGATTGAAGCATGCAGTGATCAGCTGATGTCACTAATAGGTCATGTCGCGACATAAGAAAACTCAATTGAAATCTACAAGAATAGGAGTCCTGCTATACTACGTATTGATGTCGCGACATCATGAGAAACCGGGCTGAAACCTGCAGATCCTGCCGGGAGCGTCGCGACGCAGATTGATGCCGCGACCCGGCCACGCCGGGAATGTTACAGAAGACTCGAATGAGGTCGCGACGTGAGATTGATTTCGCGACATCAGGAATACCAGTTGAAGGTTGCAGAATATTGAACTAAGGTCGCGACGCGGAACGAGGTCGCGATATCGTGAATCATCATTGAAACCTGCAAAGGCATGTAGCGATGTTGCGACAAGAGATTGATGTCACATCGAAACACAAGTTGAAGCAATGCAGAAGACTTGCTAAGGTCAGCGGACGTGAGATCGATGTCGCGGAGCATGGATGATGTCGCGACAAGGAGTTGAAGTCGCGACCTAACATTAACATACAACCCACTTTGAAATCCAAAAACCGCATTGGGACAGGTCCAACCGAGAAACCCTATAAATACGCTACTACCCACCATAAAAGTAAATTACGGCCACGCACGAGAGGTCGTGGTAGCCGAAGGCTCATTTTTTTCTTTCTTTCTTTCTTTTCTTTTCTTCAATGTTGATAGTTAGAGATTAGATTAGATTTATCGCTTTAGCTTTCGCTTTTTTATTTTTCTGGAATTCGATGTCATTATTTTGAGCAAAGGTCGAATGCACCAATTCTTTTCAAATTACTACCTGGAATGTGTGAAGTTCATTAAATTTCTTGAATTCGCCCTAGCCATAATGCGCTATTCTATGATCGTGAGGAATGTCAGAGTGTGTAATTCGCAATTGAGGAACCCAAATTCTTCCATTAAGTGAATGCTATTGTCAGAAATTATTTTCCCGTAGTTGTTTCCAGCAAATTGCGAATTTCAATTTATGAATTTACTTTCTACTATGGTTTAATGTTTTGACCAACACGCCTTCTTATACCCGTATTAAGAACTGTCTCATTGCTCGATCAAGGAGGTCCCCTAAGTGACACGTAGATGACAATCCCGGGAGTTGCGAAACACTTCGAAGGTATATTAACTCATTAGAGATCTAATGAGCTTTGTAAGTTTACTTGATAAATCCTCTTCTCACTTGAAATCAAGAATGAGTTGAATGAGTTATCAATTTAAACAAGCAGAGAGTTCACCTCAATTCGAATAGTGAAGCTAATCCCGTGTTAGCTGAGATCTAATCAAGGAGAGGGTGATCTATTCTAATTTTTGAGGAAGAGTAACCTGGAAGTTGTATATCCTTTGACCGACACCTGGGAGCTAAGGTCTACCCAAAACGGGTATGAAGTATTGCAAAAGAAAAATACCTTAATTAGGAAGTCCCCGTTAAAAGTAGTTATCTCATTCTCGTATTCGAGAGGATCGTAAAATTATAATGAAATGTGGAGTGTGGAGAGATCCAAATTGGGTACTACTAAACGCCTTGACAAGATTTTAAAGCCCTGAATACACAAGCAAAATTAATGTTAACAACAGAATCGGAGCACACAATAGCATTATTCTAATGTGTGCTCTAAACGACATATTCAGCTTTCACTTATTTTCTTAACTATTCAAATATTTCATTATCCTTTAGATTCAAGCTTTCTTTAATCGATTGTCTATTCTTTTATTATATATTTGTATAATTTTACAAAGATCTTAAGTTGGAAAACAATGTCATTTTATAGTCCAAATAGTATGGAGCTTCGAGTAGTCGGTAGTTGGATCTAGGAATCGAGACCGTGATCGACATCCGACTTTAAATCCAATTTATTACTTGTCGACCGTGCACTTGCATATTAGCCAAACCAATTTGAAATGATTTACTCTAGGAGATTTCGGGAGTCAGTTTTATGGCGTCACTGGGACTAGATATTAGTCCTTGGTAATAACGTAGTAAAATCTGTATATTTGTTTTGGTCTAGTCAACAAGTTTTATGGCGCCGTTGCTGGGGATCGAAAGAATTTAGTAAATCAATATTCAGACGAAAGAAAGAAATACTAATTTGGACATTTTGAAGAAAAAGAACAAAAATAGTTTTTCAAGCAAAGGGTTATTTTTAGCCACTATCCTTAACAAACCATATTGAAAATATTTGTTGACCAAACTAATCCTATTAATGTAAGCGTGTTTTGATTGTGGACAAATTTTAATGTACATAGGAAATGTAATATCATCTGATTCCAATGTACTGCATCAGAGAGACACTCGTAAGTCAGAAAGATAAAGGCGTAAAACTCAACCATGGCAGATGAAAGGCATGATCAGGATGAGGTGCATATAGAAGAAGCTAGAAGGCCTCCAATCACTGATACAATGGAGGACTTCTGGAGACCAATTATACAGGAAGAATACTCAAAGAATCGACAAATTTCGCAGCTTGATAATAATTTGAATCGAAGCGATCGATTACAATGGTCCAAGAAAGATCGGGCTATCGGTCATCCCACCGAAGATCCTAAACGAGCACCTGAAGATTCCTCAGATGGCTAATACAATGCCGAATGGGGTGAGAATCTTAAGCCTCAAACTCGCATCTATTCCCCATTCTCTCTAAGAGATACAAAGCATTTACATGGTATGAATCTTTACTATACGGTTCTCGCTGATACTGGGAGGAGTTAGTAGAAGCCTACTTAGGTAGATTCTTTCCCCACTCACCACGTAAAGAAGGAGGAAATCATTGTGTTCCAAATAGGGAAGATGAAAGCCCTGTATGTAGCTCGGGGAGATTCAAACTAAGGTCGAGAAGATGTCCAATGTAATGGATGGGGGACTGAAGACTCAGATGGACATTGTATCATACCTTGAATGATATATCAAAGGATCATTGACGCTCATGTCGTGGAGCATCTAAACGTAAAAAGGGCCAAGAGGCAAAAAGAGCCATCAACTGCTAAATGTAACATGAAAAACTCCTTTCCGAGCTTTCAAAAGGAAACAATAGAGAAAGGGGGATCCTGAGTCGAGCAAGATGACAGCCATGGAGGCCAAGTTGGATGCCATTATGCAATTATCGACAAGCAAGAAAGAAAGACACACACTGCTCATGAAATAGGAGCAATTGAAAGAGAGTTATTGAAGGGAAGTGCTGAGAGGGTAACTGAAGAACAATTCTATGATGCTGAAGAGGTTAATTATCTGGGTGAGCCAAGAAACTACCATTTTAAACCCAATACTAATCTTCCAGCATCACCCGAAGACCGAGGAACCATGAGAATTTCTCTTACATGGTGGAGGGGCTTCAAGGCCCATGGCATGGACGTAACCCTCCACTGTGGTTATCAATGCTCACCAAGGTTCCAAAGCAAAGAAGAAGGAAATGAGCACATAAATGAATATCGTGGTCGAGGAGGGCCCACCTTGGAAGAACAGACAAGAGTTCATGGGGATATTAAGAAGTTGTTTGACCTCCATGAACAAAATTTGCAGAGTTGGTGCCAACCGCTACCACTCTCAAATTCTGCAACCACCACAATGCATCCCCGAAGAACCTGGAGACACAAGTAGGGCAGCACCCAACCTCGCAAAGCCGAGGAAAGTATGCCTTCCCGCGACACAAGGAAGAACCTAAAGACCAGTATGGCTATGCTAGGAGTGGGAAGGAGTTAGAAGAGATTAAGGAGAAAAATGACAGCAGCAAGGAAGAAGAAAGCCCAGAAAGGGAAGAGGTACTGGAGAATGAAAAAGAAAGAGTAGAAAGGAAGAACATCCAAGGATCAAAGCCTGCAGTCCCATTTCCTCAAAGACTGCAGAAGTCAAGGATGGAGGAGCAGTTTGAAAAGTTCTTGAAAACTTTCCAGAAGCTGGAGATCAGTATGCCTTTTACTGAAGTGGTAACTCAAATGCCACTCTATGCAAAATTTCTGAAGGACATACTGAGCAAGAAAGAAAATAGTAGAGGAAGGAATAGTGAATCTCACCACTGGCAGCAAAGAATCGAAAAAGAACTACCGCAAAGATGAAAGACCCGTGAGCCACGATTCCCTTGTATTGTCGAGGAATTGAATTCCGTGAAGTCAGGACTCGTGAGCTAGTATCAATTTGATGCCTCTTTCTGCTGCTGGAACTTAAGTTCGTGTGGAGCCATCCACAACCGTACTCTCAAATGGCGCATGCATCGATGGTAAACCCGAAGGAGTCATTGAAGATGTACCGTCACCGTTGAAGTTTGTTTTCCGCAGGACTTCATCATTCGACATGGAAGAAGATTCACAAGTACCCTCATACGGGAAGACCATTCCTATTACCGGAGCGCCCTCGATTGATGAAAAAAAAGGGAGTTCTACCTGAGGGCTGGAGAAGAAGTGCCTGTTTTAACTTGATAAAAAGTATGAAAAATATAGACAGACAAGGAAAGTTGCAATGGTGAAATGATTTTGTCTATACTTCCAACTCGGGAGCAGCACAATGATTGTAACAAACGCTTTATCAATGAAAAAGAGATGAATTCCTCAAGATACTGAAGATGTCTATTCGACTCATATAGCGCTTTTCATTCTATAGAACCGTGGTTGGAGCTTGAAGCAAACAAACGATAATGGGGAAAATATTGAAAAGAGGAAATTCATCAAGAAACCAAAGGTAGCTAGTTATGAAAGAGTTGCCATGTCATTTAAAGTATGCTTACTTAGAATTACCAGAAAAACCAAGTGATCATTTCACTGCACTCGCGATGATGTGAGGAACAAAGATTGCCGAAATATTAAGGAAGCATAAGGAATCGCTAGCTTGGTCCATTGAGCTTAAGGGTATCAGTCCATCAATTTGCATGCATAAGATCTCTGCTGTGAAGAGACTTCAAACCATCTGTGGGAACACCAAAGAAGACTCGAATCCAAAGGATGAAGGAAGAGTCAAAGAGGTACTCAAATTCTTTGAATGTCGGTTTTATCTATGTTATTTCGTATAGTCCTCGTGAGCCCAAATTCATGTGGTTCCAAAGAGTGGGGTTTACCGTGGATCCAATGAGAAAAAATGAATTAATTCAACAAGAACAAAGGATGTGATGAGGTTATATTGATTACAGAAGCTGGAACACAAATGCCACCAGAAGATCATTTCCTTTGTCTCATCGATCGTATGTTGGACGTGTTGAAGGTGACACCCTCACTTTGTTTTCTGGATGGTATTCAGGATGTTAAATCAGATTGCTATTGCATCTGAGGATCAAGAGAAAACACATTCACATGCCCTTATGGTACCTTTGCCTTCAGAAGGATGCCATTTGGGCTATGTAATGCTCCAGCTACATTCCAGAGGTGTATGATGTCTATATTCTCAGATTTGGTTGAAGAAGTGATGGAAATTTTCATGGATGACTTTATCATGGATCCAGCCATCAATGCTAAACAATCTGAAACAAGACAAAGATGCCAAGACAAACAACTAGCACTGAATTAGGAAAAATGCCATTTTATGGCAGACAAGGTATTGTTCTGGGCATACTCAAGCATCGACTAGAAGGACCAAATTCAAGGTATCCAAATATCAAAACTTCGCACCACCTACTACAAAGGAAAGGAGTAAGAAGCTTCAAGTATGCTGATTTACAAGAGATTCATCAAAGACTTTTTCGTAAATAGCCGTAATCACTAAGTGCATTACCGGGAAAAAGATACAAGGTTCAATTTGATGACTCGCATGGATGCTTTTCGACTAAATCACACTGATTGGCAAGCACCTATAATGGCTACAATGGGATTGGGGTGGATTTGAAATAATGTGTGATGCCAAGATTTTGCTATGAGCCGTGGTTGGGGCAAAGAAAAGAGAAAGTATTCGTGGCTATATAATTATGCTAGTAAGACCTTCAATGAACAAGAGAACTACTCAAATTAAATCGGGAAAGGAGATGCTAGCCATAGTATTTGCTTGTGAAAAATTTAGGCAATACATTTTAGGATCCCATGTGGTAATTCACACTGATCATGCAGCAATCAAATACTTGATGTCGAAAAAGGAAGTTAAGCCAAGATTGATAAGGTGGGTGCTGCTGTTGCAGGAGTTTGATTTGGAAATCAAGGATAAAAAGGGATGTGACAATGTGATAGCTGGATCACTGTCAAGAGTAGAAAGAAGCAAAGTGATGAAGAAGAAAATGTGATGTTAACAGAACTTCCCGTATTTGTTAATGTTTAAGGCCCTCCAACTTCCATGGTATGTCGATATTGTGAATTATTCGCTTGTGGAGTAATGCCTTCGAATCGCCTACCAACGTAAGAGGAAACTCGTAATCGACAGTTATTGTGTATTATATTTGAGATGACCCACTATTATTCAAAAGAGGTGCTGACATGATAAGAAGAAGATGTGTGCCAGAAAGTGAACAAGGCAACATCTTAAATGAATGCCATGCATCACCATATAGACATTTTGGTTGAGAAAGAACACCAAGATACCTAATCAGATTTTTATTAGCCCACTATCTTCAGAGATTGTGCTTAGTGGGTTAAATTGTGTGATAGATGCCAAAGGATTGGGAATATCAGCAGCAAGAATGAAATGCCCCTCAAAGGTATTATGGTGATACAAATTTTTGATGTATGGGGAATAGATTTTATGGGACCCTTCATCATCATTTGGAAACATATACATACTACTAGCAAGAGATTACGCTTTCCAAATGGGTGAAGCAAAGGGCTTGCCCAAGGAACGATACACACAGCCAGAGTTTTTGCAAAAGAATATACTTCGAGCAGATTCGAAACACCTTAACTATCATTAGTGATGGGGGAAACCTACTTTGTAAACAAAATATTTGCAAAACTCATGAGCGTGTATGGGATCATATAATGAGTTTAGCTTATCATCCCTGCACTAATGGACAAGGTAAATTTCCAATGTGGAGATTAAAAGAATACTTGAAAAGACTGTGAGCTCAAGCAGAAGGATCGTCTCCAAACTGATGATGCACTTTGGGCTTACAAGACTGCATACAAAACCACCATTAGAATGTTCCCATACAGAGTTGTTTTTGGCAAACCATGTCATCTACCTCTTGAATTAGAATATAAGGCAATGTGGGCCATCAAGAAGTTAAACTTCGATTTTAAGGCTGCAATGGAAGAAAGATTGCTCCAACCGTCCGACCGAAGAACTGAGAAATGGCTTGCGATAAGGCTAGAATATACAAAGACAAGACAAAGAAATGGCATGATCGTAGAATCTTGAGAAAAGAGCTCGAAAGAAGGGAACAGTTCATCGTTAACTAGACCTGAATTGTTTGTTCAAATCCACCGGAGGGCCATAATCGTGTGTCAAGTACTACATTCGGGAGTGCGTTGACACCGAGGACTGACATCAAGAGAAGAATTCAAGGTCAATGAAACGTGAGGTTAAAGCATTATCTAAACAGTGGAAGAGGAAAACAAGAACCCAACCGGTTCTTATGAAAGATGAAGTACCACAACAAAGAAGTCCAAATTTAAGGACTCAAAACTCGGAAAGGTACTAATGGGAGGCAACCCATAAGGATTTAATTTCTCGCTTTAAGTTTTGAAATATTTTTCTTTAGTTGTTTAAATTAGCTCGAATTGTTGTTATAAGGATAGATTTAATTTTTAGAAATCAATCGTAGTTTAATTAGATTTTTCCGAATATTGCGCAATCTTCGCAAGGTTTAAAGACAATGTATCGGCAAGGCAACTGTGAACACTCCAGCAAATTTTATGCAGAAAAGTCACCACATGAGAAAAGGGGAGTAACTTAATCCCTAACCCAATTCTGTAGATATACTTTAATTGCTTGTTAAATCTTTGCTTGGAGATGCCTAAAGAAATGTCTAAAAGGGTTAGGAACAATAAGAGAAAAAAGTTTTTGAGATCATTGAGTTAAGGGCTTAAGGCGCGACAGAAAGGTTATGTCGCGACAAAACATTGATGTCGTGACCTGTTCTGAAAGGGCATCTTGTGAGTATTGAAGGAAGAAGGTATATGTCGCGACACCACTATGAAGTCGCGACAGAGAATTAAGTTTCAAAATGGAAAAGGATGTCGCAACATCAAACAATTCCTAGAAAACCTTTTATTGTCGCGACATCCTAAGTATGTCACGACATAAAAGCGACAGTGCCACCACTACTTCGAAAGCTCCTAAATTCAATGAAGATGAAAAATAAAAGACGTGAAAAATTGAAGTCGCGACGTGTTTTTAATGAAGCAATAATTAGCCCACAAACATTGATTGAATTGCAACTGTTGGAAACTTTCTCATTCACTACAAACCACATAATGATCTCACACCTCTTCCCTCCTTCTGAATCTCAACCCCTGAAAACCCTAGCTTTCCAAACCTTCTGAAAAGCTTGTCTTCCGTTTCCAATGGCTGAAATTCCCACCCTAGTCCCTAACCTAGACGAGATTATGAGGGAACATGAACAACCAGAAGAAGAAACTCGCCAAGAAGAACAGTTGGATGAGATTCGTCAAGAAGAACAAGGTAGGAGAGGTGCCATCAGAAACACCCGAAGCTCCGGCAACTTCTCAAGAAAGAGTAAAAAAGGGAAAGGGAAAGATGAGAGAAGAAGAAGAAGTAGAAGATTTTGTGTCAGACGAAGCTTACTCCCAGTGGAAGAAATATTATGCTAACAGGGAGTTTGTCGCAGAGAGGAGATTCAAAATCCTGCAATTCTTCTCAAGGAGATGATAGAGCAGAGAGGATGGGAGAGCCTCTCACAAGACACCAAAATCAAAGAGCCGCACCGGGTAATGAGTTTTATTCAAATTCTGGTAGGAAGAAGATGGTTGTTTTGTTAGAGGAGTCTGTTTATGAGGCTAAGGCCATCAACGAGGCCTATAGCATGGCAGTGCACAAGCATGGTTCCAAATTTAAGAAACTTTTGGAAAAACCAGATTTTGGAAAGATTGCCAAGAAGCTCACTAATGGTAAGGTGCAGCTAAGTCAAGAAGAAGGAAGGCCAAGAAATCAAAGTGAAATTGTGGGAAGCCTCAACAGGAAGCGAAGGTATGGTTTTACTTTCCCGCTTCGCTTTTGTTCCAACAAAACATGTGCGCATGAGAGAACGTGAGGTCATGGTTAAGCCGTATGCCAACTCTAAAAGGATACAAGATCAATATAGGAGTTGTCATTGAGAATTCTATCATGAGGTATCATGGAAGGGAACAAAGAGGTCTTATTCTCACCCAAACACAATCAATGCTCTATGTTTGAAGGTCAGTGCTAATATGGGAATCGAAGAAGAAGTACCTGTATCTTCACCACTTTTCCGACAGAGTTAGCAAAGTACCAAGAAACCAGAAGAAAAAGGGGTACGTAGAGAACGTAGGTGAAGCCCAAGCTGAAGGACCGTAGTGCTGAGACTCAGAGGGTTACTGATCAAGGAGCAGAGCACCCAGAAAACTCACCTGACAACAATGATTACATGTCATACACAATGAGGTGTAAAGCATTTAAGGCAAATTCAATAGACTTCTCCATCCCCAAATTATTTCCTCCCTCCCGTGCAATGTAAATTTCCAACATGGAGAAAGCTCAAGGGGAGCACAAGAGAACGCTTGATACCGAAGCTCAATGCCATGTAAAAGAGGAATAGATGAAAGAGAGAAGGAGTGGAACCCCAAAGCAAATCTGAAGGCATGTATGAAAAGAATTACAAGAAGAGACAGCAAAGGGAGGAAGAGCAAAACAGAAAAGAAAAGGAGCATGAGGTGGAACTACAAAGAAGAGAACAACAGTGGAAAGAAGAACTGCACAGAAAAGAGGAACATATGGGAAAAATTTTGAAGCAGCAAGGGGAAGAGTTTAAGAAAGAAATAAAGGAAAGAGATCACAATCTGTTACAGAAACTCAAACTCAGTCATGAAGCTTTTTATAACAACCAGTTTGAGCGTGATTCTCAACTCTTAAAACTGATAAAGAAAAGAGATACAGAGCAAGAAGCCAAATTTGGGGAGCAAATCAAAGGATTCAAGTTTTTATACAAGTTCTGCTGTATGATTTTCGAGAAGAAATTGATGATGAGACAAGAAGCGTAAAGATACGTAATCCTATAGGCAAAAGAATGGTCAAGACTTAGATCCGATTAACAACAATCTTCCAAATTTGTAGAGGTCGCGACCGAAATGGAGAATACAATGAATGGCTCGGGAAGAGGCAGATGAGTTGAACAAAAAGGTTGATCTCTAATGAGATTTTCATTGAAGACAAACGAAGGAAACCAAGAAGAGAAAGGAAAGAAGAGAAATGAAAATTCCCACTCCCAAATTTCATTTAGGTACAGACTGGACCTAGATCCCCAACATCTTTGTTCGGCTATTTCAAAGAAAAATAGACCTTCTCTCTGGGCCTAACTTTCATTACCATCCTTATCCCATAATCATAATCCTAACTCCAAGGTAAAATGAATCAGAAATAAAATGAGAAATTTAAATTGAATTATTGTGTGCTATTTGAATTTGTTTGATTCAATGTTGTGTTGCTTGTGGTTGCACATTAGGAAATTAAAGTAGGAATTAGTAAATTGTAATAAAAACTGGCTGAGATGTAATGAGCTAAATTGAATGAAGCAGTTAGATTAGGAATGAGCTGTCGTAGAATAGCCAAATGAATACAAGCCATTGAAACACAAGGCAAAAGCACAAAGTCTTAATTGATAAGTTCGTAATTGAGGAAAGTAAGGCAATAGAAGGAACAAAACATATTTTTGAGTTTGTGGTATGAACAATAAGTCAAGGAACCTGTTGAATATAAATTAATTTGAATACTCACCAACAAAAATGAGTCAAGGTACTTGCTTCGTCCTGATTAGTGTGCCTAATTCTATTCCCAAGCGTAGGAATTATGGTCGTCTAGCATTGTAATACTGTGGAAATCCACAGGTCATCTCCACAGGGAGCGGTCTTACTTTGTCGATCAATAGGAGCTATTCCCCACTAAAAAGTATGATTTAAAGGAGAATTGTGATGATGTGTTGTTTGATCGTGAATGGTTGATTGTTTTGAATGTTTTAAACCCAGAAAGACAATTGTCGGGATTTAGGGTTCCACTCACTTATGACTGTGCAAGTCCCACCTCTCTCATTTTATAAACTCATCTAGGAACCATTGATAAAATGGTCTTCGATGGAGGATTTATCTTTAAATGCTTTTTGAAAATAAAGACATCGGTAATACTAAACACTTGTTCTCAATTAAAACGAATCCTTAGTTGGCATTATGATCAAGCACAACGTGTACCGGAAATATCTCGTTAACACGTTGTCAAGAAGTTGCCCAACTAAGGATTTAAAACCTTTCTACACAAGTGGTCAATATTACACAATCCATTGAAAATCAAGAGAGGAATTGAGGGACTTTACTCGACGCAGAGTTTCCCCATATGATCCCAAAGAAAGTAGGGGTTTAACTCCATAAACCTGTATGAACAATTAAAGATGAAGAAATCCATTAAACATAAAACATCTCTATGGAAATCGCACTGACTTGGTAAAACTCTGAGAATAGAAAATATGGAATGCTAAGATTTATAGCGAATAATATTACGCCGAAGATTACAAACTCGAACTGGAAACTTAAAGAATGGAAATCTGAAATCACCCACAAGGTACCACTAAAAAATGGAGAAAACTCTTATTCTATCAAACTTAGTAAACCCTAGAAGTGAAAAAAGCCTAAAAACTAAAAAAAGACCCATATTACTTGTGTCCCTCCTCCTTTATAGCCCTCCAATGTGATTTTCCATTTTTGGTTTGTCAGACGAGAGTGCCCTCAGACGGATTGAATTCTTGGACAATTCCCTGTGTTCCATAAAGTTCACCGTAGGGACTTAAAGTTCTACCCCAGAAGGTGCTTCACCGCCACTTTCCAAGAAGTTCCCACCGGGTAGGACTGAAGTTCCCACCGTAGAAGATGTCCAACGTGCTCAGCTTGCTGGGTTCCCGAGACTTCGCCAATTGTCACCCACATCCACATTGTTTCATATTGGCTTCCCGAGCTTACATCCTTGTGCACTTACGCTTTTAAAACCTCGAAAGACTCGTGACAAACCGAAACACGTAAGAAATTAGAAGTACCTGTTCTTATGCCAAATGTGGGTAAATTGTGAGTTAAATGTGCTAGATTCCATTATAATTATCACTCAAATGTGTATTCATCAGTACTCCCTATGGTTAGTCACAACTGTTCAAACCAAATTCTAGAATTTGTTAGATTATTGGTTGAGGCGAAATCCTAGGTGATGCAGCTGACAAGAGATGATGCAGGCCATTCTTTGATAGTTTGAGCCATTTTAGCCATCCCTACTCATATGCTGATGCATATACCTTAGTTCCAGAAATTGAGCCAACAAGCTTATTATTCAAAAATAACCAATGGAAACCCTAACCCATTCTAAGAAATCAATCCTTCAGTAAAGAACCTATGATTACCCAGGAATTCAAGGAGGAAGAAAGAAATGAAGTTTGGGGGAGTATATATTTTTGAGGAACTCAAAAAGGGAATGAAAAGAAAAAGGCAACTTCTCAAGAAAGAGCAGAAAATGCAATAGAAAAGAAGGCTTATAGGGATAAGTTTTATCTTGTGGCCTAACTCTCTTGAACAATTAAGTTCTTAGGGGTGTTTCAACACCTAGTACCCTAATGCCATCTGGTATGGGAGCTACTAACCCAAAGTTCGCTAAGAGTGTTAGAAAGCCTAAAAAGTTAAAACATTGCACTATCCCTGAATGGTGACAAACAAAGGAATTTACCCTAGTGGAATTACAAGTGAGAAACAGGGGGCATACAGTTCTGAATTGAAGAAATCAAAGAGATGTCCCAAACATGAAGTTTAGGGGAGTTTTATTAGAGAAACTATAAGAAAGAAAGGGCAGAAGAGGAGAGAAAAGGTTCAGGGTAATCTTAACCTAAAATTCCTTCCATCTACCCATTACCTAGCCTAACAATACAAGCCCAAAAGACCCTCGATTGATTCGAAGGCCGAGATCACCCACATTAGGTGGAGATCAATATGAAAAACAAAACTTATGGGATTTGGAAATATAGAAACAATCAAACTCCGTGAAGGACTTTAGGGAGTTAATTGACCGCATGAAAATAGAAAGGAAAATAACCTATTATTCACGTGTTCTAATGATTATGTTGTTTGTCAAAACAATTTCAATGGGCTTAGTTTTGTATAATTATGAAAAGTAGAAACTAACCTTGAACTCGACTTAAAGCTAGAATAGAAACATGTGCCACACGCATACATTGTATTTCAATTAAATTGAATGCCACGGTGAGAACAAAACCGTAAAATGTCCTTAAAATTTTCTTTTATTTTGCTCTCGAGGACAAACAAATCTTTTCTTTCTTTTACTGAGACGCTAAAATTTTAAGTTTGGGAGTTTGATGAGCTTAAAAGTCATCTATTTTTAGTCCATTTTTCTGTCTGATTTTAATGTAAAAATGAATAATTAAGATGCAGAAATATGAAGAAACTCACCAAATCTGTTATTTGCAAAGGCATAAGAAAGAAGAAAATGCGTAGGAAAATGCAAGAACTGGGCGAGTAAAAATGCGTAAAAATAAGAGAAAGGTAATGAAAGCAACTGGTTAACTAATGTTGCAGTTTTGGGGTTTGCACAGCCGGTTATGAGGTCGCGACATCAGAAAAAAAGAAGGAAATTTGATGCGTCGCGGCTGGATCACAAGATAGGCGTACTGAGGATCGAAAGGTAAACTTAAGAAATGATGCGTCGCGACAAAAGACAAAGAGGTCACGACAAGAAAAGCACCGACGCTGCGACGTATGTGAAAAAGATGAAATTGTTGTGAATTGAGTCGTTGTCGCTGGTTAGGCAGGAATGAGGTCGCGACATCAAAAGCAACCAGTTGAAGCCTCCAGAGACATAAAGTGATGTCGCTACAAGAGATCGAGGTCGCGATAATGTGACTTGCTCGCTGAAAGTCAGAAGAATTGAACTGGTTGTCATGACGCGAGATTGATGTCGCTGGCATCGTGAACCCCGCTTGAAGCCTCCAGATGACTAAAGCTGATGTCCCGACAAGAGATCGATGTCGCCGACACCGCTTAAGGACCAGCTTCAAAGCTGCGCGTGAGCCATGATGTGATGTCGCGACAAGATATTGATGTCGCGACATCGTGAACGAATGGGCTTCTGAGACCGTGGAGTCACGAAATGATGTCGAGAACAAGATATTGATGTCGCTGAACATCAAGAGCAATCAATGGAAGTTTCAGAAGTTCGTGACCGATGTCGCGACAACAAGAGCAACCAGCTTGAAAGATACAAGTGGCATAAGATTGAAGCATGCAAGGATCGGGCCGATGTCACGACAATAGGCCGCTGGCGCGGCTACAAGAAAACCCGCCGAAATCTACAAGAATGGGAGTCAGTTGCGACTACGTATTGATGTAAAGGAAGATCATAAGAAACCGCTTGAAACCGCGATCCTGCAGATGTCGTGGACAAGAGATTGACGTCGACAATCAAGACAAGTTGAATGCCGCAGAAGACCTGAAATGAGGTCGCGACGCGGAGATTGATTTCGCGACATCAGAATACCGGGCCAAGGTCGCAGAATATCGAATCCGTCGCGACGTGAGATCGAGGTCGCTACATCAGGAATCATCAGTTGAAACCTGCAAAGGCATGAAGTGATGTCGCGACAAGAGATTGATGTCGCGACATCAAGAACACGTTGGAAGGTCGGGATAAGACTTAAGCTAAGGTCGCTACGTGAGATCGATGTAAATAAGAGGATGATGTCACACAAGGGAGTTAAAGTCGCTGACCGAACATTGCATGGATGGGCCAACCCACTTGAAATCCACAACCGCATTGGGATTAGGGACCAACCGAGAAACCCCATAAATAGCCTACCCAAATTTCATAAAAGTAGTTTCGCTGGGCGATGCTGTGACGTAGAGAGTAACCGGTAGCCGAAGGCCTATTTTTCTTTTTTTTTTCTTTTCTTTCTTTCTTTCTTCAATGTTGATAGTTAGGAGATTAGATTAGATTTATCGCTTAGCTGCTTATTTTCTGAATCGATGTTATCGCTTTGAGCGTAGTCGAATGCGTAATCCACCCTTTCAAATTACTACCTGGAATGTGTGAAGTTCAGACAAATTTCTGGAATGTGTGAAGTTCAGACAAATTTCTGGGAATTGCCCCAGCTTCATAATGCACTATTCTATGATCGTAGAATGTCAGATGTAAGGTAATTCAAGACCAGGAACCCAAATTCTTCCATTAAGTGAATGCTATTGTCGAAATTATTTTTCCGTAGTTGTTTCCAACAACCGCGAATTTCAATTTATGAATTTACTGGGTTATGGGTTTAATGCCTTTGATCCGACCATCGCCTTCTTATACCCGCATTAAGAATCGCTCTCATCGCTTTCCGATTTCAAGGAGGTCCTCTGAAAGGACACAGAGATGACAATCCCTGAGTTATGAACACTTAAGGTATACACCGCTATTAGAGATCTAATGAGCTTTGTAAGTTTACTTGATAAATCTTCTTCACTTGAAATCAAGAAGGAGTTGAAATGAGCATCACTCTAAACAAGCGTAGAGTTCACCCTTCAATTCGAATAGTGAAGCCAATCCCGTGTTAGCTGAGATCTAATCAAGGAGAGGTTGATCTATTCTAATTTTGAGGAAGAGTAACCTGGAAGTTGTATATCCTTGCTTGACCGATAACTTGGGAGCTAAGGTCTACAGTCCATAAAATGGGTATGAAGTATTGCAAAAGAAAATACCTTAATTAGGGAAGTCCCTTAAAAGTAGTTATCTCATTCCCCGTGACCAAAGGGAGGATCAAGTAAAAATTAGATAATGAAATGTGGAGTGTGGAGAGATCCAAATGGTACTACTAGCTAAACGCCTTGACGATTTAAAGTTCGAATACACAAGGCAAAGAAATTAACAACAGTTAACAATGAAATTGATACTTCACAATAGCATTGATCTTAATGTGTGCTCTAAACGATAATTATTCAGTTTCCATTTATTTTCTTAACTATTCGTATTTCATTATCCTTTAGATTCAGTTTAATCGATTGTTCATTCTTTTATTATATATTTGTATAATTTTACAGCATCTTAAGCTGGAAAACAATGTCATTTTATAGTCCAAATAGTATGGAGCTTGAGTAGTCAGGGTAGTTGATCTAGAATTCTGGAGATCTCGTAGGATCGAGACCGGGACTTAAATCCAATTTATTACTTGTCGACCTGTGCACTTAGTAAAGATATTAGGCCAAACCAATTTGAAATGATTACCTCAGGAGATTTTGGAGTCAATGTTTTATGGTGCCGCTGGCCAGGACTAGATATTACCCTTGGTAATAACGTAGTAAACTGTATATTTGTTTTCGTCTAGTCATCAGCTACACAGCATGTACCCTAGGTGGGGAGTGAACCATGGTGGGATAATTCACTACTGGCATTGCTCACCTCACGAGGGAAAATTATTTCAGGTACAGGGATTGTTCGGGAAGACAACGCTCATTAGAGGCCGCTTTTGAGAAGAAAGCCGACATGTGGCTTTGATTACGTTTTTATAAAACATGTATGAAATATTACAATTGAAACATGTTTGTATTAAGAGTGATGTAACATCTTGAAACTATTATAATATAGTTGGATATATTTTGGTGAGTACGTAGGTTAATGTGGCCATTTACTATGTATGGGTCTCATGGATACGAGACACAAGCTTTCCAGTCGACGTGGTCAACTAGACCCTCGGGAAATGGGGCATCACAAAAGAAGAGAAAAAGAGCAATTGTAGCAGTCTATGTCGCAACAGAGTTTTGGGTGTCGCAACAAACTTCCAAGCAAATGACAAAAAAAGAATCATTATGACACATTCGGTCGCAACACAAAAGTTCAATATCACGTACGAGCTCACAGAACAGTGCACAGCCGCGGTCATGGCGTAAAATGGGAAGAATATAACAAGTCAATTGAGACAAAGAAAGTTTATGTTGCGACAATGTTTTCAACAGGATGTCGACGCAAGGAAGAAATTGTCGGACAAAGAAGCTCCTGTCGCGACAAATTAAACAGGAAGTAGGCAGAAATTTTGTCACGACAAGGGATATTCTGTCACAACAAGAAGTTAAAGAGCAATATAGGAAGTATACTGCAACAGATAAATTTATGTTGCAACATAATGAAGAACAAAAGGCAGAATCTCTGTCGCGATAGATCCTCTTCTGTCGCGACACTGATTATTGTAACATGGAAAAGCTTGTTGAGACATAAGAACTTTAAAGAAAGACCTCTGTCACGACAAGGTAATGTATGTCGTGACACTAAAAGAAGAAGCTACTGCCGCGATAAGGTGATGCATGTCGTGACGCTGAAATAAGAAGAAACTCTGGTCGTGACAGATAAACAAGGTCGCGACATGTGATGCCTTGCTCAATGAACTGACCTGGTCGCAACAAAGAATCCAATGTTGCGACATACTGCAAGCTGAAGAAATGTGTTGATGTCGCGACATGGATCTAAAGGTCGTGACACAGAGATAAGTTGAACACATATAAACAAGGTCGCGACAGACTTTTCTGTGGCGTCATGACAAAGATTCCAAATATTGTGAAGAGAAGTCTGGCCATGACATAACAACCGGGTCGCAGTCAAAGAAACATCAACACAAAGAGGCCATGTCGCAACATCAAAATGAAGCTGCAATAAGAAATCAGGTTCAGTGGCGATAAAACTCTATCGCGACAGAATTTCTGGGTTGCGATAGAAATTCTAATAATACAAAGGTGTCATTTATTAAGCAACAAGAACCAAATAGAGTCGTTGTCGCATGTCCAGGTCGCGACACCAACTTGAAGAAGTCACTAAACTCGCCTCGGTTAGGGGGAAATTATTGTCGATGTCGCGACATAAATATTCAAGGAACCACACATAAGATTGTCGCGACATAGAACGGTTAGAATAACAGACTTTGCAAGACAGATTGTTAAGGAGCCAAAGAAAGATATGTCGCGACAAAGGAAACTCTGTCGTGAAAGAATGAATATGCTTAAGAAAAGAATACTGTCGCAACCAAGGAAACTCTGTTGCGATGGAATCCGAGAAGGAGCACATGGAACAGGTCGCGATAGACGACTGCATGTTGCAATAGAGACATGCGATGAAGAATGAAAAATCTGTCGTGACAAAACTTCTAGTCGCGATGTAGAACGGGCCAATTTTAGGGATCCACAATGTAGCTCAATTTGTGGCCTAAAAAATTCGGGCTCTAAAAAATAGAAACAATTTGAGGAAGTAAAAGTCAAGAACCAG
>JAEQBH010001964.1:0-405316 GCA_016808115.1 Tetrastigma voinierianum | reverse complement strand
CCACATAATGTTTTGTCTCGACATCTCGTCTCTCCTCTTTGTCTCAAAGAGCTTCTCACTCGGGACCTGCATGGCGGCCTCAGGCTCATGAGATGCCAACTCACAATTCTTATATTCTACCCATAGATTTGCTTTGTCTCTTGACATCTCGCTCCTCCTCTTTGTCTCAAAGATCTTCTCTTCGCAACATCAAATGGGGCGAATTTCGTCGCTCTTCAAGAGTAGGTCATTTCACAATTCATACATTCTCACCCCACATAACGTTGGCTTCGACATCTGGTCCCTTTCGTCTCGAAGAGCTTCTTCGCATCATCAACTATGGCACCCCCTTCCACCTCAAGCGGCGAGTCTCACAATTTACATTCTAACCCTATGAATGCCTGCCTCGACATCCGTCCTCCTTTGGTCTCTCGAACAGCCTTCTTTCTCTGCACATAAAGTGGCGACCCTTTGCCGCAGCTTAAGAGCTGACAATCTCACAATTCTTACATTATCACCCGAGCATGTAATGTTTTCCTCTCGACATCTCGTCCCTCCCCTTTGCCTCGAAGAGCTTCTCTTCCGCAAGACGGCCATAGCCGACTCCCTCGCTCCGTCGGGGAGCCGCCGCCCCACAATTCTTACATTCTCACTCACAAAAATGTTTCGCCTCGACATCTCGTCCCCTCCCCCCTCTTGTCTCTCGAAGAGCTTCCCGCAGCATCACGGCAAATGACCCTACGGCCGCCAAGAGAGGGGCCCGTCTCTGTACTCCCATTCACCCACAAAATTTTCGTCTCGACTTCTCGTCCTCCCTCTCTGTCTCAAGAACCGCTATTCCGCAAAGATCTGGTGGTGACCCCTGTCGCCGTACAGCACGTCCAAGATCACAATTTTACATTCTCACCCACATAATGTTTTGCCTCGACATCTCGTCCCCCTTTGCCCTTCGAAGAGCTTTCACAAGATGGGCGCGCGAACCTCACACTGGCCAAGAGCAAATCAGTTTAACAATTTATAATTTCAACAACAGTATGTTTCGTCTTTTGACATCTCGTCCTCTCCTCCTCTTTGTCTCAAAGAGCTTCGTCTCTGGCAAAGATCGACCCTGCCGCCGCCAAGAGCCGCCGCCTCACAATTCTACATTCCCACCACATAACGCTTCGTCTCTTTCTGATCTCGTCCTCCCCTCTTTTGTCTCGAGAGTTTTTCTTCCTGCAAAGATCGGCGGCGACGAATTTTTGTGGCCATTAAGAGCGAAATCTAAGAATTTTACATTCTAAATCTACATAATGCTTGGTTCTTGACATCTCGTCCCCCTCCCCTTTCACCGAAGATTCTCCGCAAGATCTACAGCCGAAGACCCGGGCCGCCGCCAAGAGCCACTCTATCTCACACCTCCTACATTCTCACCCACATAATGCTTCGGGTCTCTTGACATCTCCTCCCTCCCCTCTTGTCTCGAAGAGCTTCTCTTCCGCAAAGATCTAAGTGGCGACCCCGCCGCTGCAAGAGCCATCCAGCCTCACAATTCTTACAATCTCACCCACGTATCGTTTCAAGCTGACATCTCGTCCCTCCTCCTCTTTGTCTCTAAGAGCTTCTTCCGCAAAGATCGACTCGCAGAGACCCTTCCGCCTCTCAAGAGGGCAAGTCTCACAATTCTTACATTCTCACCCACTGCATCGTTTCATTCCTCGATGACCCGCCTCCCCTCTCGTCTCGAAGAGCTTATCTTCCTCGCAAAGACGGCGATTTGCGAATTCTCGCGCCGCAGCTACTTAATCTCACAATTCTTTCATTCTCACCCACAGAATGATTCGTCTCTTGAAATCTCGTCCCCTCTTCCTCTTTGTCTCGAAGAGCTTCTCTTCCACAGCATCAGCGGCGGCGACCTCTTCCGACATCAAGAGCGGCCAGTCTCACAATTCTTACATTCTCACCCAAAGAATGTTTCGTCTCTTGACATCTCATCCCTTCCCACTTTTTGTTTCAAATAGCTTCTCTTTCTCAAGCAAAGATCTACGACGACAACTCTCGCCACCACTGCTCAAGATTCTTGGCTAGTCTCGTAATTCTTACATTCTAACCTACATAAAGTTTTATCTCTAAATTCGTCCCCTTCCCTTTTCTCGAAGAGCTTCATCTGCAGACCATAGTGAAGACTCCCCGTCACGCCAAAGCCACGCCTCGCAATTCATACATTCTAATCCACAGAAAGTTTCATCTCTTAACATCTCATCCACTTTCCCTCTATGTCTCGAATGCCTTCTCTTCCTCGTTAAAGATCGGCTGCACAAGAAGCCTTGTCGCCACACGAGCGCGGGCCTCAATATGCTTACATTCTCACCCATAGAATGTTTCGACTCTTGACATCTCGTCCCCTCCCTCTCTTTGTCTCAAAGAGATTCTCATCCAAAGCACTCCACGGCAACTCTTCAAACGCCAAGAACTGCGAAATCTCACAATTCTTACATTCTCACCCATAGAATGTTTTGTCTCGAAGAGGTTCTCTTCCGCAAGATCGGCGGAGACCGCAGCCTCTCAAGAGCTACCACTCCTCACACCCTCACATTCTCACCCAAAGAATGCTCTCCTGACATCCTTCATCCCCTCCCCCCTTTGTCCTCAAGAGCCTCCTCGTTATAAGATCGACGGCAATGACCCTCGGTCCGTCAAGAGCCGCCAGCCTCACAATCTTACATTCTCACCAAATGTATGATTCGCCTCACATCTCGTCCTCCCCTCTTTATCTCGAAGAGCTTCTTCCTGAGCATTCCACGTTGGCGACCCCCGCGCCGTCAAGAGGGCCTCGTCTCTCAAAATCACATTCTCACCCATGTCGTTTCTGCCTCTCGACATCTCTCGTCCCTTCCCCTCGCCTGTAAGAGCTTCTCTTCCGCAAAGACGCGTGGCGACTTCGCCGTTACTTTCCAAGAGTGTCCAACATCACAATTTTACATTCTCACTGCACGTTTCGCCTTCGACATCATCATCCCTCCCTCTCTTCCCGAAGAGCTTCTTCCTCAAGAAGATTGGCGGTGCATGACTTCGCGCCAAGAGCGACCAGCCTCACAATTTTATAATATCACCAAATGTATCGTTTCGTCTCGACATCTTGTCTCCTCCCTTGTCTCGAAGAGCTTCTTTCCGTTAGAAGACATCTGGCGCAGAACCCCCGTCGCCGCCATGAGCGCCACCACAATTCTTAAATTATCATCTAAAGAATGTTTCGTCTCATGACATCTCGCCCCCTACTCCCTTTGTCTCTCAGTGAGCCTTCTTCCAGAGCATCGACTTCACAAGGGCCTCTACCGCCGTCAAGAGCGTCAATCTCTTTAATTTACATTCTCACCCACGTATCGATCGTCTCGAAATCTCGTCCATTCCCCTCTTCTTTGCCTCTCGAAGAGCTTCTATTCCACAAAGACGGTGGCGCAATCCCTACCGCTGGCCAAAGAGCGCGCCCCACACTATAACATTCTCACTCATGCAATGCTCTCGCCTTCGACATCTCGTCCCTCCCCTTTCGTCTCAAAGAGCTTCTCTTCCGTTATGATCACGAGGTGACCCTCGTCAAGTCAAGAGCGGCAAATCTCACAATTCTTACATTCACACCCACGTATCGTTTCACTATCGACATCTCGCTCGTCCCCTCTCAGAACGGTGTTTTCCTAGGCATCGGCTGCAGATCGACCCATGCCATGCCTCCGTCAAGAGCAGCAAGTCTCACAATTCTTACATGCTCACCCAAAGAATGTTTCGCCACTTGAAATCTCGTCCCTCCCCCCCCATCGTCTCAAGCATCTTCTCTCTTCCACAGATGCGCTTCCATGGGCGGCGACCCTCGCGCCAAGAGTGGCCTGTCTCAGCCACTCTAAATTCTCACCCATAGAATGTTTCTTCTCTGACATCTCATCCCTCCCCTTTGTCTCGAAGATTTCTTCCGCAAAGACGCTGCATAATCCCTAGCCGCCGCTAAAAGCGTCCGGGCCTCACAATTCTTACATTCTCACCGACATAATGTTTCTTCTCTTTACTTATCATCCTCTCCCCCTCTTTGTCTCGAAGAGCTTCTCTTCCGCAGCATCAGCGGCGGCGACTCCCTGCGCCTCAAGAGCTTTACTAATCTCACAATTCTTACATTTTCACCCACGTAATGATTCGCTCCTTTGAAATCCGTCCCCTCCCCTCTTTGTCTCGAAGAGCTTCTTTTTCCACAAAGATCTACGGCGGCGACCCCCTCGCCGACGTCAAGAGCCGCCGCCTCACAATTCTTACATTCTCACCCATAGAATGTTTCATCTCTGACATCTCGTCCCTCCTCCTCTTGGCTCCTCGAAGAGCTTCTCTTCCCGTAACATCGGCGGCTGATGACTTCAAGGCCACAAGAGCGGCTGTCCTAATAATTTTACATTCTCACCCGACATACTGTTTCATCTCTTTACTTATCATCCTCTCCCTTTGTCTCGAAGAGCTCTCTTCCGCAAAGATCGGGCGGTGGACTTCGCCGCCGCTGGCAGCTAGCTAACTTACACTCTACATTCTCACCCACGTAAAGATTTGTCTCTTGAAATCTGTCCCCCTTTGTCCCCGAAGAGTTTCTTTTCCACAAAGACGGCATACAGTAACCCTACTGACGTCAAGAGCGCCTGGCCCACAATTCTTACATTCTCACCCATAGAATGTTTCGCCCTCTTGAAGATCTCGTCCTCCTCTGTCTCTCAAATAGCTTCTCTTCGTTAAAGATCGCTGCATTGACCCCCGTCGCCATCAAGAGCGGCTAGTCTCACAATTCTTACATTCTCAACCACAGAATGTTTCGTCTCTTTACTTCTCGTCCCCTCCCCCTCTTTGTCTCGAAGAGATTCTCTTCAGCAGCATCAGCGGCGGAGACCCCTCCCGCCGTCAAGAGCGGCCAATCTCACAATTCTTGCATTCTCACCTAAAGAATGTTTAGTCTCTTGACATCTCATCCCATCCCCCTCTTTGTCTCGAAGAGCTTCTCTTCCGCAGCATCGGCGGCGGTGTCCCCTGTCGCCGTCAAGAGAGGTCAATCTCACAATTCTTACATTCTCACCTACCGAATGATTCGTCTCTTGAAATCTAGCTCCTTCCCCGTCTTTTCCTCAAAGAGCTTCACTTCCACAGCATCGGCGGTGGAGACCCCTATCGCCGTTCAGAACGCCAGTCTCACAATTCATACATTCTCACCCACAGAATGTTTCGTCCCTTTACATCTCATCCCCTCCTTCTCTTTCTCTCGAAGAGCTTCTCTTCCGCAGCATCGGTGGTGGCGACCTCTGTCGCCCTCAAGAGCGGCCAAGTCCACAATTCTTACATTCTCACCCACGTAATGCTCGTCCTTACTTATCATCCTCTCCCCTTTGTCTCGAAGAGCTTCTCTTCCTCAAGAAGATCACTCTACGTGCGATCCCTCACACCCCATTAAGAGAGGCCAATCTCACAATTCTTACATTCTCACCACGTAATGATCTGCCTCTTGAAATCCGCCTCCCCTCGGCTCTCGAAAAGCTTTTTCTTCCACAAAGATCTGGCTGGCGTGACCTTCAGCTGATGTCAAGATGGCAAATTTCACAATTCTTACATTCTCACCCACATCGTTTCTCTTGCCTCTTGAAATCTCGTCCCCTCCCCCTCTTTGTCTCGAAAAGCTTTTCTTCCATAGCATCTAAGCGATTTGACCTCTAGCCGAGCGTCAAGAGGGTCATCACACTTCATTCTCACCCATTGCATCGTTTCTTTGGCCTCGACATCTCGTCCCTTCCTCTGCAAACCCAAATACTTCTCTTCGCAATATCTACGGCACACCCTCCCTCGCCGCATCAAGAGCCGGCTTAGTCTCACAATTCCTACATTCTAACCCACATAATGTTTTGCCTCGACATCTCGTCCTCCCCCCTCATTCTCTAAGAGCTTCTCATCCGAAGAATCGGGCGAAGTACGCGAATTTCGCCGTCTTCTCAGTTTACCGCTCTCACTATTCTTACATTTTCACCTAAAGAATATTTCGTCTCTTGACATCTCATCCCATCCCCCTCTTTGCCTCGAAGAGCTTCTCTTCCGCAGCATCGGCGGCGGCGTCCCCTGCCGCCGTCAAGAGAGGTCAATCTCATAATTCTTACATTCTCACCCACCGAATGATTCGTCTCTTGAAATCTCGTCCCTTCCCGTCTTCCTTCCTTTCCCCTTTAAGTGCTTCACTTCCACAAAGATCGGGGCGGCGTGATCCCCGCAGCCGCTCGTGTAGCACGGGCCTCACACCATACATTCTCACCAACATAATGTTTTATCTCTCGACATCTCGTCCCTCCCCTTCTTGTTCAAGAGCTTCTCATCCCAGACCGGCTGTGGAGACCCCATCGTCACAAAAGCGGCTGCCACTCAATTCATACATTATAACTACGTATCGTTTCATCTCTCGACGTCCTTTCCACTCATTTCAAGAGCATCTCTTCCCAAGAAGATCGGGCCTGGCGGCGGCGAGCCCCGTCAGCTGGCCAAGAGAGGTCAAGCATACAATTCTAAATTCCTCACCCACCGAATGTTCTCTGCCTCTCGACATATCGTCCTCCCCATTTGCCTCGAAGAGCTTCCTGCCACACCGACGCCTGGCGTGCGACCCTCCACCCCCAATATCTGCAAATGAGGTCCTACAATCTTGCGATTCTCAATCTACTGCACGTTTCCTCCTCTTGAAATCTCGTCCCCTTCCCCACATTGTCTCGTAGAGCTTCTCTTCCGGAGCATCGGAGGCGGCGACCCCTGCCGCCATCAAGAGTGGCCTGTCTCAAAATTGTTACATTCTCACCCACATAATGTTTCGTCTCTTGACATCTCGTCCCTTCCCCTCTTGTCTCTGAGGAGTTTCTCTTCCTCGCAAAGATCTGGCTGCTGTCACTCTAGCGCCAAGAGCTCGCCAAAATTCCAAAAATTTACATTCTCACCACGAATGTTTCGCCTCGACTTCGTCCCTCCCCTTGTCTCGAAGAGATTCTCTTCAAGTATCGCAATGGAGACCCCTCCCCACCGCCAAGAGCTACACCCACAATTCTTACTCACCCACGTAATGATTTGTCTCTCGACATCTCGTCCTCCCCTCTTTGTCTCAAAGAGCTCTCATGCCCGGGACCGGCGGGCGGCGACTCCCCGCCGCCACAGCAGCTCGGGCCTCACTATTCTTACATTCTCACCTAAAGAATGTTTCGTCTCTTGACATCTCGTCCACTCCCCCGTCCCTCTTTGTCTCGAAGAGCTTCTCTTCCGCAGCATCGAAGGCGGCGTCCCCTGCCGCCGTCAATAGAGGTAAATCTCACAATTCTTACATTCTCACCCAACGAATGATTCATATCTTGAAATCTCGTCCCTTCCCCCCCTTTGTCTGGAAGAGCTTCTTTTCCACAAGATCGGCGGCGGCGACCCCTGCCGCTGTCAAGAGCGACTAGTCTCACAATTCTTACATTCTCACCTAAAGAATGTTCTCTTGACATCTCGTCCCCTCCCCGTCTTTGTCTCGAAGAGATTATCTTTCCATTGAACATCAAGGGGACAAGGCCCCTTCACAAGAGCTGGCCAATCTCACACTTACATTCTCACCCATGTAATGATCTCGCCTCTGAAATCCGTCACTTCCCTCTTCGTCTCGGGAAGAGCTTCTCCACGCAGACGGCAAATGACGCACCCGCCTACCGCCCGCAGCCATCGCGCCCCACAATTCTTACATTCTCACCCACATAATGTTTTTTCTCTTGACATCTCGTCCCTTCCCCCTCTTTGTCTCGAAGAGTTTCTCATCCGCACCGGGCGAGGGAGATTCCTGCTGCCGCTGTGCCGCGGGCCCCGCACCCTGCATTCTAATCCAAAGAATGCTCGTCTATCGACATCCCGTCCCTTTCCCCATTTCCCCTCGAAGAGCATCCCATCCTGGGACTCCACATGCATGAGAGCCCCGGGCCGGCCTCGTCATGAGCCTGGGCCACACACCCTAACATTCCCACCCAGAATGTTTCCTGCCTCACATCTCTGTCCCTTCTCCCCTTTCATTCTCAAAGATTCTCTGAAGATCGGCTGGCGACCCCACCGCCAAGAGCTAACAAGGGCTCAATTTAAATTCTCATCCACTAATTTGGCTCTACATATCGTCCCCTCCCACTCTTTCTCTCGAAAAGCATCTCTATCGCATTATCGACAGCGGCGATCCCTTCCACGGTCAAGAGCGGTGAGTCTCACAATTCTTATATTCTCACCCAAAGAATATTCCATCTCTTGACATCTCGTCCCCTCTCTCTCTTTCCCTCGAAGAACTTCTCTTCCGCAGCATCGGCGGAGGCGTCCCTTGCTGCAAGCATGATCGACCAATCTCACAATTCTGACATTCTCACCCAAAGAACAGCCATCTTACATCTCTTCTTGGCCCCATCCCTCTTTGCCTTTAGAAGCTTCGCAAAGAGATCGCTAGCCGACATCTCGCTCCATATCCAGCGCTGGCTCACAATTTTACATTCTCATCCATTGCATCGTTTCTCGCTCGAAGATCTCGGTCCCTCCCCTCTTTGTCTCGAAGAGATTCTCTCTCTCAGAGACTGCGCGCATCCCGCCGTCTAGAGCGCCGGCCCCATAATTTTAGATTCTCACACATTTAATGTTCGTCTCTGACATCTCAACCCTCCTCTCTTTGTCTCGAAGAGCCTTCCTAAGATCGGCGGCGGCGACCCTCGCCAATCACAAGAGCGTCTAGTATCACAATTCTTATAATCTCACCAACGTATCATCGTTTCGCTCTCGACACATCGTCCCTCCTCCACTTGCCTCCGAAGAGCTTCTTCACAAAGATTCGCGCGGCGACTCCTCGCGCCGCCAAGAGCAAACTGGGCTCACCATTCTTACATTCTCACATGAAGAATGCTCTGCCTCTCGACATCTCGTCCCTCCCCTCTTACTCTCGAAGAGCTTCTTCCGCAAAGATCGGCAGGCGGCCCTCGCGCCAAGAGCTGGCCAATCTCCCCACTTACATTCACCCAGCGTAATGATTGTCTCTTTGATATCTCGCCCTTCCCTCTTTTGTCTCAAGAGCTTTCTTCCACAAAGACTGGGCGGCGCAGAACCCCGTCGCCGCCAAGAGTGGCTACCCTACACTCTTACATTCCCACCCACATAATGCTCTTCGTCTCATCTCGGGTCCCTCCCCCCCTCTCATTCCTCAAGAGCTTCCTCTTCCGCAAAGATTCGGCGGCGCAGACTCCCATCACGCCAAGAGCGGCCAACCCACAATTCTTATATTCTCACCCATTGCATGTTTCATTCGACTCTCGCTCCCTCCCCTCAGTCTCGAAAAGCTTCTCTCTTCCACTATCACTTGAGCTATTCCTTACAAGACGCCAATCCCAAAATTCCCACATTCTCACCCACATCGATCTGCCTCTTGAATCTCTTGGGTCCCATTCCCTTTTACTCACTAAGAGTTTCCTCTCAAAACACTCCACACGGCGATCCTCGCCATGTCAAGAGCGATTAGTCTCACAATTCTGGGACATCACACACGTAATGTTTCACTGACATCCTGTCCCTCCTTCTGTCTCAACAGCTTCTCTTCGCAAAGATTCATGCTAGCCGACCCCCTACCACTACACATAATTTACAATTATTACATTCTAACCTACAAATGTTTCATTCTCACATCTCATTCCCTAACTCTTCTTTCGTCTCAAAGTGAGCTTCATCCAGAATCACGGGGCGGCAACCACCGCGCTGGTCGAAGCTGCCGCTCCACAATTCTTACATTCTCACTTAAAGAATGCTTCGTCTCGACATCTCGTCCTCCCCTCTTGTCTCGAAGAGCTCTCTTCGCATCGCCTCTGGGCCGGCTGGCAGGCCCCTCCCGCTCAAGAGAGGTCAATCTCACAATTTACATTCTCACCACTTAATGATTCTGCCTCAGAATTTCGTGACTCTTCCTTTCTGTTTCTAAGAGCTTCTTCCACAAGACGCATGCAGGCGACTTCGCCTAAGATCCTCCAAATTTCACAATTTCAATCTCACCATTGTAATGCTCTGCCTCGACATCTCGTCCCTCCTCCCTCTTTGTCTCGAAGAGCCCGCAGCGATCGGCGATGCGAATCCCACCGGCCACAAGAGCCTAGTCCCACAATTCTACATTCCCACCTACTGCATCGTTTCTCCCATCTCACGACTCTTCGTCCTCCCCTCTTTGCCCCTGAGAGCTTCTCTCTACACCATCACCGACGGTCCCCCACGCCGCCAAGAGTGGCTTAATCTCACAATTCCTACATTCTCATCCATAGAATGATCTGCCTTGAAATCTCGTCCCCTCCCCTCTTGCTCCCCGAAGAGCTTCTTCTTCCACAAGATCGGCACATAATCTCCGCCGATGTCAGTCAAGAGCTGGCTTAGTCTAACAATTCTTACATTCTCACACAATGTAATGTTTCGTCTCGACATCTCGGGCCCCTTCCCCTCTTTTGTCTCATATAGCTTCTCTTCTCGCAAAGATCGCAATGAACTTCACTCCTCGCGCCATCAAGAGCCGCAAGCCCCACAATTTTGGCATTCTAACCCACGTATCGTTTTATCTCTCGACATCCGCCCTCCTCCTTTTGTCTCAAAAAGCTTCCTCACCCGCTAGACCAATGCACGGCGACTCCCTCGTCACGCATCAAAAGCGGTCGCCTTACTATTCTTAAGATTCTAATCTAAAGAATCTTTCGTCTCTCGACATCCTGGTCCTCCCCTCTTATCTGTAAGAGATTTTCTTCCAAGAAGATCTACAAGTACTGGCCCCGCGCCAAGAGGTCACCCCACAATTCTTACATTCCTCTCACCAATCGAATGATTAGTCTCTTGAAATCTCGTCTCCTTCCTTCGGTCTCTCGAAGAGCTTCTCTTCCACATCATCTACACGCATCCCTCCCGCCATCAAGAGCCGCCATTCCTACAATTTACATTCTCACTCTAAAGGATGTTTCTGCCTCTTGATATCCTCGTCCTCCCCTCTTTGTCTCAAGAGCTTCTCTTCCGGCAAAGACGGCGGTATGAACCTTACAAGAACAAGAAATGACAATCTCACAATTCATACATTCACACCCATAGAATGTTACTGCTCTTGACATCTCGTTCCATCCCTCTCTTTGTCTCGAAGAGCTTCTCTTCCGCAGTATCGGCGGCAACGACCCATGCCTCCATCAAGAGCGGCCAGTCTCACAAATCTTACATTCTCACCCACGCACTTTTCGCCTTGAAATCTTTGGCCCTCCACCTCATCAGCTCAAGAGTCGCTTCTTCCGCAAGATCTACGCACGCTTGAATTCCTCGCCGCCAAGAGTGTCTAGCACATCACACCATTACATTCTCACCCACACGTGTTTCCTGCCTCTTTGACATCCGTCCCCTCCCTCTTTGTCTCAAGAGCTTCTCTTTCCGAGCCTGGCGTGGCGAATTCCTCGCGCCGCGCCAAGAGCTGGCCCAGCCTCATAATTTTACAATCTCACCCATGTAATGTTTCCTGCCTCTTAACATATCTTCCTTCCCTTTGTCTCTGAGAGCTTCCTTCCCAAAGATCTGAGGCTACACCCTGATGCTGGCCAGAGCGGCCCGGTCTCATAATCTTACATTCCTCCACGTAATATAGCCATCTCGACATCCTCGGCCCCTCCCTCTCTTGTCTCGAAAGCTTCTTCCGCAAAGACGGCGGCGGCTGACCTACGCTACCAAGAGCCAATAATCTCACACTCCTTTACATTAACACCTACGTATCGTTTCAAATTTCGACATCTCGTCTGGTCCCTCTCTTTGTCTCTAAGAGTTTCTCCTCTCAAATCTCAGCCCTTCCCCACATTGTCTCGTAGCTTCTCTTCCTCCGAGCACTGAGGCGCACCCTGCCGCCATCAAGAGTGGCCTCGTCTCTGCACGTTGTTACATTCTCACCCACATAATGTTTCGTCTCGACATCTCCTGCCCTTCCCTCTCGTCTGAGGAGCTTCTCTTCCGCTGAAGATCGGCGGTCGACCCCTGGGCTCGCCGCTGCGCCGCCAGCCTTAAAAATTTACATTCTCACCCACGTATCGTTTCGTTCGACTTCTCGTCCTCCCCTTGTCTCGAAGAGATTCTCTTCTAAGTGCACGCCACGGAGACCCCCTCCTAATCACAAGAGCGGCCAATCTCACAATTCTTACATTCTCACCCACACGATTTTGTCACTGACATCTCGTCCTCCCTTCTTTGTCTCAAAGAGCCTCATGCCCAGACCTGGCAAGGGCGACCCCCGCCACGCGCCAAAAGTGTACTAATTTCACTATTCTTTACATTCTCACCTAAAGAATGTTTCGCCTCGACATCTCGTCCACTTCCGTCCCTTGTTCCTAAGAGCCTTCCGTTGAAGACACCACGCCCCCGCCACACGAGGTAAATCTCTACAATTTTGGCATTCTCACCTAACGAATGATTCATATCTAAATCTCGTCTCCTTCCTCTCATCTGGAAGAGCTTCTTTCCACAAAGATCACGCATGCGACTCCCCGCGCCAAGAGCGACTAGTCTCACAATTCTTACATTCTCACCTAAAGAATGTTCTCTTGACATCTCGTCCCCTCCCCGTCTTTGTCTCGAAGAGATTATCTTCCACAACATCGGCGACGGCGTCCCCTTCCGCCGTCAAGAGCGGTCAATCTCACACTTCTTACATTCTCACCCATAGAATGATTCGTCTCTTGAAATCTCGTCACTTCCCCCTCTTTGGCTCGAAGAGCTTCTCTTCCACAAAGATCTAGCCGACACTTCGTCGCTCGCTCGTGAGCGGGTCACCCCACAATTTTACATTCTCACCCACATAATGTTTTTTCTCTTGACATCTCGTCCCTTCCCCCTCTTTGTCTCGAAGAGTTTCTCATCCGCAGAATTGGCGAGGGAGACCCCTGTCGCCGTCAAAAGCGGCCAGTCTCGCAATTCCTAGATTCTAATCCAAAGAATGTTTCGTCTATTGACATCTCGTCCCCTTTCCCTCTATTTCTCGAAGAGCATCTCATCCGCAAAGATTTGGCTGGCGGCGGTAGCTCACACACATGCGAGCGGCCAAATACACAATTCTAACATTCTCACCCATAGAATGTTTCTGCCTCGACATCTGCCCTTCCCCTCTTTATCTCTAAAGAGCTTCTTCACAAAGATCGGCGGCGACTTTACCGCGCTCAAGAGCGCGATCATCATAATTTTAAATTCTCATCCACGATCAAGCTTCATTTCGACATATCGTCCTCCTTACTTTTCTCTCTCGAAAAGCATCTCTATCGCATTATCGACAGCTTACGATCCTTCCACTCTGGCCAAGAGCTAGTGAGTCTCACAATTTTTTTTATTCACCCAAAGAATATTCCATCTCGACATCTCGTCCCTCTCTCTTTCCCCCTCGGGCACTTCTTCTCTTCCAAGTAAAGACGGCGAGGCGTCCGTCGTGTGCTTACGATCGACCAATCTCACAATTCTGACATTCTCACCCAAAGAATGTTTCATCTCTTGACATCTCGTCCCCCTCCCTTTTTGTCTCGTAGAGCTTCTCTTCCGCAAAGATTTCCAAGGCAACGACATCCGCTCCATCCGTAGAGCGGTCGCCTCACACTCTTACATTCATCCACGTATCGTTTCGCTCTGACATCTCGTCCCTCCCCTTGCCCTCGAAGAGATTCTCTTCAGAAGACGGCGGCGGCGACCGCCGTCTGTGAGCGGTCGGCCCCATAATTTGGGATTCTCATACACGTAATGTTTCGGCCTCTTGACATCCAACCCCTCCCTCTTTGTCCTCAAGAGCTTCCTGAAGACGGCGTGCGGGCGACCCCGCCACCCTGGCCAAGAGCGCTCTACATCACAATTCTTATAATCTCACTAAATGTAATGTTTCGCCTCTGACATATCGTCCCTCTCCACTTTGTCTCGAAGAGCTTCTCTTCCGCAAAGACGGGCGGCGGGCGACCCCCGCCGCTCGTGAGTGCCTAGCTCCCACCATTCTACATTCTCACATGAAGAATGTTTCGTCTCGACATCTCGGGCCCCTCCCCCCTCTTACTCGAAGAGCTCTTTCTCAAAGATCGGGCGCGGCCCCTGTCGGGCCGCCAAGAGCCGGGCCAATCTCCCAATTCTACATTCTCACCCACGTAATGATCGGGTCTCGATATCTCGTCCCTTCCCCTTGCTCGAAGAGCTCTTCCACAAAGACTGGCGTGAGGCAACCCCTGCCGCCGTCAAGAGTGGCTAGTCTCACAATTCTTACATTCTCACCCACATAATGTTTCTCTTGGCCTTCCTTATATCTCGTCCCTCCCCTCTCATTCTCGAAGAGCTTCTCTTCCGCAGCGCCAAGTGACTCACGCCGTCGCCAAGAGCCGCCAGCACCCCACAATTCTATATTCTCACCCACGTATCGTTTCATCTTCAATTTCGTCCCTCCCTCCCTCGAAAGCTTCTCTTCCTCGCACTATCACGAGGCGACCGTCGTCAAGATTTTCGCCTCAATCCTCAAAATTCTTACATTCTCACCCACAGAATGATTCGTCTCTTGAAATCTCGTCCCATTCCCCTTTTACTCACGAAGAGCTTCTCTTCAAAAACATCGGCTGCGGCGACCCCCGCCGATGTCAAGAGCGATTAGTCTCACAATTCTGGGATATCACACTGCAATGTTTCCTGCTACTCGACATCCGTCCCCCTCCCTCTTTGCTCTCAAATAGCTTCTCTTCGCAAGATCCATGCAAGAGCACTTCGCCGCCATCAATAGCGGCTAGTCTCACAATTATTACATTCTAACCCACAAAATGTTTTGTCTCTTGACATCTCGTCCCCAACTCTTCTTTGCCTCAAAGAGCTTCTCATCCGCTGCACTCACGTGGCGTAAGAACCACTCGCGCCGTCGAAAGCCGCCGGGCCTCACAATTTACATTCTCACTTAAAGAATGTTTCGTCTCTTGACATCTCGTCCCCCCCTCTTTGTCTCGAAGAGCTTCTCTTCAGCATCATCGGCGGCGGCGTCCCCTCCCGCCGTCAAGAGAGGTCAATCTCACAATTCTTACATTCTCACCCACCGAATGATTCTGCTAGAATTTTACCTTCCCTTTCGCTCCTCAAGAGCTTCTTCCACAAAGACGGCGGGCGGCGACTCCCCGCCGCCAAGATCCCCCGCCTCACAATTCTCACAATCTCACCCACGGGGACGCGCCGCCCTCTCGACATCTCGTCCTCCTCCTCTCGTCTCTCGAAGAGTTTCTCTTCCGCAAAGATCGAAGTGATGCGACCCTTTATCGGGCTGGCCAAGAGCGCAAGTCCCACAATTCTACATTCTCACCCACGTATCGTTCATCTCATGACTTTTCGTCCTCCCCTCTCGTCTCTCGAGAGCTTCTATTATTCATCGACGGCTGGTCCCTCGTCGTCGTCAAGAGTGGCTAATTCACAATTTCGACATTCTCATCCATAGAATGATCTGCCTCAAATCTCGTCCCTCCTTCTCGGCCTCGAAGAGCTTCTTCTTCCACAAAGATCGGCGGCGGCGACCCCGCGATGTCAAGAGCGCCAGTCTAACACTCTGGCATTCTCACACGCACGTTTCATTTCGACATCTCGTCCCTTCCTCTTTGTCTCTTATATACCTTCTTCATGAAGATTCAAGAATACACTGGACTTCGTTTTCATCAAGAGCCAAGAAGTCTCACAATTCTTACATTCTAACCCACAGAATGTTTTATCTCTTGACATCTCGTCCCCTCCCTCTCTTTGTCTCAAAAAGCTTCTCACCCGCAGAATCAGCGGCGGCGACCCCTGCCGCCATCAAAAGCGGCCAGTCTTACTATTCTTACATTCTGACCTAAAGAATCTTTCGTCTCTTGACATCTCGTCCCTCCCCTTTATCTGTAAGAGCTTCTTCCGCAAAGATCCACGGCGGCTGTCCCTCTCGGCCAAATGGCCAAGAGAGGTCAATCCCACAATTCTTACATTCTCACCCAATCGAATGATTAGCCTCTTGAAATCTCGTCCTTCCCTCTTTGTCTCGAAGAGCTTCTTCCACATCATCTGGGCGCACGGCGATCCCCTCCCGCCCATCAAGAGTTTCTTACCGCCAGTCTCACAATTCTTACATTCTCACCTAAAGGATGTTTCTGCCTTCGACATCTCGTCCCCTCCCCTCTGTCTCTCGAAGAGCTTCTCTTCTCGCAAGACGGCTGGCGAACCTTACAAAGCAAACAAGAAATGTCGGACAACTTCAATTTTACATTCACACCCATAGAATGTTACCGCCTCGACATCCTCGGCTCCATCCCTCTCTTTCGTCTCGAAGAGCTTCTCTTCCGGCAAAGAGACGGCGGGCAAGAACGACCCATGCCTCCATCAAGAGCTTACATTCCTCACAAATCTTAGCATTCTCACCTTACGAATGCTCTCTCGCCTCCCGAATCTCTCACACCTCCACCCTCATCACCCTCGAAGAGTCGCTCTTCCGTAGCACGGCGGCGCCACCCCCGCGCCCGGTCAAGAGTGTCTATTATCACACTATTACATTCTCACCTGCATCGTTTCGCCTCGACATCTCGTCCTCCCCCTCTTTGTCTCGAAGAGCTCTTCTGAGCTCCTACGGCATGACCGCCGCCAAGAGCGGCCCAAAGCCTCATAATTCTACAATCTCACCTTAATGTATCGTTTCTGCCTTCGACATATCTTCCTTCCCTCTTGTCCTCGAGAGCTTCTCTCCCAAAGACGGAGGCGCGACTCCCTACAGCCTGGCCAAGAGCTTCGCCCGTCTCATAATTTTACATTCTCACCCACGTAATATTTCAGATATCTCTCGAAGATCTCGTCTCCTCCCCTCTCATTCTCGAAAGCTTCTCTTCCGCAAGATTTGCATGGCGAATTCTTACAGCAGTCAAGAGCGGCCAATCTCACAATTCATACATTAACACCTACTGTATCGTTTCAAACTGACATCTCGTCTGGTCCCTCTTTGCCTCTAAGAGCTTCTCTTCCGCAAGAAGATTCCGCAACGACCTACGCTCCGTCAAGGCGCTGGGCCTCACAAATCTTACATTCTCACCCACGTATCGTTTCTCATTTTGAAATCTTGTCCCTCCACCTCATTAGCACCAAGAGTCAAGCTTTCCGCAAAGACGGCGGCCACACCCCCGTTGTTGTCGCCAAGAGTGGCTTCAGATCACAATTCTTACATTCTCACCCATGCATCGTTTCGTCTCGACATCTTCATCCCTCCCCTCTCACCTCGAAGCAGCTTCTCTTCCCGAGCATCGCGCTGGCGACCCATGCCGCCAAGAGCGGCCCGGGCCTCACAATTCTTACAATCTCACCCATAGAATGTTTCGTCTCTTGACATCTCTTCCCCTCCCCCTCTTTGTCTCAGAGAGCTTATCTTCCGCAAAGATCTGGCCGTGACCCCGCAGCCTCTAAGAGCCATTGCTCCCATAATCTTACATTCTCACCCACGTAATGCTCTCGTCTCGATGATCCCTGGGTCTCCGTCCCTCTCTGTCTCGAAGAGCTTCTCTTCCTCAAGATTTACGGCAGGACCTCTCGTCGCCAGCCAAGAGCGCCCAAGATCACAATTCTTGCGATTCTCACCCACATAAGGTTTCCCTGGTCTCTCGGACATCTCGCCTCTCCCCTCTGCTGCCTCAACAGATTCTCTTCTCGCAAGACGGCTGTAATGACTTCGCTGCCATCACAAGAACCCGCTAGTCTGATAATTCTACATCTCAACCTGGCGTAATGTTTTGTCTCTCGACATCCGTCCCTCCCCTCTTTTGTCTCGAAGAGCTCGAATCCGTTAGACCCATGGCGGCGACCTCATTCAAAGCTAGCTTAATCTCACTATTCTTACATTCTCACCTAAAGAATGTTTTGTCTCTTCACATCTCAGTCTCCCCTCCCCTCTTTGTCTCGAAGAGCTTTCTTCCGCAAAGACGGCGGCGCATAGTTTCCCCGCCTGGGCTCAAGAGAGGTCAATCTCACAATTTACATTCTCACCCAATCGAATGATTCGTCTCAAATCCGTCCCTTCCCCTCTCATCTCAAAGAGCTTCCCACGTGATATCACGGCGCATGACTGCCGCCACAAGAGCGCCCAAATTCACAATTTTACATTCTCACCGAAGAATGTTTCGTTTCACATCTCGCCTCCCTGGTCCCGGGGCCACTTCTTTTCTATTAAAATTTTCTGGCGCTTGTCCCGCCGCTCAAGAGCTGGGCCAGCCTCACAATTCTTTCCATTCTAACCCATAATGTTCATTCCTCGACATCTCGTCCTCCTCTTGTCTCGAAGAGCTCATCCGCTAGACCGGCTACGGACCCCCGCGCATCCAAGCCGCCAGCTCGTAATTCGTACATCTTAACTACACGTTTCTTCCTGTACATCTCGGCCCCCTTTCCCCTCTATGTATCAAGAGCTTCTCTTCCGCAGCATTTGGCGGCTGGCAGCCCCCGCGCCACAAAAGCTAGCCAAATTCTCACAATTCTTACATTCTCACTCATAGAATGTTTCGTCTCTTAACATCTCCTCCCCTCCCCCTATTTGTCTCAAAGATCTTCTCTTCCGCAAAGATCTGAGGCGACCCCCGCCATCAAGAGCGGCCGGCCTCACAATTTTACATTCTCACCTACGTATCGTTTCGTCTCGACACCTGGTCCTCCCCTCTCTGTCTCGAATAGCTTCTCTTCCGTTAAAGACGGCGGCGACCCTTTTATCTCGCCTCAAGTGCGCCATCTCACAATTCTTACATTCTCACCCAAAAATGTTTCTTCTTCGAATCTCGTCCCTCCCCTCTTGTCTCGAAGAGATTCTCTTCCTCGATTCGTGGCCACACAGCAGGGTCATCGAGCTAAAATCAACAAAATTTATATACACCTAAGTTTCCTACTACTCGCCGTAGTCAAGCTACCGCAAAGATAGAAGTGTCTGTATTCTTAACACTGTGGATGGTTTTCATCCTAAGAATGATACTCATGAGTGTAAAATGTAAAGGCTTTCTATTTGACTTTCGATTTGCTTCAAAAAACAAGGGAAGTAGGTTGAAAACCGAGAAATTGTAAAACTGAAAGGAAGTGTGAAAAAGCACTTTGAAGATTTAGGTCACTAACTTGGTAAGTTAAAAAGGAAACAAGTGTCCTCTGTTTTATCTCGCTGCATGACTCAAAGAACCTATAGTCCCCTGCATAACCTGGACGATGTTTAACTAGCAAACTCACCCTAACAACAACCCTATTTGAGTCAACACGTAGCATGCGCCTATGGCCCTTTTCGCCAAACCCTAGCATTAAATCATTTCCGCAGAGGCCTCGTGAAGACCATCTAACGAACTACAAGCAAATTCCAAGAATAAGTATGCATCAGATCCTAAAGCATGGAGAGTATCGTCAAATCAATAACATTCAAAGCTATTCAACCCTAATTGGTAAGACGAGGTCATAAATACAAGACTTAGTTTTTAACACAAGAGGACAACATGCATATGCCCCACAACCAAGCTAGCTTCCTTCCTCTTCAAAGCAGCGGTGCTTACCAAGCATCTCTCAGTTGTCATCCTCAAGAGGGGTGTTCGCAGCCTAGAAAGTAAGGAAAAGAGGAGAGAGAAGAGAGGAGTAATAAAACTCCAAATAAAATACGAGACTTTATTTACAAAAATGAAAACTTACAAATTCCTTTCTCTCCCCTAAATTTGCTGTTTCAAAATTCTCTATATTTATTTACAAAAAGAGTAGGGTCTATATAGCTAAATTCAATACATGAGTAATAATGAAAAAGCCTACACCCGCTAAGTTAAAGACAAGAGAGCACACACCAACCTGAGCCTGCAGCACTAAATACAAAAAAACACGACGAGGCAGCTGAATCTCGCTTAGAGCTTAAGAATTTCGCTAGGCAATGAATCACCATGCATATTTAAAATAGAAAATTCCCTCGCATACTCGCAATTTCGCTAGTTGTCAGCGAAATTCCTCGTTTAGGCTTAGCTGTAAACTTTCTGAGTAGCGAAATTTTCGTGAGTAGCTTAATCATGAAATTTCGCTTAGAACAAGGCTCTAAATAAAACCCCGTGTCTAGGCGAAAATCCACACTCGCCGAACTTCATGAATTTTCGCTAAACCCATAAATTTTAGCAATCCCAAATAAATTTTCGCAGCTTGCTTAAAATTGTCGGTTTGTCGATTTTCACTGTGCTTTGCCTCCGTCTTCTATCGTATCAATTTTCTTCACTTCGCTTTCGCTTTTCATTGATTCGGGTTGGCTGATGGGCCGACACTTGAGTTCAAACTCATGATTCATCATACATCCCGATATTGAACTTCTAAAGTGCTCAACACCTCGCAAACAACCAAAATACTCTAAATGGCATAAGTGCTACTAAGAAGACTAACACTCAATTGGTATAATCGACATGATTAATGCGCAAAAGCACCAAAACCTATCTAATATAGGGTTCAAAATAGCACTTTTTGGGCATTAATCACACCCCCCAACCGAAACGTTGCTAGTCCCTTAGCAATGCAAAAATAAAAAGGAGATGCATGTGGTGATTTTCAAAAAGGCTATGATTCAAAAAGTTTTATCTACATATAAACAGTACTTTAAATTGAAAAATTGAAATCAAATTTGAAAACCGATATGAAAGAACCAAAACCATACAAGAACAATTTTAGGTCAATATTGGTTCCATGATTCTCAACTCTGAATTTCCACCTAAGTCTAATGGTTCTTATATAAATCCGCATTTCAAGCCAATAAATTGCAAAATTTGTTCCCTCTCCCCCCAACCTAACACCGACATGGCCTTAAACCGTCAACAACCTGTATAGTGGATAGTTACTCTTTTCTTTCTTATTCAATTACATCATAGGATGCAATGCTTAAAATTCGATCACCAAAGTCCTGCGGTAACGGGATTCACCGATGACTCCCAACCACTCAAGGTTTAGGGCATCAAGTCAAAAGGATCAATGACCACTAACTCCACAGGCTTCACCCCGGACTCCGTATGACTTCGAAAATCAAGCACCTACAATTCGTTAGACTCTACCTATCCACCCATGTAACGAACACAAAATCGATGACTCCCAACCAATTAAGGCTTAGGGCATCTAAGCCAAAGGCTTTCGCCTATACACCCCTGGACCGTGCTCCTGGTTTCAAGGCAAAACTTCACGACTTTATTTTTCTTTTTCTTCTTTCTTTCTTTTTTTTCTTTTCTTTTTCCTTTTGGAAGACTACATCGGTCTTCAACATGGGGTAACACAAACCCATCCTAGGCTGCCAACATGCTTAAGGCCAGGTCTATGCAAAGCGAGTTGAGCAAACAAATTCACAAACTCATTGAAATAATCCGGGAGGCAAGGTGTGAATTAGCATAAGGAGAAATTTTCAAGCCGGTATATGTCGGTATCGCAATCGACCAAAAACCGATTCAAGCAATGTGGAATTGGGCTTCTAACATAAAGGTGACAAACAAGGATTCAATTTTCCAAAAAAAAGCAATTCAATCAGTCTAATCAGAGCACCAATCGTTCACTTGAAAAGAAAACAAATACCCAAAATGGAAATACAAAAAGACTTCACACCCATAAAGATGTGGCATACTTTACCCGCAATCGCATCATACGCTCAAAAATCAATCATTAAGCTCTTAACTGATATCACTATTTTAAACACACGACAGCTTTAAATAACTAAAAATGGAGAAGCAGTTGGTCATTGAACCAGCAAGAAATTTCCAATTTCGAAATTTACAAAACGGATTCAGTGGAGGGTCCATCAGAGAAATTTCTTCCTCGATGACTTGTCGCGACCACACATATGGTTTTACCCCTCCGGTCCATCGAATTTTAAATAATCTCTATCATCACTGATCACGTAAGTCAACCGAACCATTCGGGGTATGCTTGCTCGACAATGAAATTCACCCATCCATCGAGATTGAGCTTCGCTCGAAAACAAATGGAGCTCGAGTCATATAAGAGGACTCCGTCTCCTCCTTGAAACTCTTTCCTACTTATCATTCGTCATGCCATTTCTTTGATCTTTCTTTGCACCCGTATTCAAGTAGGCATTATCTGTGATTTTTCCACCCATTAAGATCAAGAAATTTCTCTCCGTACCCGCCAGTCCATGTTTAGCTTCGACGCCCACCATGCTTTGTACTCAATCTCTACCGGAAGGTGATACGCCCTACCACATAGACCAACCGATAAGGGACATTCCTAGATTGTCTTCAAAGTCAGTTTCATGTGCCCATAACGAATCAAGAAGTTTAATGGACAAGTCTTTCCGCTGCATAACCACCCATCGTATGGTCTTAATTTCATACGAAGTTCACTGCCACTAAGCCAGGATGGTAAGGAGTAGCTACTTTGTGTTTCCTACACCCATATTTAGCCATGAGGTGTTTTCAAATGGTTTGAGCTACATGTAAATGCGAACCTCCATCGCTTAATACCGGCTTCTGCATCTCAAACCCGAAAAGATATCGGGCTTTCAAGAATTCGAGTACCACCTTACAGTCATCAGGGTTTTCAGATCGCTTCAACCCATTCTCGACATAGTCCACTCCCACCAAAATGTAGGTATGACCATATGAGGTGGGAAAGGTCCCATAAAATCGATACCCCATACATCGAATCAGTCAATTTCACCAAAATCGTCTAAATGGCATCATATGATTTGAGACAATTTCCCGAAGCCTGCATTCATTACATACACGCACATTTCCGTATGCTTCCTCGAACAAATGAAGGCCAATAGAAACCGACCGCAATACCTTCATTGCTGTCTGGGAAGCAAAATGACCACCACAAGCAATTTCATGGCAATGGTTTAAAATTCCTCTGTTCCTCCCTGTGCACACATTTCCCGATGATTTGATCTCGCACACGCATTCAATAGAAAGGCTCTTCCCAATAATAGGAATGGATTTAGCAAAGAAATATTTCCATCCTCGTCTTTCCACTCACTGATTTCTCCTGTAGTGAGGAAATCGCAATGTGAGCATACCCAGTGGAGCTTTCTCCAACTCGCACTATTAGGGATTCTCAGAAATTCATCATTAATGTGGACTGCGAGTGTCGCTGGCTATAGTTAACCTCGATGCATGATCCGCCACCACATTTTCCACCCTTTTTTATCTCTAATTTGCAAGTTGAACTCCCCAAGTAAATGTAACTCAAATCTGATGAGTCTTCGATTTGCATTTTGTTTGGTTAAGAGATATTTCAAAGGTAATGATCTGTAAATGACTATATCAGCCCCAACCAAGCATGCCTCTAATTTATCTAAGGCATATACCACTCCAAGAACTCTTTCTCCTCGTAGTGGTATAATTCCTCCTCAGGTTTCATTCAGGGTTTTCATTACATAATACACCACACGAGGTTTCCCATCTTCTTCAGCTGAGCACCGCTCCTATAGCAAGATCACTCGCATCACACATCACCTCAAACCCAGAACCCGCCACCAGTGCTCCGAACTATCGTGTGGCAGAGTCAAATGAAATCCCCGCCTTCAAAACTCTTCTCGCAATCTTTCTCCCAAACGAATTTGGCATCCTTCAAGAAGCTTCGTATTGTGGGTTTAGCACTTTGAAAATCTTTAATGAACCGTCGCAGAGCTCCGCATGACCAAGGAATCGTTTAATTGTTTTCACATCTGGTTGGGGGCTGCACTGGGAAATACCGTCGATCTCGCGATCAACTCAATTCCCGCTTATAAAATAATGTGCCCCAATACACCTCGGGTTTACCATAAATGGCATTTCTCCCGCTGGCCACCTGCCCTTTCCCCAGCACCTCCCAGCCAGCTCCAAATCTGCCAAGCTGATCTCATCCCCATGATGACCTGATAAACATCCCACAGAGCCTCCCATTATACATCTTCGTCATGTCACCCAAGATACCACATGCAGGATCATTCCTGAAAAGCACTGGCTATGTTTCCAAAAGGCATCCTATAATACAAAGACGCAGCCAAACATCAAGAGTTCTTCCATCCTCCCGGCAAACCCTATCCTAAAGCATCCCTAATACTCACATCCTAATGGCGGGTGTCCCGGAACTCTTTCCAGAGTCGATCGATGAATCCAAGTGAATGGAAAGTGGTCTTTCGTCACTCCCATCAGCCTCGTATAACGGCACACTCTCCAACTCGGGTTGTGTTCCAGTAGACAATCTTCACCCTTCTCGTTTTTCAGCTTTACTCCTCCTCGATTTCAGCACCAATCTCGAGTCGGGCTAAATCCATGTGCTATCGAATGGATAAATGATACCAACTCTGAGCAATTTCAAGACTCCACACGAACTACTTCCCAGGATGGGGATCTCAACCTCCATTGGTCGCCATCAGCCTTTGGGGACTCCTCTTCTAAATGGGGATGCGATGAGTGCAACAGACGGTTTATGCCTTCGTATCAGGGGAATTTTCCATCCCACTGTTTCTGCTGCTCTTTTGAAGCGTGTGAGATTACGCCTGCAAGTAGTTAGCAGCTAAGAAATCACAACCTGGCACCGCTTCATTTACTTCCAAAATGCATACTTTAAATCACCGCAGGGGCTCAGTTCTACCACAGGTTCCTTTGGTTCACACAAATAATGAGGCAAAATTTCTATTCTTCTTCTCCAAGATCAGACAAGCCTTATTTCTTTGAATTGTTGCTCTACAAGACAATCGGATAACTCAAGTTAATATCCTGCAATTTGCCGCTGGGTTAGCCCTGCTCTTCCGAATGGTATCTAAAATACAGATTCTTCAAAGTCATCCTCCTCCAAGTGCATATGCTCTACCCTAAAATGAAAATAATATCAGTTCCAAGGTCATATTTCCAATGCGAGTCAGACGATCATTCAAGAGAATTGATGATTGCATTTTAGTGGTCAAAAATCCGCCTCCTAATATGATGGGCACCGACAGTCATATTGCAACCTGTTCTCGTATCAAGTACCGACAAAATCTAATGATAGTAAAATCATTCACTCTTGTATAAGAACGTCTCAACGGTTCCTTTCGTATTTTATCAGACCTATCACGAAATAAAGTGCGATGAAGTGGGTTTCACACCCAAACCCAATTGCTTCAGACATAGAATACTAAGAATGGATTCACACTAGCTCCTGTGTCTAACGCTGCTTTCTCCACGATGCCTCTCCCAATATTCACCGAGATCGTAGACATCCCCGGGTCCTTATACTTCACCTGAGTCTTCGCTTCCTCTATAATGGCATCTAATCATTTCGCTTAAAAGGCCTTTTATTTACATTAAGACCCTTTATCGCGCACAAATCCTCAAGAATCTCATGTAGCAGGAACCGTTTAATCATATCGAGGAGAGGAATATCGACTTTCACTACCGCAATACTCCAACATTTCGCTTGCCACTGCACTTTTTCTTTCTTCTGAGAACCCGCTAAATCCGAGAGGGGGTATTCTTATCTACTCTTCATCAGTCCAATCGACTGCTCTTCCCTAAGTGGCTCAACCACCAATGGAGCTTCGACTCCGACCGGCTTCTGGAGCATCGGCTGGGCTTTAATTCCCACCACTTCGTAGTCACAACCGCCTTTAACTTCACCGGGCTCAGATTTAAGTCCCCTACTGTCCCGCCATTCACCCTCGCCCGATATCGGTTGCGGCCTAAGGGAGCCTTCCCTTTTCTCGAACTCGCAACCGCTTAATTAGACAATTTTGAAATCTCCAAATCATATCATTCAATTTCGCTGAGCGAATCCATCGGCCTAATTTTCTAACTAGTCTGACACTCAAGACTCTTCGTTTATACAAATATGCCTACCAATCTTTTACTTTAAATTCAGGATCGCTCTGTCTTCAACGTGAGAAGATAGCGGAGGCATCCTCATTGCTATTTCTCATGGAATCAACCGCCAGGTTCAAGGCGTATGCAAGGTTTGATTTCCAAGGACAAATTTGACAATTTCTCCACTGTGGTTATTGTTACCATACTGAGCATCCCATGGTGGTTTATTTTGCTTACGGCATAGGCATGTTTCTGGCAAAGGCTCCTCAGTAGTAATTATTCGACCGAAATCACAGGCAAGAAAATCGGGATTAAGATAACTCATTTAATGCTTCAGATTTATGTCGGGTTTTTCATTTCCAGATCATCCAATTCGAAGTTAAATCGATCAATTTTTGCCATCCCCGTGTCTTCGTAAATGCGTACTGTTTCCCCTCGTGGTTCAATGGCCCCACCTTCAACTTCCCTAGACTAGTTCATCCCAAGCTTTGAGGTTCTCTAATACATAACTAAAAACCATAGCTTCATCAGATGTTTACTCAAAAAGTTACTCCCACACATAGCTTCCAGTTAATCGTTTATGGCAGAGACACACCACCATGTATGGTTCACCAACATCCAAGTATCAAACCCATGATGTGGATGTGCACCGATGGTTTCCCCATAAATCTCTCCCAACACCGATAAACCTCTCACCATCCTGAGCCGCAAAGGTGTAAATTTGTCTTTTCAAATTATTAGTCTTACGAGCACTCAAGAACTTCTTCGTGAATTCCGCCTACACTCAAATCCCAATTTCAGGTTCTAGCCTCAAATGAGTTTAAACTCCAAATTCGGGCCTGGTTCCTTAAAAATAATGGAATGCTTTCACTTTTAGCAATCCATGTCCATCATACCTTCCTTAAAGGTAGTGCAAACCTCCTCAAAAATCCCTAATACGAGTGTACGATTTTCATTTTCCATACCATGATATGTGGGGAGTAGGGTACAATATGGCCTCACCGTTACATCTTCAAGCATAGGAGGAATGATACGTGATTCGTGGCAATCGACTCTGTGAGGGCTGATGTGATCCTCATGGTTCTATAAGCATTCGATTCATGGGGTTCTTCTCGGGTTGACTCGTTTGTTCTCGTATGGGATCCATGGTATCGTGATGTACACCGACTTCACTAGCTGTAGGGTCAAGTCGTGGTACTTTATCCCCATGCAATCTACTCCGATGTGTCTCTATCCCACTGTTTCATAAACACATGTTACAAAATTTAGATACAACAAAGAGCAACTACAGAGCTTGAAAGATTAAAGTTAAATAACAAAAATTAAACTCGAATAAAGTATAAAACAAGTGCAAGCCATCAAAAGTAAAGTAATGAAAATCGGCAGCTCGTGAATCGAAAGTGACAAAAAGAGGTGTGGTTACCTTCACTGTGATGTCGATCACAAGTACACTCTTCAACTCTTACCATTCTCTCGTAGTTTACAATCAGCCCCCCAAGAATCCGCGCCCATTTGATTCGTACACAAGAGGGTCGAGCTAAAATCAACAAAATTTATATACACTTGTTCTTACCATCACAGAGCTGGCTTACTGCTAGATAGTGGTCTAGGTCTAACACTTGGACGTTTTCATCCTAAGAATGATACGCATGAGCTTAAAATGTAAGGCTTTCATTCGACTTTTCGATTTGCTTCAAAAAATAAAGTGGAAGTAGGTTGAAAATCGAGAAATTGTGGAAAATCGAAAGGAAGTGTGAAAAAGTTAAATTCCTTGAAGATTTAGGTCACTAACTTGGTAAGTTGGGGGCAAACAAGTGTCCCTGGTTTTATCCCCTCATGACAAGCAACCTATAGTCCCCATAACCTATCTATGTTTAACTAGCAAACCTCAATCTCTAACAACAACTCCTATTTGAGTCAACACAGTAGCATGCAGCTATGGCCCTTTTCGCCTTGAAACCCTAGCATTAAATACTTATTTCCCGCAGGCTCGTAAAGACCATCTAGAATTAACCACAAAGGCATCTAGCAATAAGTATGCACTGTATCCTAAAGCATGGAGAGTATTGGCCAAATCAATAACATTTAAAGCAATTCAACCCTAATTTGAGAAGATGAGGGCTATAAATACAGTACCTGTACCTTTTAACATAAGAGGACAACATGCATATGCCCCACAACCAAGCTAGCTTCCTTCCTCTTCAAAGAAAGGAGGCTTAGGCTACATCTCTCGAGTTGTCATCCTCAAGAGGGTGTTCGGGCAATTCTAGAGTAGGAAAGAGGAGAGAAGAGAGAGGAAAATAAAACCCTAAATAAAATACTCTAGACTTTATTTTACAAAAATGAAAACTTACAAATTCTTCTCTCCCCAAATCATTGCTCCCCAAATTCTCTTATATTTATTACAAAAAAGAGAGGGGTTTTTATATTAGCCACCCTCAATACATGAAAATATTCAAAAAGCCTGGCCAAATTTGGCTAAGTTAAAGGACAAGAGTAATACACCAAATTCGAGTCTGCTAGCATTAAATACAAAAACATGACTTGAGTATGCTGAATTTCGCTAGAGTCAAGAATCTCCTGGCTAGGTAGCCAAAATCACCATGCATAGCTTAAAATAGAAAATTTCGCAGGTTGCATTCAGTACATTAAATTCTCAAGTAAGCACAAATTTCGCTAGCTTAGCGAAATTTTTTGCGGAGTAGCTTAACATAGAAATCTCGCTAGAACCTGCTCTACTAAAAACTCAGCGTTTCAATAAAATCCACAATTTCTACGACCTATGAATTTTCGCTAAACCCGCGAAATTTTAGCAATCCACGAAATTTACAGCTTAGCTTAAAATCACGGGTTTGCCGATTTTCACCGCTTGCCTCATGTCTTCTAACAGATCAATTTTTCTTCACTTCGCTCAGCTTCATCGATTCTGGCTGGTCGATGTATTGACACTTGAGTTCAAACTTCATGATTCATCATACATCCCGATATTGAACTTAAAGTGCTCAAACACCAAGTAAAACAACCAAAATACTTCTAAATGGCATAAGTGCTACTAAGAAGACTTGAACACTTCACTCTGTAGAGAATGACATGATTAACGCAAGCAAAAAGCACTCAAACCTATCAATATGTGGTTCAAAATTGCACCTGGGCATTATTCATCTTCCGCCTCGTGACGGCCAGATCGACCCCCCGCTCCGGCCAAGAACCTAGTCTAACACCCTACATTCTCACCCACGTAATGTTTCGCTCGATATCTCTTCCTCCCCCTCTTGTCTCAAGAGCTTCTTCCAAGAAGATTTGGCTGGCCATGCACTTCTCGCGCCAAGAGTGGCCTCCGGTCTCTATAATTCTTACATTCTCACCCACATAATGTTCGTCTCTCGACATCCGTCCCTCCCCTCTTTAACTCAAGAGATTCTCTTCCTCATAGTGATCTGGCCAAGAATGACCCTACTCCATCAAGAACTACTCAGCCTCCCACTTACATTCTCACCCACAGAATGTTTCGCCTCTGACATCTCTCTCTTTCCCTCCCCTGTCTTCGAAGAGCTTCTCTTCCGCAGCATCGGCGGCAGCGACCCCTGCCGCCGTCAAGAGCGGCCCGTCTCATAATTCTAAATTCTCACCTACGTATCGTTTCGCCTTCTCGACATCTCGCCCCTCACTCTTTCAGTTCGAAGAGCTTCTTCCCTAACATCGGCGGTAGACCTCCGTCGCCGCCAAGAGCGCCCAAAGATCATAATTCTTACATTCTCACCACATAATGCTTCATCTCTTAATATCTCGTCCCTGACCCTCTTTGTCTCGAAGAGCTTTTCCACAAGACAAGGCATAATTCTCGCCAAGAGCGACTTTAGTCTCACAATTTACACCACCAACATAATGCTTCGTCTCGACATCTCGCCCTCCCCTCTTTGTCTCGAAGAGCTTTTCTTCCACAAAGATCGACCTACGATCGACCCCTTGATTCGCGCGTCACAGGTGATCCTAATCAACAAAATTTGTATCCTAATTCTCTCCCATCATTAGTCGCTACTGCAGTATAGCAGCTCTAGGGTCGAACACAGGGATGGGTTTTCATCTTACAAATGATTTGTATCACGGTTCAAGATGGTATGAGGCTTTCATTTGGATTTCTGATTCAGATTAAAAAGCTACTGGTGTTGGCTACTTCAGTTAATCGATAAAAGAGTTTAAAATAAAGATGTGGAAAGTGGAGACTCAAGGCTCGGCCACTGGGATTAGCATAATGAGGTTATATAGGTGTCCCCAAGTTATTTCCTTTCGCATTAGTGGCAAATGACATATAGTCGCTAAAACCTGATCTTTGTTTAGATTTAAAATCCAACCCTTAAAACATTCCCATTCGAATCCCAAGATATACCGAGCATTTAATGTTCCATCAGTAGAAAACATAGCATTTAACCTAATTTCGTGGCTTCTCAGAATGACATCTAACGAATGTCGTGTATCTACCATTAAGAATTCATCGACCCTAAAGCATGCCAAGTATCACTCAAAGAAAATACATTAAATAGCATTAAACCCCGTTTTGAAATTTGAATACATAAATGCAGTGACTCGCCCATTTAAGATAGAGGAACACCCGTGAAACCACCATTAACTAACCTAAACCCTCCCCTTCATGTTTTGAGGCTTACTAAACATCCTTTGAGCGTCATCCCCTCAGCGGTGTGTTTAGCAAATGAGAAAATGAGAGAGCAGAGAGAAGATAAAATGTAAACCTAAACAGTACCGTGGAAAACTGCGGGATTGAAAGCTGTGTTACAAATGTTATAAAGTGGCTTATATAGGCCTTACAAGAGATGTGAAATCACCAAAAATAACCAAAATAAAATGATTACATCGAGGGCAAAATGGGAATTGGCCAACAAAACCAGACCGCTTTGGATCACAAAAGAGGCAGATTTCGCGCTATAGCACAAGGAACTCGCTCATCATACTGAGGGCCTCTCGCTTATGATACGGGGCCTCACTTATCTTAGCTAAATTCTGAGGCACAAATGAAAATCCAGTTTTCACATACAAAGACCTTTCACTATGATAGTGAATCTTCACATCATAGCTGTAATTCCCGCTTATCATAGCTAAAATTAACAAGCCAAATTCCTCGATCCTCCCGCATTGCTTCTACACCGATCACTTGCATTTCTTTTCCAAATTTGACATTTCTTCATCCCGGCCATTTAAATCGCCGAGAATTCATACGAACTCAAGATAAAATATCACACTACGATGCCAAGCTTGATATGATGGCTGAGGTTTACAAACTTGCAAAACTACCAAAACAACTGAACAAAATTGCAGTATTAATCGAACCCCACATGTCAATCTACTTTAATTAATATGATTAGTACGTTAAAAGCACTCAAACCCATCTTAAATAAAATCAAAATAGCACTAAAATTAATCACACCCATCCCGACATCATATCCTTAGCTAAATGCTAAAATAATAAATGGTACGCAGCTACACTTTGCAAAAGAGTATGTTTGCTCAAAAAGTGTGTGTACAAGTGGAGTTTTTACCTTCAATATGAACAATTTAGACTAGACATTAAACCATCATGAGAGAACAAACGCCATATAGAATAAGCTCTGTGGCAGCATCAATTCCAAGGAAGTCAACCCGAACTTCCACCTAAATCTAAGTGTTTTTTGGTAATCAATTTGAACCAATAAGTCAGAAGCTATTCCCTCCCCCAACCTAAGCTACTCGCCTCTAATCTTAAACTCGATGACCAACTCCAAATAGATTTAGTTACACACTTATTTCTTTCTTTTTATTAATAGTAAATTGAAAATCCTCCTTACTACCAAAGTCCTGTGTAACTGGGTCCACCGTCGATGACTCCCAAACTAATTGCTGCTTAGGCACCAAGTCATAAGGATCTTTCGACCACAACCCTCGTGCTTCACCCCTGACTTCACGATTTCGAGAATTAAGCACCTACAACTCGCTAAACTCCACCCATCCAATCTGTAGCGAACACCTAAGTCGATGACCCCAACTAGTGAAGGCTTCAGTGGCACTCCAGCTTTAAAGGCTTTCACATATAAATCCCTGACTTTGTCTTCGGCTCTACAAAGTGTCACTGGCTTTCAATCTCTTTTTTTCTTCTTTCTTTGCTTTTTCTTTCTTTACATTCGGGAAGACTTCATTGGTCTTCATTTGTGGGTAACACAAACCTATTATGGGTCGTCAACAGATCTAAGGCTGGCTTTGCAAAGTGAAAAGAGGTATATAGCTTCACAACCTATTGATAAAAACTGATGTGCACTATGTGTGATTAGCTAAAGGCGGATGTACAATGTTGAAACTATGGAACTTCAATCGACCAAAAACTTAATCATACATGGAACTGTTATAACATTATGGTAGCACACAGGGCTTCAATTCTTCAACTAAAGGTAAGAGCAGAAACATAAAAATAAAGGCACAAAAATGATTTGCAAAAGTGTAGAAAAATGTAAATATTGATATAAAGCTTTTGATATAACCAAAGTGGCTAATACAAGCTTAACATAGCTAAACACAACAAAAGTATCACTGCCTACTATGACTAATACATGTATCCTATACAATCCTATACAAAATAAGTAGGCAGTTAATAAATCTAAAAATAAGACAAAATATGATAGAAGACACTTCCAACTCTAACTTTTCCCCCCAACCAAAGTACACAAACACGTTCCACCCGGGTGTGGACTGGTGCTGGCAGAGAAGGAGTGCGACCACCTCACCTCATGGCTGTAGATGCCTATGGATCCAAGTCGTCGCAGCTGGTCATAGCTATTGTCAAAGAGGTCGCTAAGACCTGACCGATCACGAGTAAATACTGGACCGGCTGAGACCGAGGCGGCCTCATAACCCGAAGAAGCACGGCTTGATCTCCTCACACAGAGTGACTCTAGCCTCGGGCTATCCACTGTCTAACGACGCCTGTGTAGTAGCAAGTGCGCAAACAGCATCCATAACAGCAGCTAGCTCCCTAGAACTGACATGGATATGCTCCTGAGATCAGCCGCGAGGTATGTAATGGGCCACAGTTGTTCGCAGGGCTAGCAGAAGCAGGAGGTGGAGCCAGGAGATGAACTGAATCGGGGTCCTCTCCCACTCCACCCCTACCTTGAACAGATGCTCTCCCCCCTTAGTGGGTCCTCCTCCTAACATCATCCGTCGCTCCTCCCGTCGTCGAGAATAATGAAGAGTGGTATGTATAGAGATCGCTTCTAGAGGATAAACCTCGACAACTCGATTCACGCTTAACGCGTGGCTCTAGCGAACCCCGCATGTTTTGCATCCGGCCCAAAGAACCCTAAGAGATCAATAAAGGAAAAGCCTCACTGAAAGCAAGGCCACCCTTTGCAAGGGACCTTCTCTCCTCAAATGCAAAGAAAGAAGGTCACGACGAGCTTGGGAGGGGACTAAACCAGAATCCCTGAGATCCCTGTATGTGAGCCTCGAGTATAGCCTCCTCATACAGACATAGTCAGAGCGGAATAAGCCGAACTGAGCACGTGGTCCACTAGAGACCAGGGGAAAGCCGCCGACTAAGAGTATGCCCGACTGTGGTATCTTTCTAGAGACAGTCAACCATCTCGCTCCGACGGCCGAGGCCACCGCCGATAACCGCTGAATCCTCCGTAACTACTCACACAGCCCAAGGCAAATTGTAATATCCCGACTGAGTACCCTGTGGAGGTCAGCTTCACACCGAACCGCATTCCAACTGACTGCAGTGGACTCCCGGGATGTCATAGTGTGGTAGAACTCAAGCACAACCCGTGGATAGAAGAACCCGCCTGGCTGGCCATGAAAGGTAAAGAAGTGAATACCACTGATCAACCGCATCGAATCTCCTCGAACGCCGGGTCCACTGGCCAATACCTGTGATGTCATAGTATGGCTCCCCATGGAAGTCTCTCAGACGTTGCATCCACGTCCCGAACTGATCGCAGTGAACATAAGGCGCGCCCGATCTCGCGCCTGATGAACCTGGGCGACGAACCCGATCACCGGGAGGAGGTGACTCCGCCGGCCCACTCCAAGACCCACCTGCCTAATGTCCGGCCCATTGAGGGCTGGGCCCCTCCTAGCGTGGTCCCTGATGCATCGGGAGAAGTGGGCCCGAGGTCCCACCCTAGTCTGATATCGCCTGGGCCTCGGTTTCAAGCCTCCTCTCGTATAATACAGGCCAATGTAGTGGTGTCTCTATACCGGGTCCCAGAGGATTATCCTACTGAAGTGCCCGCACCGTCTCTCTCAGGTACCGACCGACTCGGGCTCGTAACGATGGCCCCCACGTGTACGAACCATGGCTGATGACCTGCTTGCCGTAGGGGGCAGAGTGTGGCTCGTGAAGTGTATCGAGGGTAAGTGGTGCGGCGCACAATGCAAGAAGGGACTCACACGTGGGCGCGGCTGAGCAGCCCGACTCCAGCTCAGCAACGGCGGTGGGGCTCACAAGGGTCTAATGCCGCGACTGGATCGCCGTGGCTCACCGATGGTGGCGCAGGCTACCAGTGGCACCTGCTCCTACAGTGGCAGCCTCCGTAGTGGGCCAGCTGTGGACCGGTGGCTCGTCCATTGGGCGCCAAGTGCCTCAGTGGCATGGAGGCTCTCAAGGGCGCTCCGAAGGAATGTGACTGAACGAGGCAGGGGCCCCTTTAAATACCCGTTAGGTACTAAAAGGTCCTAAGGAAGCCGAAGAGCCGCAGGAATGAATTTCGCTATTATCATAAATTCACGCCTAATTCATTTCCAAACCCGTAGAAAAACACAAAATTTAATTCAGATAAATTAAAATAAAGTAAAATAAAAAAAATTAAAAATTAAAAAAAAAGATAAATCAAAATAAAATTACTAAAATTAAAAATTTTATATATTTACTTAAAATTAAGGTAAAGAAAAATTACTAAAAATAAAGCAACCGAAAATCGACCAAATTAAACTAAAACTAAGATTTGAGTCGCATTGTCTCAAAGGAGACCAAAACTCAGCCAATTACACTGTTCCATTCATTGAGATCCAGATATGAGCCTTTCCACCCTCGTAGTGATGTGTAGGGCCAGATGCCCTCCATGCTCTACCCCTTTCAGGTCGAGCTTCTTTCACTTGGTGATGCTTCGGCATCATCAAGCTCGGCCAGAGTGATCTGATGCAAATTCCACTTCTCCACCACCACCGCTTCACTTCCTTTATCAATTCCTCTCAGCCAGGAGCATTCGTTTCAGATTGACCACCTGAAAGGTACTTCATCAAACTCCCGCTCTCATCTTCTACTAGTTTAGTTGCTGCTTAGGTGAAAATATTAAGCTCCAGTTGTCATGTCAGCTAAACGCGAGCCGCATTTACCCATTCCGGGAATCGATATCGTGATCGGGAAGTGGCCAAAATGGTCTTCCCAGGATGACGGTGACATGATTGTGTGCCCACCGCGATTGGTCCAGACAAGCACCACAAAATCCACTCGGGCAAGAGGAATTTGTCCACCTTACCAAAACATCCCACTATTCCCTTAGGAATTTTTACTCAATCGATCAACCACAAGAGAGCGATGCCTAGAGGCTTTAAGCCCCCTAAACCTAACTCCGCTATACACCGAATACGGGCAAGAGAGTTTACACTGCCCCCAAGTCCAATGTTGCTTGTCTATGCAAGTCCTCCAATGTTGACTGATATTGTAGGGATCCTGATCCTTTATTTCATCGGTCTTCAGCTTCCGAATGATAAAGACTAACCCGCCTCAAGCAGAAGGCTTTCAATGCCCAACCCTCTCTCGACCGTGCACGTGTGTCCTTTAGACTTTGTGATATGTCTGACCTCGCTTAATCATGTCAAGCAAGGGATATTTACCTTCACTCGCTTTAGCACCTCCCAAATTTCTGTTTCAGGATTTTTTTTCATTCAGTGCTCGAGGAAATGGTAGTATGTTTTTCTTCATTGAATCTTCTCTGATTATTATCCTTTAAGGCTCAACTTCCTTTTCCTTTTTTGTTTCTTCAGCAATCATGGGTACTGGTTGCTCAATTTCTTTTCCACTCCTCAAAGTGATGATAGCCTTTACTTCATCCATCCTCGAAGGTCATTCAAGGAACCTATTTCAGCTTAACTCCCTTCGATCGCGCAGTTCGGGGAAGGAATCTTCCCGTCTCGTATCGCAAATCGTAATCCCGTGACCGAATACCGTAGATTATCAATTTTCTCGATTAAGGCTAGTTTAAGCCCATCTATTCTCTCTTTGCTCGTGGTACTTTCCATAAGACAATTTTTCGAGCCAATCAGACATTGATTCCCGCTTCCACAAAATTACCTACCACCTCGCTTCAAATTTAAAAATAAATTGCTCAACAGGGAAGAGGCAGGATGGCCGTGGGTCAGATGAGGAACCAAACTGTTGTTTGCCACTATGAGGTGTATATGCAGGGGAGTTAGGCTTCCAAGAGAGATTAGGGTGGTTCCTCCAATCGGGATTATAAGTATTACCATACGGCATCATCATGGGCTTGTATTCTCACTACCCATATCGTATAGTGCTCCTCGACATCAAATCCCTTACCGAGGGAGCACTGGATGCTGTTCTTCCGTGGGATGCTGAATCAGTAATTGATGCATGTGTCAGTTCTCGTGTGATTTTCAAATACTAATTGCACTTCATGTAAATTTTTCCTTCCAACTCTTCCACCTTCCTAGCTATGTTGGATATCTGCTTTCATCTCCATATCCCTGAAGTGCAAAATTTCCCTCCCCGTGGGCTGAAGGCCCCATTTTCTCCACCTCCTCGGGTTTCGCTCATCCCATCCCTCGAGCTCTACAGCCACTCCATTCAAAAGTCCATGGCTCTCATCCTGGTGCTTGCTCGTAAAGTCCCTCCACACATCGTTTTTCCGCAATTGCTTCATGGTTGATGCATACCACCATAGAAGTGATTCACAAGCATCCAAGTGTCGAAACCATGATGCTGGCATGCACCGATGGTCTCCATGAACCTCTCCCCAAAGACTGATAACCTTTCTATCAGCTATGTGGGTAGCAAACGTGTAGATTCGTTTCTTCAAATTATCGGGTCTGCGGAGCACCGAAGAATTTTTTTTAAGAATTCGTCGCAGCCTTCCGCTCAACTTCTAATGGTCCTTTGTCTCGTGAATTGCTTACATTAAGCCATTCTCGAGGGTTAATGGAATGCCTTTCAACTTCAACAAATCCATACTATTTAATCTCTCCTTAAAAGCTACGCAAACTTCCTCAAAGTCCTCTGACATGTGTGTGTATGGATTTTCATTTTCCATACCATGAAAGGTCAGTGTGGGCACTAAATAAGGTCTTACTCGCTACATCCTCACGGTGGTATGACGCAGAAGGTGCACTCACTCTGCAGAGGGTGTACGGGTCCCTCATCGATCCGTATGTTGTCGATTCACGGAGTACTCAGACTATTGCTCCCTGTAGAGGATCCATTCGCTCACTATGCATACCGATTTCACAACCTTGTTCAGACCGCGCACTAACCCTTTCATAGCCAATTTAAATATCTCTATCCCAGTGATGCATAAACACCTGTGACACAAAAAGAGACAAAGAAGAGAGCAACAAAAAGACTTGCCAAAAGGATTAGTGTTAGCTAAACAATAAATGATCAGAATGATGAAAATGTACTGAAGAAGGATCGCCGAGTAAAAAACTGATATCTAAACAATGAAAATCAAAAAGGTTGTGTCACCAACACTTGTAATGTGACATACCCCATCAACTCATCATCCGTATTCGCACCATCCTGCAAGAACGCCATCAATCGTACACAAAGAGGGTGATCCCGAATCAATAAAATCTCAGATCCTAAATTTCTCCCACCGCCGTAGCTGCCTATCGCAGATTACATTTGCAATAACACAAGGATTGGTTTTTCATCTTACAAATGATTCAGATTACTGCTCAAGACATGCAGGCTTTCATTCTTGATTTTCTGATTTTCATTAAAAGTGTGGGTCATGGTTGGCTACTAGGTTAACTCCGATAGTAGTTTAAAAACAAGATGTGAAAGGGAGACTACAGGCTCGGTCACCAGATTAGCATAATGTGGTTATATAGGTGTGCCAAGCTATTTCGTATTGTGGCAAATGACATATATCTTGTGAATTCAAGAGGCTCAGCTTCACTAGGATTAGCATAATGTGGTTATATAGGTGGTAAGACCCTATTTGGTGCCCCTGCTTCCCACATTTCATGGAATGGAGAATGAGAATCCTTATACTCATATCCGGGAATTCGAAGAGGTATGCACAACTTTTAAGGAAGGAGTGCCCGACATGGATTTGCTTAAGCTGAAAGCATTCCCATTGACACTGAAAGATAAGGCCAAGATTCGCTCAATCTATCGAGGCCAAGAACAATTAGAAATCGGGCTCTAACTTCAAGTCAGCTAAGAAATTTTTTAAAGACAACTTAAGACCAACATTGAAGAGACAAATCTACACCCTACTTCCTACTTTATGACAACGAAGTCGATCGCTGGTTTGAGATTCACGGAGACCATCATCGCATGCCCACACCATGGTTTTGATACATGGATGCTAGTGAATCATTTTTATGATATATGTCTCCACCCTATGAAGCAATCGGGCTGGAAACCATGTAAAGGAGGTGGACTTTTCGAGCAAACACCCATACGAGGCCACTGACTTTTCAACTACGTGCCGAAACCTCTAAGGCATGGGATGAACCGAATCCAAGGGAAGCCGAAAGAGCGAGGCCTTCGACCCACCAGAAGGGGGGCATTTATGCACTTTCCGAAGACACGGAGATGAAAGCAAAACTGACCACTTTGACTCGAAGGTTGGAGGAGCTGGAAATGAGAAGTCAGCATGAAATGCAAGCAGTAAATGAGTTACCTGCATCTCAACCATCTTGTTTTAATCGCTACCAAATAGTCATCTCTGGAGCACTGCCAAGAGCATGCCCATGTCTCGGGTCGAATAAGCCACCCACAAATGCTCCATATGGCAACACCTATAACCCTAATCGAGAAATCATCCAAATTCGTCATGCTGAAGCCGAAACCCCCCCGCATATATCCCTTCTCGTAAGCACAAAGAGTGGGCTTGGCTCCCACTTCAACACAAAGAAACGCTTCCACCTTCTTCTCCCGCTGAAAGCAAAGTAACTTTAATTTAAGAAGTGGTAGCATCGCTTGTAAGAACGTATGTGTCAATGTTCGCATCAATCGTAAATCGAGGCACGAGAGCTCACTCCAATGTGAAACCGGACAAGATGCACTCCGAGATTTCCCCGAGGTCGCCCAAATCCAAGAATGGTTCCGAAAAGGGAAATTTCCTTCCCGATACAAGAACATCGTAAGGAGTGCATGAACAGACCAACCAATGATCCAAATGTGAAGAATCGATGAAGTCAAGGCAAGCAGACTTTTGAGGCGGTAAAGAATTGAGACCAAGAGTCCCACTTCTAGCTAAGATTAAAGCCTCACAAAGAGTCGATCCGGCCGAGGAAGAACAAGCCAAGAACAAGGGAAGAAGTGAAAACCGCAAAATTCTCCTTTCCCACAAGCCTCCGAAAAAGAAAAATTTTGTTAATCAAACTGAATGTTAGAGGTTTTACTAAGTAAAGTGAAAGTTAATATTCCTCTCCTTGATATGATCAAACAAGTCCCCACCCATGCAAAATTCTCAAGGACTATGTACCTGTGAAAAGAGGCTTCAATGTAACAAAGGCCTCTCTTCTAACTCCGAGCAAGTGAGTGCTATCATCGAGTGCAAGACCTGAAATATAAAGACCCGGATGTCCTACAATCTTAGTTAATATCAGCATTAGTGTAGAGAAAGCACTACTAGATCGGAGCCACAGGAACCTTTGCCATATTCCATGTACAAGCAAACTTGGCCTCGTGGGGAACTCAAACCCATTTCCATCACACTCACTACTAAATTCGATAGGTCTATTAAAATACCAAAGGGGACCATTGAGGATGTTTTAATACAAGTGGACGTATTCTACTATCCGTAGATTTCGTCGTACCATTACTGCAGCCTAAGCAGGGTTTCAATCATGTGCCCATCATATTAGGAAGGCCATTCTGGCTACTAATGCCATAATAAACCGCTTAACGGGGTTATGCAACTCACATTTGGGAATATGACCTTAGAACTCAATATCTTTCATTCGAGTGCATATGCACTCGGGAGGAGGACGACTGTGGAAGAAGTCTCCGCATAAAAGATACAATTCAAGAACAAAGCACTGAGCAAGAAGTAAGATGCAAGCTAACCCCCAGTTATCCAGTGCCTGAGAGCAACAAGAACCTCAATGTACGAGCTTAGCAAGTATAGGGTATCGAGAAGGAAAATAGAAATTTAATTGCTGACCGTGACCTAACTGCTGAACCCCAACAGCTAGAGCTCAAACCCTACCGCCTGAGTTAAAATATGCATTCCTCGAAGAAATAGTACGTCCAGCTTGTGATATCATCACTACCTGACTCACTTCACGAGAGTTAACTTGTCAGATCTCCTTAAAAGGAACAAGCAAGTATCGGGTGGAAAATTTCTAATTTAAAAGGCATAAACCCAACAAACTCCACTCCATCACATTTGTATTTAGAAGAAGAATCTAAGGTCGTTAGCGTACCAATAAAGGAGGTTGAATCCTCACTCTTACAGAAGTGTCTGTGATTGGGAAGTCCCGAAATTGTCTGTGCCCGTGATCATTTATAATTCCATATCCGATAAAGATCTCAGTGTTTTTCCAACCTGTGGTGCCCAGAAGTCGTGGTGACAACCGTAAAAAATGAAAAGGGTGAGGAATTGTCTACCCGTCTTACTACCGATTGGAGGGTGTGCATAGATTATAGGAGGCCCAATGAAGTAACAAGAAAATATCACTCCCTCACGCCATTCATCGATCAGCCTTCGAGAGAGTTTCTGACACCCATCTCTATCGCATGGGTATTCGTGATACTTCGCATAGAGATCAAGACTCGTGATGATCAAGAAAAGACCACCTTTATTTCTGTCCATTTGGCACCTATGCGCATTGTGAGGATGCCTTTGGTATTTTGCAACGCCCTACCACTTTCAGAGATGTATGCTTAAGATGTTTAGCGATATGGTGGAGCGATAATGGAAGTATACATGATGATATCACTATATATGAGGCAATTTGAAGAATGTCCGACCACTTTGAGGCTATCCTCAGAGGTGCATAGAAAGAACTTGGTGCTCAACCTGTATATGCAGCTGTGATATGTTATAACTGTTATAAATCTTATCTGGGCTGCATTATTTCCAAACAGCAACAGAAGTCGACAAAGTGAAATCGAACTTATTTCCAAACTCGGCCATCTCCAACAAAACAGCTTAGGCACTCGTCATGCAGTTTCTACGTAAGATTCATCAAGGACTTCTCGAAGATTGCTAAACCCCCTATAAGCTCTAGAGAAAGATGCCTAAATTTTGTTCGGGGAAAAAGAATGCCAAGAGAGCTTTGAAGAGTCGAAGTCCCATTTGACCACTGCACCAATAAGATGAGCACCTAATCGGGCGCTGCCTTTTGAAGTGATGTGTGATGCAAGTGATCTTGCTATCGAGCAAAGATTGCCAAAGAGAAGATGGAAAACCCTACGTAGCCTACTATAAGCAAACTCAACGAAGACAAAGGAACTATACCACTACAGAGAAGGAATTATCAAAAGTGGGTCTACGCCTTGTAGACAAATCTCTGAGCATACTTGGTCAGGGTATGATATAGTCATTTTTACAGATCATCTCCGCTTTGAAATATCTTCCGACCAAGCAAAATGCCAAAGTGAGACTTATCTGATGGGTTCTTCTGCTTTAAGAATTTAACTTGCAAATTAAAGACAAAAAGGGGGTAGAGAATGTGGTGGCAGACCATCTTTCAAGGTTAACGATAGCCCATGACACTCATAGCCCACCCATCAATGATGAATTTAAGAGTCGCTAATGCAAATGAAAAAGCCCCTGGTGCTCCTTCACATCGCTAATTTCGAGAACAGAGAAATCCCATCCGGACAAGAATGTGATAGGTTATTTCTTTGCGAAGATCCACTCCTGCCATCAGAAGAGCCCTCTTTGTTTAAATACCGTAAGTGCATCGATAATCGTGGAATCAGGTAATTCGAGGAAGAACAACAGGAATTCGAGCCACCGCCGCGAGAATGTCTCAGGGTGGTCACTTTGCTTCCTAAGATACTTGATTCTGCGCTACGCAGGATCGAGCGCTAAAATCAACAAAATTTATATACACCTGTTCTCTACTCATCGGCCGTATACTAAGCCATCGCAGTATGCTGGTCTAGGTCGAACACGTGGGATGGCTCTCTCTTCTCTCTCTCTCTCTCTCTCTCCTCTCTTCTCTCTCTCTCTCTCTCTCTCTCTTCATCCCAAAAAATGATCGCATAAGTGCACGGCTGCAAGGCTCTATTCGACTCTTCGATTTGCTTAAAACAAAGTGGGAAGTAGTTGAAAACTGAGAAATTGTAAACAAATGAAGTGTGAAAAGTTAACTTTGAAGATTTAGGTCACTAACTTGGTAAGTTAGGGCAAACAAGTGTCCTCGGGTTTTATCCTCGCATTATGACATGCAACCTATAGTCCAAGGCATAACCAGATCTATGTTTAACTAGCAAACCTAACCCTAAAAACAACTCCTTTTTGAGTCAACACAGGTAGAATGCATCTATGGCCCCTTTACTGTTTGAAACCCTAACATTCAATATCATCTCAGAGGCTCGTAAAGACCATCTAATGAACCACAGTGCATCTAGCAATAAGTATGCACTGTGATCCCGTTGAGAGTATCACAAATCAATAATATTCAATGCTATTCAACCTCGCTTTGAAACCCTAACATTTAAACATCATTTCTCGCAGGCTCAGTTCATCTAAAGAACCACGCATCTAGCATTGGGGCACAACGCATCCAAAGCAACAGGAGATTGGGCCAAACCATTAATAGAGCACTCAAAGTTTCAGTTCAACCCAATTTAAAGACTGAGTCATGCTAAACACAAAGATCTGAGCTTTTAAATAGCCAAGATGACAAACACATGAGGCCCCACCACTCTAAGCCACTTCCTTCAGATCTTCAAAGAAAGAGGTTCAATGCCAAGCATCTCTAGTTGTCATCCTCAAGAGGTGTCAGTGTCAAGAAAAGTGTACAGAGAGTGAGAGGAGTGAAGGTGAGAAAAGCAAAACCTGAAATTAAAAATACCAGACTTTATTGCCAAAAAAATGAAAACTCATGTGTTCTTCTCCCAAATTTCGCTAGTAAGCTACAAAGAGGGCCTATATAAACAATCCCCACTACACAGAAAACACCAAAGCTCCACAAACTCATTAAGAATACTCAACAGAGTTAGTAATCACACCAACTAGAGTCTGGCAGATACTAAACACAAAAACATGATTAGAGGTGCTGAATCCTCCCGCTAGCTCAAGAATTTCACAGCAGCTAAATCTCACCACACAAACAAATAGAAAATTCCTCACAAAGTCACACTCTCACATCACCCAACACACCATGAGCAGTCAATCATGAAATTCTCACAGAATAAGGCTCAGTCTTGAACCTGGCTCTGTCTAATAAACTGACTCACATACTGCAATTTCAAAATCCCAGCTAATTTCTGTGTTAACTAATAACTAAATGATTCATCTGACTCATTGTTTCAAGCTCCCGCTCCTCACGCATCAATTTTTTCTTCACTTCGTGATTCAGTTTTTCATTGATTCTGGTCAAGCTAATGCATTTCGACACTTGAGTTCAAACTTCATGATTCATCATACATCCCGGAGCACAACTTCTGGTGCGCAAAAACCCGCAGCTGCACCCAAAATACTTAAATGGCATAAGTGCTACTAAGAAGACTCAACACTTCCACCGTATAAATACATGATTAAGGCGCAAAGCACTCCAAAACCTATCTTAATATAGAGTTCAAAATAAAGACTTTGGGGCACTAATCACACCCCCAACCAAAACGTTGTTAGTCCCTTTAGCAATGCAAAAATAAAAAGGAGATGCATGTGGTGATTTTCAAAAGGCTATGATTCAAAAGTTTTATCTACATAGCAACAAGATTCTTTAAATTGAAAATCAAATCAAATTTGAAAACCGATACGCAGAACCAAACCATACAAGAAACAATTTCAGGTCAATATCGATTCCATGATTCTCAACTTGAATCTCCACTCCTTAAGTCTACGGTCTTATGTAACCGATTAAGTCAATAAATTCGAAAAAAATTTGTTCCTCCCCAACCTAACACCGACATGGCCATAAGTCACAACAACCTGAGATGTGGCTGGGCTACACTCTTCTTGCTTTATTCAACTATATGGTGGATTGTAATGCTTAAAATTCGACTCTCACTGAAAACCCACTGGGTCCACTCTATGATCATCCAACTGTCCGCGCCAGGCACGCTCCAAAAGATTCACCATCACAAACTCTGTACATTCACCCTTATCCGAGTGACTTCAAAAATCAAGCACCTACAATTCGCTGGGGAACCTCTACCTATCCACCCATGTAACGAACACTAAATCAAGCACCCAACCAACTAAGGCTTAGCATCGTAGTCTCAAAGCTACTTCACCATATACCCCCGTAGACCGTTCCTGCTCTAAGGGCAAAACTTCACGACTTTATTTTTTTCTTTTTCTTCTTTTCTTTTTTTTTTCTTTTTTCTTTCTTTTCATTTTCGAAGACTACATCGGGTCTTCAAATATGGGTAACACAAAAACTATCCTCAGTCACAACATACCTAAGGCCTGCGCTTTGCAGTTTGTATGAGGTACGCAAATTCACAACCTATTGAAACGATCCTGAGGCCGTGGTGTGAATTCAGCATAAAGGGGGAAATTCAAGTCGAGCATAGCCGGAACTCAGTGACCGATCAAAAATCGACTCAAGCATGGACCTGCTCTAACATATGTGTGACAAAATAATGATTCAATTTTCCAACAAAAGCAATTCAATCACCTAATCAGAGCACCAATTGTTCAATCAGAAGAAAAACATTTACACACAAAGGGAAATACTAAACATGATATGCAAAAGTCAGATATATATAAACTCGAATAGTTTTGATATAGCCCAAAGTGGCTAATACATGGAATATCAAGCTAAACATACAAAAGTATCACGCCTACTACGGCTAATACAAAAATCCTAATCAAAATCAAGAGTTGATAAAGTTGGATAACTCATACAAAATGTAAAGAAACCCAACCACCTCACCGCCGCTGGCATGGTGGTGGGCCTGGTCAAGGCCGCACTGTAACATCCAAAACAGCGGCTACGTGGTGGGCTCCTCCTACGACCAGAACATGAGGAAGACCTGTGGGTCATAACTGTGGTCGCATGGAATGGCATCACAACCTCGATTCCGGGCCGTCTGCAGAGCCGCAAGGGAACGTGATAAGATCCATCACACCAAATTTATTCTCTCGAGCCGCATGACTTGGTATCTCTGGGCGAATGGTGTAGTTGAATAGGATGGGCCAGAGTATCTCGTCAGAACCGATGTGGGCTTTGTGGAGGAGGGATGGAGGTGACATCCGTGAACCTGACTGCCAGATCTCGTGCTCAAAAGGTGTATATCATCTATATGACGGTCCTCCCTCCGACCCTGCAGAGACTCCTCCCTGGGCCCCGTGGTCGAAGCGAGAGGATATGCATAGTCATCAATTACCCACCGACATGACTGGGGGCATCGAACCTCATCTCATCCCGGGCTCCTCCGGGAATCCCATATGCTCAAGAACACGGCGTATAGTCTCATAAGTAGCTGGAATGCTCTCTCGCCGTACCAGTCTCCGATGGACCTTCCCTCAACCGCAAAGAGAGGCCATCACTAGCTCAGAGGGACTGAACCAAAATCCCCCGAGATCCCAAGAAAGCGCCCAAGATGGCTCCTCCTCCGCACATACGCCGCAAAGGGAATAAGCTCGCACTCTAAATGATATCGATCAGCTGTGATTCGATACGGAGCCGCTCCCCCGTAAAGACCGGGTCCGGGGCCAGCTGGTGTCTCCCGGCCAATGCTCGAACCATCTCACGATGAGGCTGCAGCCCAATCTCAGAACTCTCCGCAGATCGGGCCGACCAGTGATACGCAGCCAAGAGTCGGGCCGGAATATCCGCCGCCCAGTACTCATGGGCGAACACACACATCGACCGTCATCGCACTCACCCGATCCTCTGTGACTGTCTATTTCCCGCAGATCCGCATCCACCTATGCACTGCTCTGGCCACAGAAAAGGCACTGATGGCCAATCCAGATCATCCCACGACTCTTGATCCAGACTCGCTTCACTATGGGACGTCAGAGTACGACTTCGATGGAACGATCTACTTATGGAGCCAGACATTCCCTAAACACCCTGACAAAACACCTCCGTCCTGTCCCAACAGCACACTCAGTATGATATTCTTCGCCTCCCAGCTGAAGACAGATCTGCACATCCGCCCAGATACATACATCCCGTCAAGCTCACGGCGTTCGCTGAGGGTCCGGGCCTCCGAACTCTCCTTCCGAGGTACGGGGTGATAGGCACCTGGTCCCACTGGTCCGATACGTTTAATCCCGAGGCTCCCCAGTATGGCCCCTGGACCGGTGATGGTACCGAGCCGGACCTGAGTCAAGCCTCCCTCTCGTGTATCAATCTCACCCGCGCACGAACGCGGACCCACTGAGTACCAACCATACTCAGAATATGAATAAAACTCCCGAAGAAAGCTCGACTACGTAAAATGCAAAATGATGCACTGTAATCCAAACCGAGGCCCTAAGACGATCGAGGCACTCCAAATAAGCAGATGAACCAGTGGCTCACTCCGGGCACACTGGAACTCCACTCGAACTCGGCAAATAAAGGCCCAAGAAAAGACCAAATTGCCGAGGTAGTGGTGTAAATAGCCGAACCGAAGGCACTGCAGTTGATGGTTCAGCCGACTGGTCAGTGGCTGCTGAGGTCGAGACTCCGAGGTACGTGCAAAGGGCTGGGGGTGGTGCACTGTGGCTACCAAGAGGCAAACAACCATGTCACGTGTGGTGCAAATCCCATAGCACAGGGCAAGGACTTCACGGCGCAAGACAAAGGACCTGGAAGCTCAGTGGAAGGGTCTACGGCTAGACTGGACGCGGGGCCTGAAAGAAAATGCGCAGGCTTCATTGGAGGCGTAGCGAAATGGCAAATGGACACTCTTTCCACCAGTTTAAATAGGCTCGCTTTTCAGGCAAAATTCTAAGGGTCTCTCATTCCATTTTTCGCTACTCATGACTCGCCATGTCAATTCTTCCCCGAAATCCAAAAATTTTAAATTAAATATTACTACTATAAAATTATTATTATAAAAATTTACTATATGAACTATAAATAAAATTTAACAAACAATACTATACTATATAAACAAAGTACTAAATATTAAAATTACTAAATTAAAAGTTTGCTAAAATAATTGAAATTAACTAAAATTTACTAACTTAAAACAAAAAGTAAACATGGTGAACTCCAATTCTAGCTATGGAAACACCGAATCAGCCTAAAATCAAAATTTACTCAAGGGTTTATGAGAATGATCTCCTAACCCATGCATACCGGTAGTCAGCTCCATGGTTCGGGGTGACCACCGCTGATCCGCCTCACCGATGGCTTCGACCGGAAAGTACTGGGCTCAGCTGTGTCGATGGCAAGACCAATATCTCCTCATCTCCATGGCTGATACCTTGCATTTCCCGGACACCGTGTTTTCTCTCGCACACCGATCAATTGAAACAACTTCATCGTAAATTTGATTCGCTTCTAACAAATTTTCATTGTTCAAATCTAAGATGTTTAACTCCAAGGTCATGTTACCAAAATAAGGTCAGATGACTCCATTCCTAAGAATTTATTGCATCGCGCTGATCGTAAATTATCTCCTAAGATGATCGGGTACATGAGTCGGTCTCACTTTCAATCGCTCGCTGTCGCTACACCAAAAAATCTACTGTATAGAATTTGTCTATTTCACAAGGATATCCTCAACTATCCCCCCTCTCAGTGATTTTCACCGATCTACTCCATTTCAACGAGTGATGTCTGTAGTTTAAGTTCACCTAAACCTAACTCTTGTATACTGAATACGACATGAGGTTCACACTGGCTCCTAAATCAAGCAATGATTTGTCTATGCAATTCCCACCAATATTGACCGAAATTGCAGGGATCCAATATCTCAGAGGCTGACTAGTGGTATTTGCTTGACATGGCAAGGTAATCACTTGTTCGCTGAGAAATGCCTCTTCTCAATGCCTAATCCCTTCCTCGATTGCGGCAAAGATCCTTCAAAATTTTGCATAAGCAGTGACTTGCTCGATTATGTCCAAAAGAGGTATATTAACCTTCACTAGCCTTAGACCTCTTAAAATACCCGTCGCCGAGATGCCTTCTTTTGCCCCAAAGGTCATGGAACGGAGGTGGTATGCTGTATTTCATTGAATCCTCCTTAGAGAATATGCTCAGCTCGCACCCTTTTCCCGTTTGATTCTTTTCAACGTTTCGCATGTGACGATCAACCCTCTTCCACTTCTCACGGCGGCCTTAACCTCATCCATTCCTAAATTGACGGATGACCTCACCTCACGAATTCCTCGATTTAATCGTTTGTGATGGAAACCTCCCTTTCGCACTTCTGAAGAACTCTGTTGATCTCGCGATCAACACCGCAGTTGTCAATTTTCTCCGCTGAGATCAGCTTCCCGCCCATCTATTCTTTGTTTATCGTATTCTACAAGATCAACTTTTCAGGCTACAGACATTGATTCCTTTGTTCCTCAACAAAGTCACTTCACCACTTTACTCAAATTCAATATGCTTTGTTCTATCAAGAAGAGGATGGTGGTTGCTGTGGATTGTGGAGGGGGTACTAAATCGAGGTTTGCACTGGGGTACATAGCAGTGGGTCTCCATGGCACAGGTGATTCCTCCAACTGGAATTGTAGGTATTACCATATGGAGCACAGATTTGCTACAAGCCAGATTGGCCCTACGTTGCTCGTATATTCCGACATCAAATCCTTCACTCCATAGGCCATAGACACGGTTCTAAACAAGTGTACAGGATTGGAAATTGGTGCAAGAACTGATCGTGTAGGATTTTCAACACCGCATGCACCTCTCGGGAGTTTGCTTCGCTTCAAGCTCCTCTACCTTCCTAGCTGGGGTCAACCTAGCTCATTTCTATTTCCTCTCGCAAGCAGAAGATCCCAAATCCTCTGCTAACTCCGTGGTCTCATCCTTCAATTCTCAGTGGTTAGCTCATCCAACTCCTAAGTTTCAGCCATGTAATTTAAAAAATCCATGGCTTCGTCCTGGATGTTTACTCTCAGAAAGTCTCCCACGACATGGTTTCCAAAAGCCGTCCCATGGCGTGAGACATACTTCACCACAGAAATGGTTCACCAACATCCAAGTATCAAACCGATGATGTGGGACAAAGCACCGATGGTTTCCTACAAATCTCTCCCAACACCGATAAAACCCTCTCACCATCCCGCTGAGCCGCAAAGGTGTAAATTTGTCTCTTCAAATTATTAGTCTTATGAGCATCAAGAACTTTTCAGAATTCAAAGGCAAATGTTTCACTTCAATTATTCCAGCTCTCAATGAGTTTAGCCAAATTCGCCTCATCTCTTGTGAGTCAATGAAATGCTTCATCTTTAGCAAATCCATGTCCATTATACCTTCCTCAGTAGCAGAACCTCTTCAAAATCCCTTAATATAGAGTGTATGGATTTTCATTTTCCATACTAAGATATGTGTGGGGAGTAGTGGGTAATAAATAAGGCCTCACTGCTACATCTTCAAGCAGGAGGAATGATATGTGATTTAAAATAACTGTGGAGGGTGGATGTGATCCCTCATGGTTCGATGCATTCGGGATTCATGGGGTTCCCTGACTGTTGTTCCTCAGGTATGGGATCCATGGTATCAGTATGTACAGCGACTTCAGCGACTAGGTCCGGGTTTGTGTCTTGTTCTATGCAATCCACGATCATGTCTCTATCCTTTATTGCATAACACACATTACAAAATTTAGAACAACAAGAGCAACTACCAGGCTTGCAAAAGGTTAAGATTAGCTAACAAAAATTAAAACTAAGCTGAATGAAAAGCGAAGCGGTGCGGTCTTGCTAAGTCATTTGGCCCCAGCGGAGTTCTATGGCCCAGTGACAAAGAAATTAAGGTTACCTTCACTTGTGATGTTGATCTAAGTACACACTTCAACTTACCATTAGTAGTTTGGCACCATCCCGACAGCGAGCGCCATTTGGTCGTGCCACGATGAGGCTGAGCTAAAATCAACAAAATTTATATACACCTAAGTTCCTACTCTTGCCGTAGTCAAGCTGCTGCGATGTATAGTGGATAAGTCGAACATGGGGATGGGTTTTCATCCTAAAAATGATTTGCATAAGTGCACGAAGGCTAGGCTTTCTATTTGGACTCTTTAGTTTGCTTCAAAATAGTGGAAATGGGTTGAAAAGCGAAATTGTAAAAACATAAAATGATGTGAAAAGTTAACTTTGAAGATTTGGGTCACTAACTTGGTAAGTTATGGCAAACAAGTGTCTCGGGTTTATCTCGCGTTACATAGGCAGCCGCAACCTATAGTCCAAGGCATAACCGGATCTATGTTTAACTAGCAAACCCTAACCCTAAAAACAACTCCTTTTGAGTCAACACGGAGTAGCAGCCGTATAGCCACTTCTTTACATTTGAAACCACGGCTGTATTCAATATCATTTCAGTGGCTCGTAAAGACCATCTAATGAACCACAGTGCATCTAGCAATAAGTATGCACTGTATCCTGAAGCATGGAGAGTATTGGCCAAATCAATAACATTAAATGCTATTCAACCCTCAGTTTGAAACCCTAACAATTAAATATCATTTTGAGCTCATTAAAGACCATCTAAAGAACCCGCAGTGCATCTAGCATTAAGTATGCTTGTATCCTAAAGCATGGAGAGTATTGGCCAAATCAATAACAATTCCAAAGCTATTCGACCCTAATTTGAAGATGAGGGCCATATACGATACTGTAGCTTTTAACACAAGAGGACAACATGCATATGCCCGCCACGAGCTAGCTTCCTTCCTCTTGAAAGGGGGCTTGCCAAGCATCTCTTTGAGTTGTCATCCTCAAGAGGGGGTGTTTGGCAGCCAAGAGAAGAAAGTAAGAGAAAGGGAGAGAGAGAAAGAGAGAAAAGCAAAACCTAATTAAAAATACGAGACTTTATTTACAAAATGAGAAAACTTACAAAATTTCTTCTCCCCGAATTCTTGCTTAGGGTTAAAAAGGGAGGGGTTTTATATAGGCCCTCGATACATGAAAATACCAAAAAGCCTACAAATTTGGCTAAGTTAAGGACAATAAGAGTAATACACCATTGGAGTCGGTTAACATTAAATACAAAAACATGGCCGAGGCGGGTGAATTTATTTAAGAAATTTGAAGAATTTATTGGGTAAGCGAAATCACCATGCATCGTGAAAATAGAAGAACTAAGCTAAAGCTTGTTTCGCTGGCTAGCGAGGGGCCCCAGCTAGCTGCGAAATTTTAGGTGATAGTAATCATGAAATTTCGCTAGGAGCAGTGCCTAAGCGGCTGGTTTTGGTGCAGCGAAATTTGGAGATTTACCCGTATGGTTCTTAATTTTCGCTAAGGTTGCGAAATTTTCGCAATCCAGCAATCTTGCGAAAATTCTGAGATTTCTTGATCTTCATCCTTTGCCTCCTACATTCTCACGCATCAATTTTTCTTCGCTTTGCCTTGAGTTTTCATTGATTCTTGAGGAGCTGGTTAATGGTGGCCTTGAGTTGAACTTCATGATTCATCATACATCCCGATATTGAACGCTAAAGTGCGCAAAACGCACCAAAACAGCCAAATACTCTCACAAATGGCATAAAGTGCTTTACTCGCGAACGCCGATTGGTATAAATGACATGATTAGTACGCGAAAGCACTTTCAAAACCTATAATATAGGGTTCAAAATAGCACTTTTTGGGCACTAATCACTTGATCAATGAAGGTCTTTAAGGAATCTGGTTTCTACGGCCTTCCTTGTTTAAGAGAACGCACCAAATGTGCCGTGTGTGTGATAGATGCGGGCTTCGAGGAAATTGTCTACGCCAGATCATATGATGCCCACTGAACCGATTTAGTGAATTCGAGGGCTATTCGATGTTTGGGGCATTGATTTCTGCTGGGACCTTTCCCCACATCTTATACATACATGTTGGTGGGAATTGGATGTATGTGTCCAGTGGGTTGAAACATAATCCTGCGAAAACCTGACGAACACGGGGTGGTCTTAAATTCTTGAGCGAGCATCTTTTCTAAGTTCGAGGTACCAAAGCTTCATTATTAGTTATGGAGGTTCACATTTAAAGCAATAAACCTTTGAAAACCTCATGGCTAAATATGGTGTGAAACATAGAGTAACCACCCCTTACCATCCCCTCGAGCAAATTGGTGAAGTAGAACTTGCTAACGGGGAGATCGAGACCATTCTAATGAAGGTGGTGAAGTAAGCCAGCGAGAAAAACTAGTCCATCAAAGCGCCGATTCACTTTGTGGGCCTGAGCGGCTTTCAAACAATTCTTGGAATGTCCCTTATCGGTTGGTCTATGGTAAGGCATGTCGCATAGGTGGAGATCGAGATATCTCAGTGGTGGAAGTCGAAGGCGAACATGGATACAAAAGTAGGTAGGAGTCAAAGATTCCTTGATCTCAATGAGTTGGAGGAAATACGAAATGACGCCTACTTGAATTCAAAGATTGCGAAGGAAAGATCAAAAAAATGGCATGATCAAATGATAAGTGGAAAAAATTTCAACAAGGGGACGAGCCCGCTCTATCTGCGGGTTCCCGAAACTCCACACATTTCAGGGGCGACTCAAGTCACGATGGACGGGTCCATTCATGAATTCAGCCGAGCTCACCCTAATGGTTCGATGACCTACTTTCATTAAATGATGATGTTGATCAAAGTTAATGAATACGGAAGGATGAGCCATAATATTACGACTCAAACAGAAAATGGGGAGGGGCATTCTCGGAATCTGGACACACTCATATGGTCTATGAATTTTTGTTTAAGATTTGACCTCGCATATTTCTGAAACTCATTGAGTGTAGTTGATTAAGGTTTTTTGGTTCCGGTATTTTGTGATAATGGTATTGGCATTGGATGTTTAACATGTTAAATATTACAATAACGGACCATTCAGACCAGTCATTCTTTACCACCATGTTTGAAGGGTATCATTCCATCCTCTGCTTTCATTCCCATCTTGCGGGTCAGTCGGAGGTAATGTTCATATTTTGGAATTTGGTTTCTGCGGTTATACGTACTTTGCGGTGCTAATTGAATTTTCTTTAATTTTAAAATTGCTTTTACGTACTTTACATTTTTATTGTTTCTACTTTCTCTTGCCTTTAGTTGAAAAATTGAAGCCTTGCATGTTACCTTAATGATAGAACAATTCCATGCATGAGTTAGTTTTTGGTCTATTGAAGTTCCAGCATATTCAGCCTTTTACATCCGCCCTTAGCTAATCACACACAGTGCACACAAGATTGTACCAATAGGTTGAGAAATTATTTACCTCTTTTCACTGTGCAAAGCCGGCGTTAGGTCTGTTGACGTCCTATAATAGGTTTGTGTTACCCATGAATGAAGACCAATGTAGTCTTCCAAATGAAAAAGAAAGAAAAGCAAAGAAAAAAGAAAATGAAAGCCGTGACGCTTTGCCTTGAAACCCGAACACGGTCTGAGGGGTATATGGCGAAAGCCTTTAAAGCCCGATGCCCTAAACCTTAATTGGTTGGGAGTCATCGACTTAGTGTTCGCCATACGGGTGGATGGGTGGAGTTTAGCGAGTTGTAGGTGCTTAATTCTAGAAGTCATTCGAGTCGGAATTGAAGCTTGTAAGAGTTTATTGGTCGGTTGATCCTTTTTGGCTTGATGCCCACTAGAAACCTTAGTGAAGTTGGGAGTCATCGGTGGACCCCCGTTACACGGACTTTGGTGAAGTCGAGTTTTTAGCATTGCTCCCTATAATACAATCAAAGAAAGAAATAAGAGTGTAGCTGGTCCTATTTAGGTTGGTCAGCAGTTTAAGGCCATGGCAGTAGCTAGGTTGGGGGGAGGGAATAGCTTTGCAACTTATTGGCTCAAACTGGTTACCTTAGGAACAATTAGATTTTGGTGGAAGTTCAGGTTTACTTCCTTGGAACCGATGTTGCCCCAAAACTTGTTCTTATATGGCATTTGTTCTCTCATGGTTTCGTCACGAGGTCTAAATTGTTCATGTACTAAAAAGGTAAAGCTTATCTGCCCACACCCACCTTTTGAACAATATACTTGTAAAAGCACAGCATGCATACCTTTATTGTTTTTAGCAATGCTAAGGGACTAGCAACGTGTCGGTTGGGGGGTGTGATTAGTGCCCAAAAAGTGCTATTTTGAATCCTATTTAAGATAGGTTTTGATTGCTTTTTGCGCACTAATCATATGAAATGAAACGGTGGGCATGTGCGAGGTCCGCCAATACCACGATTCCGTTTCGAGTTTGTTTTTGGTATTTCGCGGGTTTGCGAGCCCCTCGTTCCATAATTTCAAGTTTAGTGTCGATGATGGTGCTGAATGTTTGAGGAATTCCGCAGTCATTTCATCAGCCCAAAATGAAGAAATGTCAGTGGAAATGTTGAAAGGAAATTTAAGGCGGATGTGAGAGGCAAGCGAGGAGGCAATGTAGGAATGACGGGAGGCAAGAAGGATTTTCGCTATGCATTGAAAATTGCAAGGATGCGAAAATTTATGACCATAGCGAAAATTATAATCCTGCGAAAATTTAGCTATGCACATTTTTCATTAGGTAGCGAAATTTAAGCTATCATAGCGAAAATTAGCTATCATAAGCGAAAGTGCGATACATAATGAAAATTTAATTCGCTATGGCTTGTATTTTTTAAGCTATCATATGAGAAATTCACTTTCCACATATGAAATCAACCCTTTGTTTTTTGTTTCCCAACGACCTCGTTTTTGTATAATTACCATGTTATTTTTATTGTAATCATGTATTTTAGGCATTTTTGGTATTTCACACAATTTGGTTGGCTATATAAGCCACCTTATAGCTTTTGTAACCCTAACTTTACTTTTATTCAAGCTTTCCCACAACTTTTGTTTTTAGGTCAAAGTTTTCTCTCTTCTCTCTCTTCTGTCTCTCATTTTCTTGGCTGCCAAACACACCCCTTGAGGATGGAAAACGCTCAAGGGATGTAGCTAAGCCTGAAAACATGAAGAGGGGGTTACTAGGTTGTTGAAATTGGTTTAGCGGTGTCCTCATGCTTTAAAATGAAGCAGATGCGCATTTATGGTTCAAACTTTCCAAACTAGGGTTTAATGCTATTTAATGTCTTTCAGCACAATTGATACTTGTCATCTTTTAGGGTTCAGTGCATTCTTAATGGTAGATGCTGCCCCACGACATTCTTTGGAATTAATCATTCACGAGCCATTGAAATGAGGTTAAATGCTAGGTTTTCAAGCGTTGGAACATTGATGCTTTCGGTATATGTTTGGACTGGAAATAGGAGTGTGTTTTACGGTTGGTTTTAAAGCTAAACAAAGACCAGGTTTAGCCATGACTATATGTCATTTGCACAATGCGAGGAAATAACCGAGGACGACTTAATAACCCCATTTTATCAAGCTAGTACCCAAGCCTTCAAGGTTACCATTTTCACACTTTAATATAAGCCATTCGATTAGCTCGGTAACATGACTTCCACCTTTTAATGCCGAAATCCGAAAATCCAAATAAAAAGTCTCACCATTTTCAATAATGATGCAGAATCATTTGAGGATGAAAACCCATCCGTGTTCGGCCCTAGACACTATCTTTGTAGCGGCTTGACTACGGCGAGTGGGAAGGAATATAGGAAACAAATTTGTTGATTCGGGATCACCTTGCGTGGAGCAGTCAGCTTTCTGCTTCGCGACATCGGCGAGCCTGCGGCCGTCAGCGGCCGTCTCCGCATTTCTTATTCTCACACATAGAATGTTTCGTCTCTTAAAATCTCGTCCCCTCCCCCTCTTTGTCTCGAAGAGCTTCTCTTCCACAGCATCGGCGGCGGCGACCCCTGCCAACGTCAAGAGCTGCCATTCTCACAATTCTTACATTCTCACCCACAGAATGATTCGTCTCTTGACATCTCGTCCCCTCCCCTCTTTATGCAGAAGAGCTTCTCATCCACTTGAAGTCGGCGGCGGAGACCTGCAGCCGTCAGCGGCGATCTCGCAATTCCTACATTCAAATCCACATAATGTTTCGTCTCTTCACATCTCGTCCCCTTTCCCTCTATATCTCGAAGAGATTCTCTTCCGCAGCATCGGCGGCGGCGAGCCCTGTGGCCGTCAAGAGCGGCCAGTCTCACAATTCTTGCATTCTCACCCATAGAATTTTTCGTCTCTTGACATCTAGTCCCCTCCCCCTCTTTGTCTCAAAGAGCTTCTCTTCCGCAGCATCGGCGGGGGCGACCCCTGCTGCAGTCAAGAGAGGCCAGTCTCACAATTCTTACATACTCACCCAAAGAATGTTTCATCTCTTTACATCTCGTCCCCTCCCTCTCTTTGTCCCAAAGAGCTTCTCTTCACGCAGCATCGGCGGGAGCGACCCCTTGCCGCAGTCAAGAGCTACCAATCTCACAATTCTTACATTCTCAGCCAAAGAATGTTTCCTCTCTTGACATCTCGTCCCCTCCTCTCTTTAGTGTGAATAAGCTACTCTTACGCGATATCGGCCCGGCGGCGACCCGCACGCCTCTGTAGAGGCGGTCCCACAAATTCTTACGTTTCTCACGCTGTGTTTCGCCTCTTGACATCTCGTCCTCTCCCTTTTTTTTTTCGAAGAGCTTCTCTTCCGCAGCATCGGCGGTGGCGACCCGTGCCGCGTCAAGAGCATCCAGTATCACAATTCTTACATTCTCACCCACAGAATGTTTAGGTCTCTTAAATCTCTCGTCTCCCCTCCCCTCTTAGAAGGAAACTTCTCTTCATGGCATTAGTGGTGGCGACCTGCCTCCACGTCGAAGCGACCCGGTCTCTAATTCTTACAATCTCACCAACAGTATGTTTCGTCTCTTGACATCTCTTCCCCTCCTCCTCTTTATCTCGAAGACCTTCTCTTGACGGCATCGCGGCCGGCATTTCACCGCCTGAATCGACCGATCTCCTGATTCTTACATTCCTCACCCACCAGAATGTTTCGTCTCTTGACATCTCGTTCCCTCCCCCTCTTTATCTGCAGAAGAGCTTCTCTTCCATAACATCGGCTGCTTGGTGACCCACACGCCGTCGAAGCGGCCAATCTCACAATTCTTACATTCTCACCCACAGAATGATTCGTCTCTTGAAATCTCGTCCCCTTCCCCTATTTGTCTCGAAGAGCTTCTCTTCCACAACATCGGCGGCGGCGACCCCTGCCGACGTCAAGAGCGACAAGTCTCACAATTCTTACATTCTCACCCACAGAATATTTCGTCTCTTGACATCTCGTCCCCTCCCTCTTTTTGTCCCAAATAGTTTCTCTTTTGCAGCATCGGAGACTGCGACCCCTGCTGCCGTCAAGAGCGGCTAGTCTCATAATTCTTACATTCTAACCCACATAATGTTTTGTCTCTTGACATCTCGTCCTCTCCCCCTCTTTGTCTCGAGGCTTGTAGTCGCGAGAATCGGTGGCGACTGCCCGCCAAAGTCGAAGTCGGTCGATCTCTGTGAATTCTACATTCCTAATCCAGGAATGTTTCTTCTCTTGACATCTAGGTCACTTTCCCTCTGTGTCTCGAAGAGCTTCTCTTACACGACGCATCGGCGGCGAGCCTGCGCGACCGTCAAGACGGCTTGATCTCACAGGGTATAACATATTCTCACCCGGCCAAGAATGTTTCGCTCTTGAAATATCTTCCCCTCCCTCTTTGTCTCGAAGAGATTCTCTTCACGACATCGGTAGGCGGCGACCCGCGACGTCCAAGAGCGACAATCTCGCAAGATTCTTACATTCTCACCCACGGGAATGTTTAGGTCTCATGACATCTCGTCCTCCCTCTTTTGTCTCAAATAGCTTCTCTTTTGCAACATCGTGGCGCGACCTGCTGCTTGATCGGGCGGCTAGTCTCACAATTCTTACATTCTAACCCACATAATGTTTTATCTCTTGATATCTCGTCCCCTCCTCCTCTTTGTCTAGAATAGCTTCTCTTAAAGTAACATCGCGGTGCGACTTCTTGCCAGATCCAAGAAAAGGTCCGTCTCACAATTCTTACATTCTCACCCCCAGAATGTTTCGTCTCTAAACATCTCGTCCCCTCCCCCCTCTTTATCTCGAAGAGCTTCTCTTCGCGGCATCGGTGGCAAAATACTGCCGCCCCGTCAAGGAAGTCGATCTCATAATTCTTATAATACGAGAATGTGTTTCGTCTCTTTACATCTCATCCTCTCCCCCTCGTTGTCTCTAAGAGCTTCTCTTCCGCAACATCGGCGGCAGCGACCTCTGCCTCTGTCAAGAGCGGTCAGTCTCACAATTCTTAAATTCTCACACACAGAATGTTTCATCTCTTGACATCTAGTCCCTTCCTTAACTGTCTTGAAAGGCTTCTCTTTGCGGCATCAGCGGCGGTGACCCACCTGCTTGTCGAGCGGCCAGTCTCATATTCTTATATTCGCCCACGGGAATGTTTCGTCTCTTGACATCTCGTCCCCTCCCCCCTCTTGCCCCAAATATAAGTTTTCTTCCGTAGCATTGATTAATTGCCCGCGGTAGGGTGATGCGGAATCAACAATATTTATATCCTAAGTTCCTCTGCTGCAGTAGCAAAGCTACTGTGAGTATAAGCGATACTGGTCGGGTACACGGGGATGAGTTTTAATCCCCACAATGAGTCGTATCATGATTCCAAAGTAGGTGAGGGCTTTCATTTGGATTTTTGGATTTGCATTTAAAAGTGTGGGTGTGGTTGTCACTAGGCTAACTGAAACAGCTTAAAATGAGGTGTGAGTGATTAGTGCTCAAAAAGTGCAATTTTGAACCCTATATTAGATAGGTTTTGAGTACTTTTTGATCATTAATCATGTCATATAAACCAATTGAAGTGCTCATGTTACCTTAGTAACACTTATGCCAATTTGAGGGTGTTTTTGGTTGTTTTGTAGACTTTTATACACATTTGAACTTCAACCTCAATGCAAATGATCGATCATGAGGTTGGAATTTTAGTCTTCGACCATCCAACAAGCCCAAAAATCCCAATGGAAAAACAAAGGAAAAGTGGAAGAAATGAGATGCAGTTGAAGACATGACGAGAGGAATGCGAAACGACAAAGCAGAACCTTGAATTTATAACTGTTCGCAATCAATTGCAATCCCTAGCGAATTTATGGCTGTTCGCAAAAACGGTTCATAGCAATCTCGGCCTGACTACTTGAGTCGCTAATAACACCACGTGTGCAATTGCGAGAGTGCAGAAGCTTCTCCTTGACAATTTCGCGGCGAAGAGTGCGACCTGCGAGTCGCTACAACATTGCCAGCCGGCTGGGCCACTTTGCGTTTCGCTAAGCCGTCTTGGAGATTAAAACAATTATTGCCAATTTAGCTAGTGCGAAATTCTCCCTTGTAGCGAAAAATGCATGCCTCGTCATGCTTTGTAATTAATACCATGCCTTGACACTTGGTGAATTACTCTCCTATCCTGTAACTTAGCTTAGTTATTAGGGTTTTGGTATTTTTATACCTTGAGAGTCATAAATACCCCTCATGTGTTTTTGTAATAGAGGAAGAAGGTGGAGAGGAAGAAAGACAAGTTTTTGGTGATTTGTAAGTTTTTCATTCTTGCTTTTGTAAATAAATTGTTTTATTTTAGTTTTGCTTTTATTTTCTCTTCTCTCTTCTTTCTCTTCTTTCTTTCACTTTTAAAACGCCAAACACACCTCTTGAGGATGACAACTCAAGAGATGCTTGGCTAAGCACTCACCTCCTTTGAAGAGGAAGGGTGCAGCGATTGGGGCTTAAGCATGTTGTCCTGTATGCTAAAAGCTACGGGTAGTGTAATTATGGCCCTTATCAACTAAAACTTCGGTTGCATAACATGGGATGTTATTGTCTTGGCCAATACTCTCCATGCTTTTAAGATCCGGTCGCTTAGTAGACGAGGAAGTGCGTGGCTCTTGATGGTCCTTGCTGCCTCACGAGGTAGCATTTATGTTAGGGTTCTTCAAATTAGGGTTAAATAACATTGACTTTTTATTGTTTTGGCTGATACTCTCCATGCTTTAGGATTCGGTGCTCGGGTGAAGTGCAACGTGATTCTTTAGATGGTCTTTACTTGCCTTAAAAAATGATAATGGAATGTTAGGGTTTTAAACAAAAAGGGGCCATAACTGCATCCTGTGTTGACTCACATGGGAGGATAAAACCTAAGGACATGTGTTTGCCTAGCTTACTTAAGAGTTAGTGACCTAAATCTTCAAAGTAAAATTTCTTCATTGTTAATTTCCAGTTTTAACTTTTCAGTATTTACAATTTCCTGTTTTTCAAACCATTCCCATTGTTTTTGAATGAATTCCAAAGAGTCCCGAATAGAAAGCCTTACCTTCGTACCTAATCACGAAACCATTTTTTTATGAAGAAACCCATCGTGTTCGACCACTAGACCACTATACTGCCCGGTAGCTTGACTACGGCGTTGTAGGAGGCTTAGGTATATAAATATTTTGTTGATTTTAGCTCAGCTTCTTGTGTACCAATCAAATGGCAGAATTGTAGGGATGGTGCTGACTACTAATGGTAAGTTGAGAGGTACTTGTGATCCCACATCACAAGTGAAGATGGCACACACACCTCTTTTGCATATCCCGGTTGCGGCAGTTGCGGAGTTTCTAGCACTTGGCCGATGGTGCGCGATTTAGCTTTCAGTTTTTTTCGGTCATTTTACTCCTTTTTGTTAGATTAGTTTTAATTTTTCTTTTGGCACTTTCTTTGTTGGTTCTAATTGTTGTCTCTGATTGTGCGGCTGTTGTGCATGCAACTTGATGGGATAAAGAACACTTCAGGTAGGCTGAATAGGATTAGTACACAACCTGACCTAGCTAGTGAGGTTGGTGCCTAAGCCGAATGCCATGGATCCCATGCACGGGCAACTGAGCCAACCGGGGAACCCCCATGAATCGAATGCATATAGAACCATGAGGGATACATCCACCCCCTCCTATAGTTAGTGCCCCATCCTGTATCATTCCTCTATTGATGACTTGCTTGGTGAGACATATTTGTTTTCCCCACTTCCACGGCTACCATGGTATGAATGAAAATCCATACACTCATATAAGGGATTTTTCGAGGGGAGGAGTTTGCACTACCTTGAGGAAGGGAATTATGATGGACATGGATTTGCTCAGCTAAAGGCATTTTCCATTGACTCACAAGGACAAGGCAAGATATTGGCTCAACTCGGTAGGAGCCTAGAACCATAGAGAAATTGGGGTTTGAGCTGCGAGCGAGTTCACACGAAGAAGTTTTTAGTGCTCGCCAAGACAAACAATTTGAAAAGACAAATTTATACCTTTGCGACTCATGAAGGTGAAGTTTTACGGTGTTGGGGAGAGGTTTTTTTAGAGACCATCAGTGCATGTCCACACCATGGCTGACACATGGATGTTATTGAGCCACTTCTATAAAGGGTGGTATGTCTCACGCCGCCGGCGACTTTTAGAAACCATGTGTGGGAAACTTTTAAGCAAACATCTGATGAAGCCATGGATTTTTTTAAATTACGTGGCTGAAACTTCTAAGAGGTTAGGATGAGCTTAACCCTAAAGCCGGATAGGATGAAACCACCAGTCAATCAAAGAGAATTTGAGTATGTATGCCTTTGAATTGATGAGATGGAAATGAGAGTGGGGATTGCTCGACTCTAGGCTAGAAAGTGGGGAAATTTGGGAGGGAAAGCGACTCGATGGAAATGGGCGTGGCGACAACCTTTGCCTGACCTAATCCCACGCACAAATTTCCAATCCCCGAGCCTGACGATAAGAACAGCGATTTCCCATGGCCCTGCGGTGAAGGATTTGATGTCGAGTGTGCACACCTTTGTGTAGGGCGATTCGGCTTAATGACCAAAAGTACTCCATATGGGAATACTTACAATCCCAAATTGGGAGGAATCATCTAACCTTGCATGGAGACCAAACCCCCTGCTTATGTACCACCGAGAGCCAGCCTCGGTTTGGTTCCTCCTCCCACTGATCCACAACAACCACCATCCTCTTCTCCGATAGAACAAGGCGTACTCAATTTGAGTAGGTGGTGGGCGATTTTGTTAATGACCAAAATGGAACCAATGTGCAATTACTTTAAAAATTGTCTTGTCGAGAAAACGCGAATAAAAATTTGATGACCTACGGTATTCAATTACAAACATTAACAAGCTCTTTAGAGGAATAGAAAAGAGGGAGGTTCCGAAGTCGCGACACAACTTCCGAATCTAAGGGGATCCATGAGGTAGAGATTCGAGGAATGGATGAGGTTAAGTCCATAATCACCTTGAAGTGGAAAGGGTTGATCAACCTACGCGGCTTTGTTGAGAGAATCCGGGTAGGAAAAATGCAACTGAGCATATTCTTACAGAGAGGGATGGCTTCTGATAGAAATATCGTATACCACCTCCCTTTCCCTGAGCATTGAGAGGAAAGAAAAAGGAAACTCCATGGCCGGGGTATGCTTGAGGTCTTAAGAGCAAGTAAAGGTTAACATACCTTTGCTTGATCTAATCAACAGTACACCTTGTCACCCGAAATTTTTAAAGGATAATACTTACTTATTAAAGAGAGGATTAGGCATTGAGAAGAAGGCCTTTCTCACTGAAAATATCAGTGCCCTAATCCAAAGCAAGTACCCTGTTAAGTATAAGGACCCTGGTTCTCCCACAATACCAGTTAATATTGGTGGGAATTGCATGGAAAAGGCATTGCTAGATTTAGGAGCCAGTGTGAATCTTATGCCATTTTTAGGTATACAACGATTAGGTTTAGGTGAGCTTAAGCCTGCCTCGATCACGCACTTTCTCATTGGCCGATAGATCAGTGAAGATCCCCAAGGGGATAGTTGAGGATGTCCTTGTAAAAATTGACAATTTCTACTATCGGTAGATTTTGTAGTCCTGAACCTTTGCACCCGAGTCGATGGGCAATCATGTGCGATCATTTTTAGGGAGACCATTTACGGCCCTTTGCCAATGCAATTATTAATTTGCCGGAATGGAGATCATGCGAATTGACATTTGGTGACATGATATTGGAATTGAACATTTTCAATATGAATGACAACCCCAAAATTGTTAGAATTTGAAAATCACATAGCGATAGAGGTTGTTTTAGTTTGATCGGTGTCTTGGTATAACGGGTGCCCAGAAATACGAGTGATTAGCCTTGGTGATGAAGGAGGTGGTCTTGCCAACAGCGCAATTGCAAGCCGGTGCTCAAATCCACGGCAATTCGGAGCGGTCAACTTATGGCCTCCCAACATCATGGAGCCGGGCGAGCCAGCTGCGTGGGTTGAGAGATCATCCTCCGCCCGACCCCCTTAGTGACCCCCAGAACTTCGAGCGGATTCGGTGTTTTCCAAACCGAATAACGATTCACAATTTTTAATTTTTGTCATATATTAGTCAATTTTATCGGTTGTAATTATTTTAAATTTTTAACTTAGGATAATTTTTATATAGTTTTATAGTATGTATTGTGTATTAAGATTTTTAATATCGGTACACATAAGTTAAAATTCATAATATATAATTTTTAGTAATTAATGTTAAAATTTTTGATGTGTTGCGGGAGGCCCAGAAATGGCCCAGGTCGTGGCTTAGCCGAAAAATGGGTGGGAGAGACCTTTCGGCTACCTCTCTGCGCTTATAAAAATAGGGAGGGTTTAACAAAACCATAGCATTCTACCTCCCTCCCTTTGTTCCACCCAAACTAGCATTCGATACGACTGCGTCTGCTGGAGCTCCCACTTTGCGCATTGCCTTTGAGCTCCCAACTGCTTGTGGAGTGCCACTGAGCTCATTAACGTGATGCTTTTTGCCATTTGCGGTAGCCGTGCTTCGATACGGCCCGAGCCCTCCTAGCCTTCATCTTTGCGTGACCCGAGTCACTTTTCGCATCCATCGGAGCCGAGCGTGTAGAGGCCTCCGCGATCGTCACTGCTGGCCGGGTGGTGAGCCTTCACCACCGCGGCGCGCAGGCACGTGAGTCACTTTAGTAGCCTGGTTCGATACGGTACGCCGAGTCCTTGGTATTCTATTGAGCTTGATTTATACATTCGGGCCATTTTCGATTTGATCCGCGAGCCACAGGTCGGTGAGGGTATTTAGAAGTCCAGTATTCAGCTTCGGAGCGTTGGTATTGAGCCGATTAGTACGGGGCCCACATTTATATTCGAGTGAGTCCACCCCTTTTCAGCATTTTATTTTAGATATTAGATATGGTCCGTACGAGGGGTGGGTCCGTGCTTTCGACCTCGGGTGAGGTTTGCTTACACCCAGGCCAGGAGAATCCTTGAGAGCCGATACCACGAGCCATCACATCCAGAGGCATTGCCCGGTAGGCCTGCAGGATTCGAGCAGTCTGATTTCTGGGGATGGGACCGGGCCCCCATCGGTACCTCGGAGGAGGCTAGGAGGGCCGGCCTTCCAAGCGGGCGCCGGACGGGCGGTCATCATCTTGGAGCCGCCACCGTCGCCGATCGCGTCGGCGGTGACGACACCTTCACGCCGGCTATCAGGCCTGCGGATCGAGGCGACCCATGTTTGTGGGACACCCCATTCAGGGAATCTGCCGGATATCTTGTAGCCGACCATTTCGGCGAGGAGTCATTCTGGCGTTCTGGGCGATGGCGACCCGGATACGAGTACGTCGCGATTGATCGAGAGGTATTCGCTCCTCCCATTCCTTGACTCACGGCGGTTCCTGCGCCGTGAATTAGGCGGTTCACCGCTCCGCGACATCTCGGGATGCGAGGCGGTCCCACGGAGATCCATTTCGAGGATAGATGACGGAAGTCGAGGTGTGCTCGATCCAGCCCGGTTGGCTCTACGACGAGATTGCGCATACCGTGTCGCGCCAATCTTGAGGTTATAGAATTGGGCCCACCACTCCTCTGGGCGATGGTTAGAGCAACGGCGGAGTTACGGCTGGCCCGGATTCTTTATCGGGCAACTTACGCCTCATATGCTGCTCATCGACCATGCTTTGCGCACTGTTTATTCCTCTGCGGCATTATGTGGAAGGGAGGATGCTCTTGGAGGCATTGTACCGGATCTCGACGATTACGGATTGCGGCCCGCCGTGGTAGTGCCGCTCTTACGGGTTTGAGGAGAAGGTCACGGAGGACCTCATACGGCGGAGAGCATACCACTACTTGTCCGAGGCTCCTTTCCCTATGTTCTTGAGCGGATGGGATTTGGGAGGCTTTGGGATAGAGATGCGGAGACCGGCCCGCCTCTGGTGTAGCGGTGGGCCAGGGATTATGATATGCCGGGTCCATTTCCGTATACGCCGGCGAGACCGGAGGAGGTAGGGTGAGGAGGTTGAGGATGCACACGGGGGCCGATCCACTGCTCCTGCACGGAGGTGCGGAGTCCCACTCATATTTGGGATCGTTCACCACCATCTCACTCCACCCCGCCGCCCGGTGCGACCCTACCCCCGGACCACTCAGAGACTCGTATTGACACCGATCCAGGGTATACACATGTAGTCGACGGCTCGAGGGAGATGGGCTGGAGTGATGGATGCGATTCAGACACTCAAGAAATTTCTCTCAAAGTAAAACAAAGATGGCAGCATGACCAGAGATTTGCCTGAAATGAGGCCACTTTGGGTCAAGGCTATTCCATGCTTCACCGCATCATGACACACCGGGTCTTCCTCATGATCCTACCCCCGAGAGAGGAGCCCGCCACGATGCGTACTTCATTGGATATCCCGGTAGTACTGGCAAAGAGTTTCACCCACCACCACCACAAAGAGTTGAGGTGGCTAGGGTTTCTTTTGATTTATGTATAGTTTCACTTTATCAACCGCTCTACTAATTTTGATTATGATTTTTTATATTAGCCATAGTAGGCGTGATATGTTTTGTGTAGCCTGCTCGCATGTACAAGCCATTTCAAGGTATCAAAAGCTACTCGCATTATATATATATATTCACTCGTGATATCAGGTTTACTATGTCCCCTATGTATAAGTATGTGTTTTTCTTTTTCAAACTACATAACAAATTGCTTCAAATTGAATCAATAGAATTGCTTCAAATTGAACAATTGAATTGTTTTTAATGGATGATCGAATCATCATTTTGTCACTCTATGTTAGAACAAATGCCATGCTTTCTGAAACACTTCAGGTTCAACAACGCTCCAAAGATGCTCAACTCGGGAAATTTCCCTTTATGCTATGTCACACACGCACTCTAGATTGCTTTAATAGGTTGTAATTTGTATGCCTCCTTCCACTTTGCAAACCGGCCTTAGGGGCATGTTGACAACCTAGGATAGGTTTGAGCACACACTGAGGACCAATGTCGCCTTCCAAAAGGAAAAGAAAAGAAAAGAAAAGAAGAAAAGAAAAAATAAAAATAAAATAAAAAATCGTGAAGTTTTGCTTTTGAACCCGAGCACGGTCCGCGGTGTATGGCGAAAGCCTTTGAAACCGATGCCCTAAACTTAATTGCTGGGAGTCATCGATTTTGTGTTCGCTATATGGGTGGATAGGTAGAATTTAGCGAATTGTAGGTGCTTGATTTTCTAAGTCAAATAAGTCCGGGGTGAAGCCTTAGAGCAAGTGGGTCTTTGATCCTTTGGCTTGATGCCTCTAAACCTTAATTGGTTGGGAGTCATCTAGGACCCTCACACCCGACTTTGGTGAAGTCGAATTTGCCACGGTATCCTACAATATGATCAGAGAACAAGCAAAGTGTAACTAGCCCTATCTTAATCAAGCTCAACAGCCAAGGCCACAGCCACGCAGTTGGTGGGAAACAAATTTGCATTTTATTGACTCAATCTAGATACAAATGAACCATTAGACTTAGGTGAACAAGTTGAAAATCATGGAAACAAAGGTTGTTCTAAAATTGTTCTCTTATGATTTTATTTCGATATAGGTTTCAAATGTTGATTTAAATTGTTCACTTTAAAGCAATATTAGTTTGTATATAAGTACAATGACCTTTTGAAATACAACCTTTTGAAAATCACCACATGCATCTCAATTTATTTTTGCATTGCTAAGGGACTAGCAACGTTTCGGTTGGGGGGTGTGATTAGTGCTCAAAAAGTGCAATTTTGAACCCTATATTAGATAGGTTTTGAGTACTTTTTGATCATTAATCATGTCATATAAACCAATTGAAGTGCTCATGTTACCTTAGTAGTACTTATGCCAATTTGAGGGTGTTTTTGGTTGTTTTGTAGACTTTTATACACATTTGAACTTCAACCTCACGCAAATGATCGATCATGAGGTTGGAATTTTTAGTCTCGCCATCAACAAGCCCAAAATCAATGGAAAAACAGCTGGTGGCGAAGAAATGAGATGCGCTTGAAGACATGACGAGAATGCAAAGAATCAAAGAAAAACAGCAATTTCGCAACCTCGTTCGCAATCACCTCGCAACTTAGCGAATTTCGCAAACTGCTCGCAAACAGCCTGCACTCAAGACATTATCATAAATTCGCTAGCCAACCTCGAGACTGCGGTACTGCGGTACTCCGCTTCTCAATCGACACCTTCATTAGCTTAGCGAGCTTCATAGCCAGCTTAAATTCGCAACCTTGCCAAATCTCGCTACAACATTGCCAATTTCGGGCTGCACTCGCCACTCGCTGCCACTGCCAAATTCCATGACCATTGCACTTCGCCACTAGCGAAATTCTCCTCAGAGCGAAATGCATGCCTCACATGCTTTGTAATTACGCAACCGCCTTCAAACTTGGTGAATTACTTCTATCCTATAACTTAGCTTAGTTATTAGGTTTTTGGTATTTTATACCTGAGGAGTCCTATAAATACCCCCTCATGTTTCGGTAATAGATGGCGAAGGTGGATATGAAGAAAGACAGTTTTTTCGGGTGATTTGTAAGTTTTCAGCTTTTATCGTTTTGTAAATAAATTGTTTTATTGTTTTTAAGTTTTGTTTATTTTCTTTCTCTCTCTTTCTTCTTTCTTTTCACTTCTCCTATTGCCAAACACACCTCTTGAGGATGACAACTCAAGAGAGGTTATTGCTTCCTTCCTTTGGAAGAGGAAGGAAGCTAGGTTTCAAGAAGGGGGCTTAAGCATGTTGTCCCTATGTACTAAAGCTACTGCAGTGTAATTATGGCCCTTATCTTCAAAACTCAAAGGTACAACATGGGATAAAAGATTAGTCTCGCCACATCATCCATGCTTAGGATCTGCTTAGTGACGTAGGCATCAAGGGCTCTTAGATGGTCCTTACTTGCCTCCGAGGTAGCATACATGTTAGGCCCTTCAAATTAGGTTAAATAACATTGACTTTTATTGTTTCGGGGCTAATACTTCCATGTTTTAGGATTCGGAAGGTTTCGTGAGAGATGCACCGTGATTCTTTTAGATGGTCTTTATCATTTTAAAATTTATACGGAATGTTAGGTTTTAAAACAAAAGTGTTATAATCCGCATCCCGTGTTGACTTCACATGGGAGGATAAACCTAAGGACATGTGTTTGCCCTATTTCTGCCAAGTTAGTGACCTAAATCTTTCAAAGTAAATTTTTCATTGTTAATTTCCGCTTTTTAACTTTCAAGATTTATAATTTCCGTTTTTCAAACCATTCCCTGTTAATGAATTCCAAAGAGTCCAAATAGAAAGCCTTACCTTCATGCCCTAATGCAAAACCATTTTTATGAAGAAAACTCATCCCGTGTTCGAATCTCTTAGATTCACTATACGCAGTAGCTTGACTACTAAGTAGTCAGTAGGAGCTTAGGTATATAAATATTAAGTTGATTTTAGCTCACTTATCATGGGCACGAATCGGTGGGGAGATTCAGTGCTCAGGGTCACTACCTTGATAAAATGAGGTTAGAATTAAAGAGCTTCTCGCATTAGCAAATGACATATAGTCAGGCAGTTAAATCGGATCTTGCTTAGCTTTAAAACCAACCTTGTAAACACTCCTATTTGAGCCAAACACTTTGATCGAAAGCATTTAATGTCTTGGCCATTGAAAATGCATCATTTAATCCCATTTTTGTGTTTAGTCGCATCTAAAGAATGTCATCTACTATTACATCACACTAACTCCCAGCACGACAAGTATTGACCAAAAGAAACACATTAAATAAGTATTAAAACCCCAGCTTCTGGAAAGCTCAGAAACATAACGCAAAGATCGTCATTTAAAACAGAGGAACACTGGCAGACCCCATTAATTGCCTCTGTACCCTCCTCTTCACAGTGAGGCTTACCAGAAAACATCCTGAGCTGTCATCTCAGCGCGTGTTTCATAGCGAGAAAAACGAGAGGTTATGGCAGGTAAAGAGAGAAAATCAGAATCCCAAATGAAAAGCCGTTGTCTGGGGTGTAAATGAAAAGTTAGGGTTACAAAAAGTTATAAGGTGGCTTATATAGCCATATAAGAGATGGGAAATACCAAAAATACAAAAAATATATGATTACAATAGGGACAAAATGGGAATTATACAAAACTAGGTCGCTGATCAAATCGAGGGCAAACTAATTCGCTATGCATAGTGAATTCTCGCTATCATAGCGAATCGCAGCACAGTTTAAAATCCTGAATTTTCTCTATGCACAGTAATCTCTATGATAGCCAAATCTCCCGCTATGATAGCGAATTCTCGCTATCTTAGTTTAAAATAGTGGCCATAGCGAAATCTCAAGTAGATTGCGAAATTTTCATATGGTCGCTGCACTTTCGCATCCTTATAAAATTCCCTGCGCTATGTCATAGCGAAATCCCGCACCCTTTATTGCCTCCGCATCATTTCAAACTTCCATTTTTTCGGGGCCCACTTGACATTTCTTCATCTCTAGCTTGATGAAATCGTCGAGAATCCATACGATCTCAGTATAATCACACCAATACGAACCTGCTTGAAATGAAGGCCGAGGTCTCTAAACCCAAACAACCAAAAACAACTCAAACAAACAAGAGTACTAAACGATTCCGCACATGTCAATCGGGCTTAATCTATATGATTAGTAATGCGAATAGCACTCAAAACCTATCTTAAATAGGACTCAAAATAGCACTTTTTAGGTACTAATCATAGCCCCCAACTGACACGTTGCTAGTCCCTTAGCAATGGTAAAAACAATCAAGGTATGCATGCTGTGCTTTTGCAAAAAGGGTATGCTATTAAAAAGTGTGTGTACAAGTGAGGATTACCTTCAGTATGAACAATTTAGACTCTGTACAAAAACCATCATGAGAGCACAAATGCCATATGGAACAAGTTTTAGGGCAGTATTAATTCCAAGGAAGTCAACCTGAACTTCCACCAAAATCTAAGTGTTCTTAAGGTAACCAAAGCTTGAAACCAATAAGTTGCGTGTTTATTCTCCTAACTAAGCCACCGCCAAGGCCTTAAACTATCGACCAACCTAAATAGAATCGCTATCTAATTCTTATTTCTTTCTTTCGACAGACAGGAGCCGATTAGTGCCCAAAAAGTGCTATTTTGAGCCCTATTCAAGATAGGTTTTGAGTGCTTTTAAGACTAATTTACAGTGAATTAAGCCAATCATTGCTTATGTCCACTTAGTGCTTCTAATTGCTTTCAAGATTGTTTGATAGTTTTCACAGATCTGGGAACTTCAAGAAGGAGCTTGGCTTCTTATTGATGCCGAATGAGAATCCTGGGAATTTCACTGCTTGAGCGGAGCAAATGTCAAAATGAATTGAAGAATCAAGGCACCATGAATAAACCATGAATGATGCAAAGGGCAAGACAGCAAAAGAGGAAATCGAATTTCGCTAGTGCATTGCGAAAATTTCACAATTATAGCGAAAATTTCGCAATCCTAGCGAAATTTTTAGAAAGAGGTAGCCTGTTAGCTAAATTTCGCTTAGCCTGAAAATTATTGTTCATAGCGTAAATTTTCGTTTTCGCTTATCTCTTGTTAGCAAAATTTTCGCTTATGCTAGCGAAAATTTCCTCAAGATAGTTTAAAATGCCCAAATTTGTGTTTTTGCATTTTTGATTCCAAACTTAATTAATGCTTGATAAATTACCATTTTGTCCCTAATGTAATTTGTCATTTTAGGCATTTTGTACTTCACACTGGGTTACTTTATGTTCCCTACAACTTTGTAACCCTAATTATTCCATTTATGTAAGTTTCTTCCTATAGCCTTTTCATTTTAGGTTTATTTTGTTTCCTCTTCTCTCCTCTCTTCCCTCATTTTCGTCTCCGCAAACACCCCCTTGAGGATGATAACCTAAGGATGCTTCGCTAAGCCTCAGCCTCGGGGTTATGAGGGTTGCTAGCCTGGTTTAGCTACTCGTAGTCATTCTCTTCTCATTTAAATGATACGTGTATCGTGATTTATTGTTCCACATACTTTCCAAACTATTAGGTTTAATCCTATTTAATGTCTTTTCCTTGGTCAATACTTGCTATGTTTTAGGTTCGCAGCATTTTAATGGTAGATGCAATCGATATTTTTTAGATGTCATTTACGAGCCATGGAAATAAGATCAATGCTGTGGTTTCAAACTGAATGACTTCAATGTTACTTGGTTTGACTCAAATAGGAGTGGTTCTAGGGTTAATTTTATAGATAAAACAAAGATCCTAGCTTGGCCTTGACTATATGTTATTTGCCCTAATGCGAGGAAATAACCCGAGGACACTTTAATAAATTTGCCATGTTATCAATCTAGTGACCCAAGCCCCTTCAAGGTTACCATTTCACACTTTCATTTGGGTTATTATGCTTAACTCAGCTGAACAAACAACCTCACCGTTTAACCAAACTAAAAATCCAAACAAAAGTCTCACCATTTTCAAACATTGATGCGACCATTCGTGGGATGAAAACTCATCCCCGTGTTCAACCTTAGGATTCGCTTATATCAAGAAGAGCTCGACTACTAAGTAGAGGAGGAGATAGAAACAAATAGTTGATTCCGGTCACCCTACCGTGGCACGACCAAATGGCGCCGTTGTCGGATGGTGCCAAACTACGCAGGATGAATTGATATGTACTTGTAATCCATTACAAGTAAGCAGTGACCTTCAAATTTTGAATTATGTGCAAGAATCGCGAAGTTTTCTTCACTTGGCGCTATCAGACCGTTTTTTATTTTTACAAATAGTTTTTGTTTACAACACTGACCTTTCTTGGCAAGCTTTGCTTGTGTTCTTTGTTTTGTTTCATTTTGAAAATATGTTTATAAAGATCGGGACAAGAGGGATACTGTGTAGATTGTAAAGAGTTGAGTGCAATCCCATGAGCAAGGTCAGAAATCGCAGCACAAAGGATTCAAATGGATCCCTCTAATTGAGAACAAAGAAGTCAACACCCCCTATGAACCAACAGAAAGATACGGTGCTCGATGAGGATCATACATCCTCCTGTAGTGAGTTCTTCCTCGCATCATACCTCCGCCGAGGATGTATAAAGAGACTTACCTAATGCCCATGTTTCTCCAAGCATTTCACGGTATGGAGAATGAAAATCCATATTCACACATACGATTTTGAGGAAGTATGCATAACTTTAAGGAGGGTGGCAACCGATATGAAATTATTGAAGTTGAAGGCATTCCCGTTAACCTCAAGGACAAAGCCAAAACATGGCTCAATCATCGAGGCCTGTAACGACAGAAATCAATGATCTTCGTCGGAATTTTGAAGAAATTCTTCAAGGCAACCAAGACCAACATTTGAAAAGACAGATCTACACCCTCATTCGGCCTATGACAATGAAATTCTATCAGTTGTTGGAAGAGGTCCATGGAGACCATCAATGCAATACGTCCACACCATGGTTTTGATACATGGATGCTAGTGAATCATTTCTATAATGGTATGTCCCCCGCCATGAAGCAACTCCGCTAGAAACCATGTGTGGAGGTGATTTTTGAGCAAAATCCGTAGGAAGCCATGGATTTCTTGAATTATGTGGCTAAAATTTCCAAGGCTCGATGAACCAATCCAAGGGAAACTGAAAGAATGAAGCCTTCGACCCACCAAAGGGGAGGCATTTATACACTTTCCGAAGATATGGAAATGAAAGCAAGAATATCAACCCTAGCTAGGAAGATGGAAGAACTGGAAGGAAAAAGGCTCCATGAAGTGCAGGCAGTGACTGAAAATACTGCACAGGCCAATCCATGCATCAATTGTCAGCCCACTGTCCATCCAGGAGAACACTATCCGAATGTCCCTCAGTGAAGGATTTGATGTCAGAGTATGCTAATGTCGCAATAATACAAGCCACAAATCCCAATGCTCCATACGGTAATACGTACAACTCCACCTGGAAGAATCAATTTAATCTCTCCTAGAAACCTAACTCTCGCCTATGTGCTCCCCGTGCCAAACAACAGCTTTGTCTTCATCTCAACTAATACCATCATCATCATCCACTTCTCCCGCGAATGCTTTCATATTGAATTTGAGCAAGGTGGTAGGCAATTCGTGCGTAACAAGGGATCAACGTACAATTGGCACAAAGAATTGATACTATAGAAAGTACATTGAACAAAAGAATAGATAGGCTCGAGAGCAACCTTAATCAGAAAATTGATAACCTACAGTATTCAATTACAAAGATCAACAACCCGCCGGGAGGTGACAGGAGAGAGGAAGGTTCCTCTCCCAAACATTACAATCCAAAAAGGAGTCCATGAGGTAGGTTCGTCCAAAGAATTCATGGATAGATGAAGTGAAAGCTATCATCACCTCAGGAGTAGAAAGAGATGTGAGCAACTGCCCATAACTCGGGCCGAAACATGCAAGGAAAAGAAGCTGAGCTCAGCGGTAATAATCATACACTCAAATAAGAAAAGCATGCCCCCTCCATTTCCCTAAGCACTAAGAGGCAAGAAAAACCTAAACTAAGCTGAAATTGGGAGGTGCTATGCAAGGAAGGTAAACATTCCACCGCCACATGATTAAGCAAGTCCCAAATTATGCAAAGTTCTTGAAGGAATTCGTGGTACAACCAAGAAAAAGGGTTAGGGCATTGAAAGAAGGCCTTCCTAACCAAGTCAAGGCTATAATCCGTAGCAAGACCCTGGCCAAATACAAGGATCTGTGATCCTCGCAATATCACCAACATTGGTGAGACTTGTATAGACAAAGCACTGTTAGATTTGGGGTTAAGAAACTCTACGCCATACTTAGTGTATAAGCGCTAGGGTTTAGGAGCTCAAACCCACCAACATCACTTTGTCATTGGCTGATCGATCAGTGAAGATTCCTAAGGGAATAGTAGAGGATGTCTTGGTAAAGGTGAACAAATTCTACTACCCAATAGACTTTGTAGTGTTTGATACCGAGCCAATAGCAAATGGGCCCAATCATGTGCCAATTATCCTGGGAAGACCATTTTTGGCCACTGCCAATGCAATCATCAATTGCCGAATGAGCCACGCATCACATTTCAAGTAAACATGACATTGGAGCTCAATATTTTTCACTTGAGTAACAAGCACAAGCTAGTGGAAAATGACAATCAAGGGATTGATGAAGTTTGCTCAGTTGACCCAAATGCAGAGAAGCCATTGGTCAGCCAAAAATCACCCAGTGAGGAGAAAATCAATAAGAATGGACCAACCATGAAGGCTGCAGCATGTTGATCAGGGCCGGGCGGGAGCTCCTCCTCCTCGACCCTCCATGAGTAAATTAGTGAAATTGAAATGGGTTTGGTGTCCATCAAACTAAATTGCTGTACCAAAAATTTTTTATTTTTTGCTTAGGATTGTATAATGTTCATATTAGGCTATTTTAGTAACTCGCTTTAGCAACTTTCCTTTTAGTAGCTTAATTTTAATGTTATTTTTTATTATTCTTAGGTCTTTGCTAAAAATAATAATTATTTTTATTCTTGTTTTTTTTTAATCTGCCTAAATCAAATTTTATTTTTTTTTCTTTGCAGGTGGAGTCCAGGGCAAGGATTTCGCTATTGTAGCGAAATTGGCCTCAATGGCTCTTCATCTCACCGCACCCCGAGCCTCCATCACAAGTCTCCCGCCTTCACTCGTGAGCAAAGGTTTCCTCGAGCCCAGTCCCTAGCCGTGCGCCACCGCAGGCCGCGCCCCTCGTCCAAAGACGTCGCCACCGGCCTGACCCGGCCCTGCCGTGCCCGGCCTAGCCTTGACTTACCCCGCCTTCCCAAGCCCCGAGCCACCGCCGGCCGTGAGCCCCAAGAGCCGAGCCCCTCCCGTTTCGCCCCGCCCCAATGCCATTGTTCCCACAACCCGCCACCGGCGCACCCGCTAGCCGTGCCCCGGCCTGCCCATGGCTTGCTTTGGTTCTACGACTCGGTCCAACCCGAGTGTGGAGCGCAAAGGAAAATCGGCCATTCCTACCGCGGAGCCCCACTCGGGCCCCAGACTCTCTCGACTACGTACACATGGTACGTACTGGGGGTGTCCCCGCTTCAAGCCCAGTGGTTAGATTTAGCACCTGCAGCAGGGATGAGCAGCCCAACCGCCGTCCCGAGGAGCCCCGTGGATTCCGGAGGCACAGACTAGGATGGGACCCTCGGCCCTTCCTGCCCCGAGACGCACGGAGGGCCCTGCGCCTCCAAGCTGCCCTGACATCGAACCTGAGTCCCGACGCCCGGCCCCGCCCATCACCTTCCCCAAAGAGAGGAGAGCCTATCGCCCATCTCCATTCGCCGCCTCGAGGATCGCATCGCCATTGTTCACTAGGACCCCGATTCCTGAATGTAGATCTCGCGCACTGTGGACTTTCACGGGGAGTCATTCTACAATGCCGCACGACCGACGACCCCTGCCTGGGCAAGACTCCATGAGATCGATCACGCAAGACTCCCCGCCGCTGCTCATGACACCGGAGGCAGCTTCTACTATCCCCGGGTGGTGCTTCGCCTACCACTCCATGACTTCCCCGGAGTGCCGAGTCTCAGCTGAGCCCGATTCACCACGGGACGACGACCAGAGTACTCCCGAGCCGCGGACATATCAACCGCATTAGCTTGCCGCCAGAGCCGCCACCTCGAGAGCCCGATCGCTTCACAAACCGGGCCACAGGGAGATGGTCCTGTCTCGCCGAGATACTACTACAGACCTGCACTCTTCCGGGAGGCGCCCCGCCTCAGATGTCACTGTGGACCACCCGCCTGCAATTAGCTTGTTCCCTGCAAAGACTACGCCTCACCGCAAGGGAGCCATACTGAGGCCTCGCACGTGATCTCGTAGGATCTCCCCGGTTCGCCCCTCCAGCTACTTTGCGACCGCCTCACAGACTTCGAGGATAAGGTCCACCGCAAGGGCCCCGGCTCGAGCCGAGGGTCTACCCTTGTCGATGCCGTGATCTTCATCGAGCCAAGTCTTCGAGCATTCGGGATTTTCGAGAGCCCCAGATTAAGAGAGTGAGGATCGCATGCCCTCCGATCCCTCCATGGAGCGATCCTCGGGTCATGCCGATCTCTTTCTCTCCTCCACCACAGACTGTGATGAGGTACCAGATGAGGTACAGAGGATCCCCGGCCGAGATGATCCCCTGCTCCCGAGGTGTAGCTAGAGGTGAGAGGAGCCTAAGGCCGATTGCTCCCTCCATCTCCTCCACCCTTCTACTGTACCCCCGCTAACACTCCCGGCCCTTCATATACGGGCCGCGCATTCTCCTGAAAGCATTTTTCATGTCGGGCTCGAGGGAGCTAGCAATTGCTATGGATTGGGGGATGTTCATCACACATACTGCATTACCTGACCGCAGGTTGGCCCGAGCCGAGGCCACCATGCAGCTACGCCCATGCCATGTTTCTACGTATCACGAGCCACCTCTGGCCTCCCGCCGCCGTGCTACACATCGAGACGAGTCCACAAGAAGAGTTCTCCTTAAACATGCCGCAGCAAAGAAAGAAGAGCTCGATCCACCACCACCGCGCGAGAGTGGTGGTCACACTTTCTCTAGCTTTCCTTTCCAATGAGACGGTTTATACTTTGGTTAGGGAGGAAAGTTAGAGTTAGGAGTGTCTTCTATCATGTTTTGTACTGTTTTCACTTATCAACTCCGCCTACCTATTTGTATAGGATTCTTGTATTATCCAATAGTAAAGGATATTTTCACATATTTAGCTATATTAAGCATGTATTAGCCTATTTTGTTTATATCAAAAGCTTTATAGCATTATTTACGCTTACTACACTTTTTGCAAATCACTTTGCCCCATTTTGTATCCTCTCTGCTCTTTTAATCAAGAACTGGTCTCAGATGTTACCTCAATGATAGAACAATTCCATGCATGATTTAGTTTCTTAGTCAATTGAGGTTTCAACATATTCAACCTTGAACATTCTAGCTAATTCACACACTCCGCACACCAGATTGTACCCAATAGGTTGAGAAGCCATATACCCTTCCACTTTCAAGCAGAGCCTAGCCAGACTGGCTGACGACTCCATAATAGGTTTGTGGTTATCCATATGTATGAAGACCAATGTAGTCTTCCAAATGAAAAGGAAAAGAAAAGCAAAAAGAAAAAAAAAAAGAAGAAAAGAAGAATAAAAGCCTGACGCTTGCCTTGAAATCAACACTACCCGAGGGGTATATGGCAAACCTTTAAAGCCCGAAGGTCTCTAAACCTTAATTGGTCGGGAGTCATCGACTTAGTGTTTGCTACACGAGGGATGGCAAAGCTTAGCTGACTCGTAGGTGCTTAATTCTCGAAATCATTCGAGTCCCGGGGTGAAGCCCGCAGTAGTTTGTGGTCGCTTGATCCTTTCGGGCTTGACGCCCTAAACCTTAATCGTTGGGGAGTCATCTGTGGACCCCCGCTACACCTAACTTTGGTGAAGCTCCAGTTTTAGCATTGCACCCTACATTGCAATCAAGGAAGAAATAAGAGTGTAGCTAGTCCCATTTTAGGTTGGTCACGCTTAAGGCCATGGCAAAGATGTGCTAAAGAGGAATAATTTTACAATTTATTTGCCTGCCGGGTTACCTTAGTATCAATTAGATTTTGGTGGAAGTTCGTGTTGACTTCCTTGAAATTGATGCTGCCCTCTAAAACTATTCCCTTATATGGTTTTTGTTCTTTCATGTTGATTTTCGAATTGTGTACCTGTCTAGTATTAAAGGTAAAGCCTATCTCGTACATACACTTTTGAACCATATACACTTTTTGTAAAAGCACAAAGATGCATAATTTTTATCGTTTTAGCATTGCTAAGGGACTAGCAACGTGTCGGTTGGTGTGATTAGTGCCCAAAAGTGCTATTTTGAGCCCTATTCAAGATAGGTAGGTTTTGAGTGCTTTTGCCCACTAATCATATGAATTAAGCCAATTGTCATGTGCATGTCCACTTAGTGCTTCTAACTCTTGTTTTCGAGATTGTTTCGATAGTTTCGCAGATCTTGGGAACTTCAGCTAGCGAGCTATTTATTGATGCTGAATGTGAGAATCCTCGCACTCTACCAAGCCGAGGCGATGAAATGTCAAAATGAATTTGAAGAATTGAAGGCAAATTGATGAATAAACCAAGAAGTGATACAGCTGGCAAGACAGCAAAAGAGTGAGGAAACCCGAATTTCGCCATGCACATGAAGACTGGGCAGTACTGCGAAAAATTCCTCGGCGAATCATAGCCAAAATTTCACAATCCAGCTTAAATTTTCGCTATGTGAACTTTTCGCTAGAAGCGAAATTCACAGCCTAGTTTAAAATTATCAAGCACGAAATTTCGTTTTCGCTATCTCTGTAATTTAGCCAGCTAGCTAAATTTTCGCTTAGCACAGCAAAATTTTCGCTATGCTAGCGAAATTTCCTCAAGACAGCTAAAATGCCCAGCCTGCGGTTTTTGGTATTTTTGATTCCAACGACCACGTTTATTAAATACCATTTGTCCCTAATGTAATTTCATTTTAGGCATTTTTAATTTCACACCTGGTTACTATATAAGCTCCCCTACAACTTTGTAACCCTAACTATTCCATTTATGTAAGTTTTTCTCGCAGCTTTTCATTTTAGGTTTATTTTGTTTCCTTCTCCTCCTCTTTCCCCTCATTTCTGGGCTAATAAACACCCCCTCGAGGGTGACAACTCAAGGGATGCTTGGCTAAGCCTCATAGCCTTGAAGAGAGGGGAGTCATAGTTTGTCGGCTACCGGCAGCTTGTCTCTGCTTTAAATGATACAGTACGCATTTATTGTTCCATACTTTCCAAACTAGGGTTTAACTCTATTTAATGTCTTCCTGTATCAATACTCTCTGCTATGCTTTAGGTTCAGCAGCAGTTCTAATGGTAGATGCACTGATATTCTTTAGATGTCATTTCACGCAGCCATGGAAATGAGGCTAAATGCTAGGTTTCAAACCCGAATGGGACTTTGAATGCTTAATACTTGGTTTGACTCAAATAGGAGTGGTTCTAGGGTTAATTTTTATAGATAAACAAAGATCCGGTTTGGCCTTTGACTATATGTTATTTGCCCTAATGCGAGGAAATAACCCGAGGACACTTTAATAGCCCCATGTTATCAATCTAGTGACCCAAGCCCCTTCAAGGTTACCATTTCACACTTTCATTTAAGCTATTACAGTTAACCAGTGAACAAACAACCTCACCTATTTTTAACCAAATCCGTAATCCAAACAAATTCTACCATTTTCAAACATTGATGCGAATCATTCGTGGATGAATACTCATCCCCATGTTCGACCCTAGACCGCTTATACTACAGTAGTCGACTGTTTCAAGCAAAGAGGGAGGAGCATAGAAATAAATATTGTTGATTCCGATCACCCTATCGTGGCACAAATCAAAAAATGCTAAACCTCGACTCACCAAAGTCCGCGTAATCTGGGTCCACCGATGACTTAACCACTAAGGTTTTAGCATCAAGCCAAAAGGATCACCAACCACAAACCTTTAGGTTTCACTCCTGACTAATGACTTCGAGAATTAATCACCTACAACTCGCTAAACTTCTACCCATCCACCCGTAACGAACACAAGTCGTATGACTCAACCAATTAAGGCTTAGGGCACCGGCTTTAAAGGTTACTATATACCCTCGCACCGTGTTCCGGTTTCACAAAGTAAGATTCATATTCTTTTTCTTCTTTCTTTTTCTTTTTGCTTTTCTTTTCTTTTTCATTTGAAAGACTACATCGTCTTCTTGCGGGTACCACGTCATTATGGGTCACAATGTGATATAAGGCTTCGCTTTTGCAAAGTGAAAAGAGGTATATAGCTTCTCAACCTATTGATACAAACTGATGTGCAATGTGTGTGATTAGCTAAAGGTGGAAATACAAGGTTGAATACATTGGAACTTTAATCGACCAAAAACTTAATCATGCATGGAATTGTTCTAACATAAAGGTGGGCATAATAAAGGCTTCCAATTTTTCAACCTGGGTAAGAGCAGTAAACACAAAATATAGGCACAAAAAAATGATTTAAGAAAGGTAGAAAATGTAAATATTACATAAAGCTTTTGATATAACCAAAGTGGCTAATACATGCTTAATATAGCTAAACACAAAGCATCACCGCCTACTATCTACTAATACATGAATCCTATACAATCCTATACAAAATGAGTAGGCAGTTGATAAAGCTAAAACAAGACAAAATATGATAGAAGACACTCCCAACTCTAACTTTTCCTCCCAACCAAAGTATAAACAAGTCTCCACTGGTAGGGATCGGAAAGCTAAAGAAGGGAGTGCGACCACCTCACTCGTGGTGGTGGAGATGCCGGTGGATCTGAAGCTGCTGCAGCGGCTGCTAGCATATCCAAGGAGGCTGCTATCAGAGACCTGGATCTCGAGGGCTGTGTGTGCTCAAGGGGGAGACCGAGGTGGCTCAAGGATCCAAGAAGCATGGCGTGATTCTGTGCGATAGTGACCTCGGCTCGGGCCATCCGCTGGTCTAATGACGCCTGTGTAGTAGCAAGCGCGTAAACAGCATCCATAACAACAGCTAGCTCCCGTGAACTGACATGGACATGATCTCGAGATCGCCGCAAAGATGGGGAAGGGCTAGCAAAGGTCGCGAGGGCCGGGTAGTAAGAGGTGGAGATGGAGGAGATGGTCTCGAACTCCGGCTCCTTCCACCTCCACCTCCATCTCCTGGACAGATGCTCTCCCCAGGTCCTCCGCTACACATCCGCCGCTTCCTCCTACCGCCGGAGGATAATGGAGATCGCATGCATGCAGATTCGCCTGCATAAGACATGTGTACAACTGATCCTCCGCTCGATGCATGGCTCCTCAGGGAACCCTAGATGCTCCAGGACTTGGCTCAGCAACCTCGACATCAATAAAGGTAAACTCTCAGCTAGAGCCAGGCCCTTGCAGTGGACCTTCTCCTCAAAATGCAGCAGGGAAGTCATGACAAGCTTAGAGGGACTAAACCAGAATCCCTTTGAGATCCTGTATAGTGCCTCGAGTATAGCTCCCTACGCATATAGTGTCAGAATGGGAATAAACTGTCCGAGCACTGGTCCACTAGGAGCATCTCTGTATGGTCGCTCGCTAAGAGTATAGGTCCCGCTTGTGAGTATCTCGAGAGACAAATGACCATCTCTATGTGATGGTCAGCCACGCCATAACTCCAGACTCCGCTTATCAAGCAGCCCAAGGCAGCTTTGTAATATCCGTAGCTCTGAAAGTACTCCCCGGGCGATCGCCAATGCCGAACCGAGCTCCAGACTAGGCACTCCCGGATGTCATGCGGAACTCAAGCAATAACCCGGGATAAAAGAACCGCCTACCGCCATGAAAGGAAGCAATGAATACTGCCGGATCAACCTCATCGAGTCTCTGAAACGCTGATCCGACGTCAAAACCGGTATGTCGTAGTACGGCTCCCCATGGAAGTCTTTGGCACGCAGATCCACATTCCTTGGAATCGGATCGCAGGTGAACATGGGGCACTTGATCTTCGAGGCCGGTGATTAGTACCCAAAAAGTGCTATTTTGAGCCCTATTCAAGATAGGTTTTGAGTGCTTAAGTAACTAATCATATCAATTAGCTTTCAACCGTCAGGTGCGTGTCCACCTAGTTTCACTAATTCCATTTCCTCGAGATTGTTTCGATAGTTTTGCAGTGTTTTTGAGAACTCAATCAGCAAGCTTAGCTTCTTATTGGTGTTGAATGCGAATCCTCAATGATTCTAATCGAGCCGAGGCAATGAAATATCAAGATTCGAAGTGAAGAATTGAAGGCAAAGCGATGAATAGTTATGCAGAGATGATTTAAATGAGCAAAACAGGAAGCAGGAGCAATCCCAGGATTTTCGCTATGATTGCGAACTACTGATTGCTAAAATTTCGCAATCATAGCTTGGGTACTCAAGCAATCCTAGCTTAAATTGGGAATTTTCTCTAGTTAATAATTTCATAGCTAAATAAATTTAATGTAAGGTTTAATGAATTTTCCAATTTCGCTATTCACAAAATTTCGGGGCCAAAGCGAAATTCATCAAGGTTAGCTAATTTCCCATTTTCGCTATCTCTGTATAATTTCTACAGTTGAATAAATTCTCCCCCATAGCGAACACCAAATTTCGTAGTTTTCATGTGATAATGATCCACCACCACGTCTGATACATCATTTGGACCCTTATGTAATTTCATATTTTAGAAAAGTATTTTATATTTTCACACTTGGGTCGGACTATATAAACCCCCACCCTTTGTAACCCTAAGCAACTTTTCACTTTAAAAAGTTTTCCGCAAATTTTCATTTTAGGTCTCATTTTGCCTTTCCTTCTTTCTCTCATTTTTCTACGCTAAACACTTCAGGGATTTACAACTCAAGGGATGTCATTAAGCCCCTTTCCTTTGAAGGGGAGGGTCACTGGTGGAGGTTTGGAGGTAAGTTTTCATGCCCTCTCATTTATCACACTGCATTTATGAGCATTTGGGCTCCCAGATCTCACCCAGTTGAAAACTCCTAGATCCAAATTTCTAATGTATTTGGTGTTTTGTGGTTACAGCTGAATGCTTGTCTTAGATCCATCACATCCACTTAGTTGCCTCCCTATTAGTTGCCGTAGGTTGCCTCTTTGAGGCCATATGCACACTGTAAGGGACTTGAATGCTCAATGAATTCATATCCTTGAGGGAGTACTTAGGTTTAGGTTTTAAGGCTAAATCAAGGTCCTGCGAAAAGAATTATAGGTCATTATCCCCAACGCGTGAAAAACCCGAGGGCATGAATACACCTTAAAATCCAATCCAAAGGGACTCAAGACTTCAAGGAGTCTTTTCTAAATTTTCCTTTAATTTATTTCCAGATTTGAGCAACTCATCCAACTCACTGCTTTTGGAACAAAACCTAAATCCAAAGAGAAATACCATCTCTCAACTCAACTGCACTTCTCATTTCACGAAGAAAAACTCATCCCCGTGTTCGACCCTAGATCTCTACTTGCATCAAGCAAAGAGGGCCTCGCTACTAGCAGAGAGGGACACCTAGGATATTAAATTTTGTTGATTCCTATAAATCTACTGTATAATTTAATCAAATGGCGCCTTTGCTCGTGGACAGCCCTATGCCAGATAAGAAGTTGCTGAACTTGTGATTCATATCACAAGTTTTGTAAAATCTCATTCCCTTGATTTTACTATTTTTTTTTCCACTTGCGCTTCACTCCAGGATTTTAAATTTTCCAAGACATTCAAGCTTTTCGTTTTAATTTTAGCTAACCTTAACCCTTGCTAGCTTGTTTTGGTTGTTTTCCTCGCGACTGTGAAGTGTGCAGGAGCAAATATGCAAAGGGATAGAAACACCGTGGTGTAGGCTTCGAGAGGGTGGATCACGCACAGAATGTGGCTTCGAAATTGATCCTCACAAGGCTCAAATGATCCTCCACAGAATGCAGCTGAAAGCCGCAGTGCCTGGGGGTGGAGCCTAATGTATATCGATCCACGAGGGGATCACATACACCCACCCGGTGAGTGCACCTCACAGCACCCCTCTACGGGAGGAGGTGGCAAAGAGACTATTTGGTGCCCTTACTCTACATTCCATGGCATGGAGAATGAAAACCCTTACAAATCACATATGGGAGTTTGAGAGTAATGCACCACCTTCAAAGAAGGTGCAAGGGACACGGAGCCTCGTCGAAAGCCATTCCACCGAATTCTAAAGGACATGGGCAAAATTTGGCTAAATGCATTAAGGCCAAGAACCATAAGGAATTGGGGAGAGCTGCAGCAGAATTTCTAAAAAAAAATTCTTCTGGGCTCACAAGACAAAACAACTCTGAAGAGGCAAATTTAGCATTTGCAACCATGATGGCAGGTTCCGCCAAGGCTGGAGAGATTTATGGAGACTATTTGGGGCTGGCATGCCTACACCCATGGGTTTGATACATGGATGCCGGTGAACTATTTTTATGATGGAATGTACCCTTTCCATGAAACAATTATTTGAAACTATGGAGGAGATTTCTGTGCAAAAATCCACTGGTAGCAACGGACTTCCCAATTATGCGACTCAGACCCCATGGCTGGGATGAGCTAAACCTAAGAGAAGGTGACATCTGCCAATCGTGAACCAAAGAGAGGCATGTGGCACTCCAAGATATGGAGCTGAAGCCAAGGTATCTACCTTGGCCAGGAAGATCGGGAGGAATTGTAAAGAAAAGAGTCCACGAGGTGCAAAGGACTAAAGCCATGCAATGTGTCAAAATTGTTTTAACCGCTGCCCACTCGACCACCCAGAGAACCATGTCCAACTCCCCATTTTGGTGATGCAAATGTGTGGTGGGCCAAACAAGCCACAAAACAAATGCTCTATATGGAAACACTTTACAACCCTAATCGAGGGGTCACCCTAACCTTCCGAAACCTCAACCTCCTCGTGATACAGACTCAGACATAGCGTACAGCGATTCTACCACCACTTCACGCCAGCACCCACCTCCTCTCCCCGTTGAGCAAGCCATTGTGAACTGAAAGGTGGAAATTTTGTGGAGGAGCAAAAGGCATCAATGCTCGCTGAACAAAAAAATTGAAATGTAAAGCTCCTTGAACAAGAGAATAGATGGGTTGGAAAGTAGCCTTAACTAAGAATTGATACCAAGCAGTATCCATAACAAGAATGGAAAATCATCAAGAAGAGGCGTGGAGGTTCCTTCTCACCATCGCTTAAATCCAAGGGGAGTCCATGAACCCAGCTTATTCCAAAGAACCTCCCAAAAAAATGGATGAAGTCAAAAGTTGTCATTACCTTTAAGAAGTGGAAAGAGGCTGATCACCAATGCCTGCCTATTGAGGAAACTTAAAAGGGAAGAATTGGAGCCAGCAACACATTTTCTTTGAAGGAGGACTCCAATGAAGCACTACACGCCCATTTCCAAGCACTCCAGAAGCAAGAAGGCATCCCACAGCAGCATCCTAGAAGCCTAAGGCGCTTGAAGGTCAACATACCCCTTTGACATCATCAAACAAGTCCCCGCTATGCAAAGTTTTTGAAAGATCTCTATACAATCAAAAGTGGGGTCAAGATTAACAAAGCCAAGATTCTTTAATCGAATGCAATGCATCATCCAATGCAAGACACAGGAAATACAAGTGATCCAGTGGACCCCAACTATCTCGCTAACATTGAGGAACTCGCATTGACAAAGCAATCGTTAGACTCAAAGGCACAACCTAATGCCATACTGTATAGGCAATTAGGTTCGGGAGAAATTAAACCAACCAACATCACCCTATCTTTTAGCCGATCGCTCAAGAAAATACCAAAAGGGATAGGAGGATGTGTTGGTAAAAGTAGATAAGTTCTACTATCCTATGATTTCGGTTCTCTATTACTGCACCGGAGGCGTGGGCACTCAATCATGCCCATTATATATTGGGTGCCATTTCGCCACATCAAATGCCATTATCAATTGCGTCTAATGGGCCATGCAGGCTCACATTTGGCAACATGACACCGGAGCTCAACATTTTCCACTTGAGCAATAAGCAAAACCAACGGAGGATGAGGGGAGCAACTGATGAAGTTTGCCCGAGTGGTACACCTGCAGAAGGCATGATATTAACACAAACACAGAAGACCGGAGTGAGAACAATGAAGGAAGCAATGTGAATCCATCATTCCTCCCCGCAACAACAAATCCCACCGCCACCAGAGACCGGGATTGCCCAAAACAATGGAGCCGAGCATGAAGGCACTCAAAGACACACCACCGCATGCGCGAGGAGCCCTCCCGGACCCTCCCGAGATCCAATGGCTACACAACTGGGAGTGGTTCCTGCAGGAACCTGGAGACCACTCCAAATTTTTGTTGAAATTTTTACTTTATATTATTTTAAGTCTTAATTTGGGCTTTTAGTGGTGCCACTACTTTTATCTATTTTCTTTTCAAATATTTTCGCATTTACAAGCTTATCTTTATCACAATTTTTTGTTTTGAAATGTTTCGTAGAGTCAGTATGTGAAAATCTCATTTTCCTCCCGCATTGGCAGCAGCTGCGTGCACTGCTCAGCCATGCCATTCCCTCCCCTGCCCAAACCGCTCGCCCATCTTCTATTGGAGGTACCACACGCTTTCTTTTTGAAAAAGCTTCGATAATTTTGTGAAATATACCGACATAGAAATATACTCATGCAAACCTACATTTTTCTACACTTTACAAATCATTCTCGTACCTATTTTGGGTATTTCTACTCTTGCCTTTAGCTGAAAATTGAAGCCCCAGATGTTACATTAATGATAGAACAATTCCATGCATGATTTAGTTTTGGTCAAATGGTTCCAAAATTATCTCAACCTTTAAATACCTCTTTAGCTAATTCCACACACTTCCCATTAAATTTACTGCACCAAAGGTTGAGAAGCTTAGTACTCTTTCCACTTTGCAAGCCGTCTTAAATTTGTTGACGACTCCATATTAGGTTTGTGTTACCTATGTATGAAGACCAATGTAGCCTTCAAATGAAAAGAAAGCGAAGAAAACGAGAAATAAAAACCGTGATGCTTGTTTTGAAACCTAACACTGGGCCCGAGGGGTATATGGCGAAGCCTTTAAAGCCCAAATGCCTCAAACCTTAATTGGTCAGAGTCATCGACTTAGTGTTCGCTACACGGTGGATGGGTAGAGTTTAGCGTGCTGTACATGCTTAATTCTAGAAATCATTCGAGTCCCGGTGAAGCTCTACAAGAGTTTGTGGTCAAGGTCCTTCGCTCGATGCCCTAAACCTAATCAAGTCGGGAGCCATCTGGACCCTTCAAGATACTTTACTTTGGTGAAGTCAGTTTTTGCATTGCACCTTGCAATTTAGCCAACAAAGAAATAAGAGTGTAGCCATTCCTATTTAGGTTATTTAATGCTTTATGGCCAAGTGGCAAGAGCTAGGTTTGGGGAGAATAATCTTGTAAATTTATCGGTTCAAATCAAGCACTTTAGAACAATTAGATTTTCGTGGAAATCTGTAGTTGATTTGAAATTGGCATTGCCCTAAACTTATTCTATATGGTTTTTGTTCTCTCATGACCGGTTTTCATATTGTAAATTATTCATGCTAAAGGCAGTTTAATCCGCACATACACTTTTTTCGACCCAAATACACTTTTTGTAAAAAGCACAAAGATGCATCCCATTTTGTTTTAACATTGCTAAGGGACTAGCAACGTGTCGGTTGGGGGGTGTGATTAGTACACAAAAAGTGCTATTTTGAGCCCTATTCAAGATAGGTTTTGAGTGCTTTTTGCTCACTAATCATATCAATTAAGCCAATTAATGTGTGTCCACTTAGTTTCACTAATTCCATTTCGAGATTGTTTTGGATAGTTTTTTGAGGTGTTTTTGAGAACTTCAATCAGCAAGCTTAGCTTCTTATTGGTGTGTGTTGAATGCGAGAACTCGATGATTTCACCGAGCCGAGGCGATGAAATATCAAGATCCGTTGAAGAATCAAGGCAAAGTGATGAATAAGGCGCAGAGGATGCAAGTGAGCAAAAATGCAGCTGTGAGCAATCCCGTGATTCATAATTGCGGTACTTGCCGATTGCTAAAATTTCAATCATAGTTTTAAAATTCGCAATCCATAAATTGGGAATTTTCGCTAAAGAAGCGAAATTCTCGCTACTAATAATTTCACCGTTAGTTAATTTCCAATTTTTATCTCACAAAAATTCTCGTTAGGTTAGCTTAAATTAAAGCAATAGCTTAAATTACCGTTGCTAGCTTAAATTTCCCATTTTCAAGCATCTCTCGTAGAATTTCATTAGTTAGCTAATTTACATAGCGAAATTTTCGCCATGCTAGCCAAATTTCGATAGCCAAATCTCAAATTTGTTTTTGGTATACTTGATCCCAAACGACCACGTTTTGATATTACCATTTTGACCCTGGTGTAATTTCACATTTTAGGTATTTTTGTATTTTCACACTCGGGTTGACTATATAAACCCCCACCTCTTTGTAACCCTAAGCAACTTCACTCTTAAAAGTTTTCCCAACAGCCTTTCATTTTAGGTCTCATTTTACTCTTTCTCCCTTCTTTCTTCATTTTTCCTACCGCCAAACACTTCGAGGATGACAACTCAAGGGATGTCATAAGCCCCCTTCCTTGAAGGGGAGGGTCACCGCAGGCTCGAGGTAAGCTTCATGCCCTCTCATTTATCACATCGCATTTATGAGCATTTAAGTTCCTCGTATCTCACCCTAGGTTGGCACCAGATCCGTACCTCAATGCATTTGAAGCCGGTGTTGCAAAGAGCGTTAACGGATCCATCGTTGTTCATCAGTCGTTTCCGTTGAAGAACGAAGCGCTTGAATGCAGTACATCATGATTTGAATGCTCATTTAGTTATTCGCAGGCGGTTTGGTGGTTTAGTCACAACCAGTGTCCGCCGGAAAGACAAACGTCGGTCCCACCAGAAAAACCAGGGCATGAACGCACCTTGCAACTAATCACACCAAAGAATTCATATTTTTCATTTTCCTTGACTTGACGGTGCTTTATAAACTATAAATCACTAGCTTTGAACAAACCTTAAAATCCAAAGAAATACCATCTTCAACGCAACCGCACTTCTCATTCACTAAGAAAACCCATCCCCGTGTTCGACCCTGCACCACTATATCGCAGTAGCCTCACACAAGAGGGGACAACTAGGATACAAATTTTGTTGATTCCTATAGCCCTACTATGGCACGAATCAGCCAGTGATAACTGGGGCGATGAACCCTGATCAGCTGGAGGAGGAGACGGCCTGCCTGATCTCGAAGACTTCGGCATGATGTGTCCGGGGCCCGCTGAAGGCGGCCTCCGCCAGCCTCGATGCTCGTGGTCTGAGGCCCCACCCCCGGTCTCGACATCTCCCGGATGGGGCTCGGCCTCGAGAGGCTCCGTGGAGCAGCGCTGGGCCAATGTAGGTGCACTGATTCGGTCCCGAGACGGGCATCCGCGCCTCAAGTGCCCTCGCATCGCTTGTCTCAGTGTACCGAACCCGACCCCGCTCAGAACGATGGCCACCACGGGTACCAACCATGGTCAGGGTCCGGGCCGTGGCAAGGGCGCAGTAGGGCTCGGAGTGCAGGTTGATATTAGGAGCTAAGTAGCGGATCGCCAGGCGCTGGCAGGGGCGCAGGACTGTGGCTCACACGGCGTAGTGGGCTCAAAGTCGCTGGCGGCACCGGGCAGCAGCTGGGCTCGCCGGCAAAGGGGAGCCGTGGTACTAGACGGGCTCGGGGCAATGGTCACACGCTACACGCATCGTAGACCGGGTGGCACATGACAGGGGCCAGAGGGCTCGAACTGCACGGACGCAAGGCACCGGAGCTCAGTGGCAAAGGTACCTGAATCAAGTGGGTCACGATAGGGGCTCGGAGGAATGAATGGAAATGAGGTCCAATCCCCACTCCCCCCCTTTATAAACAACTTGAGTAACTGAAAGGTCCCTGAAGTCCAAGGCCGGGTCAATGTCAAATTTCTCGCTTATTACTACTAAATTTTCGTCGCACCAACTTCCATCTGCAAAAATAACAACAGAAATTTAATTTAGGTTAATTAATATAAAATAAATTAAAAATAAAAAAAAAACATAAAAAAATAAATATAAGATAAAAATAAAATAATATTAAAGTAAAATTACTAAAAACCGAAATTTTTAATTTTTTTTTATATTTAGTTAAAATTATGATAAGGAAAGTTACTAAAAATATCATAAACTAAAAATTAACCAAATCAAGATAAAAAAAATTTGATGTGCCAGCTTGTCTCGTGAGACCAAACCAAATTTCATTTTCAATCGGGTTCATTCACGGAGGATCAAGGACGAGGAGCCCTCGACCGCAGTTGATGTGTGCCGCAGCTTTCATGCTTAACTGACTGCGCTACGTTAGGTGATCCGAATCAACAAAATTTGTATCCTACTTCCTATCGTCGTAGTCAAGCTACCAGTATAGTGGTCTAGGTCTAACACGGGATGTGGTTTTCTTCGTGAAATGAGAAGTGCAGCTTGAGTTGAAAATGGTATTTCGATTTTGGGTTTTGTTAAAAAACAAAGCAGTCGATGGGTTGTAAAATGCACATAAATTTCAAAGGAAAATTCTAGAAAAGAAGACCTTGAAGTCTTGGGTCACTGGATTGGATTTTAAGGTGTATTCATGCCCTGGGTTTGTTTCGTGTTTGGGATACCCACCTATAGCGCTTCCCCAACCTGACCTCACTGACACTCAAAACCTAAACCCTAAATTACTCCTCATGAGATATGGCATCTGGAAGGAGCATTCAAGTCCCTAACAGTGTATATGGCTCAAAAGGCAACCTACGACACCAATAAGAGATAACTAAGTGGATGACAGGATCTAAGATTACATCCATCAGAACCACAAAGCTTGCCACACATCGCTAGGTCGATCTAGAGGTTTCAACCTAGAGTGAGATGCAGGAACTTAAATGCTCATAAATGCAAAGTAGGATAAATGAAAGGGCATGAAACTATTCTAAACTCCTCCACTGACCTCCAAGGAAAGGGTTTTAGCCAAGCATACCTTGGTTTGTCATCACTAAGGTATGTTTGGTTGCCGAGAAAATGAAAGAAAATGAACGAAAATGAAGAGAGAGGAAGAGGAGCGGGAGAACTGGAAAAGCAAAAACACTGTAACTGAAAGATTAATTGACCTTTGATTTGATACAATGCAGAGGCTTATATAGCCTTACAAAATGTGTGAAATACCAAAATAACCAATATAATAAGATTACATTGAGGTCAAATGGAATTACACAAAACGGGTCGTTGATCAAAAATCGTTGGGGACAATTTGCTTATAGTGAATTTCATTATTTACAGACAAATTTCGCTATGATAGCGAATTTAGCCATCATAGAGAATGGGAGGCATAATAAAATTCAAATTCTCACAGCACAAGTAATTCGCTATGATAGTGAATTCTTCAAGATATTTAAATTTCACTTATCATAGCGAAAATTGTGTATAGCGAAATTTCTGGCAGGATTGCGAAATTTTACAGGGAGCTATGTAAATTTTCGCAATGCGAAAACTCGTACCCGCATTGCCTCTTCATCAATTCAGCCTCCATTTCTTCAGTTCCTCTTGACATTTCTTCATCCGAGATTGATGAAATCGCTGAGAATTCGCAAAATTCGGCACCGGTACGAAGCCAAACTTGAAATTATGGCTGAGGCTTGCAAAACCTGCAAAATTACCAAAAACAAACTCGAAACAAAATCAGTGGTATTAAGTGGACCTGCACATGTTAATTGACTTAATTCATATGATTAGTAAGCAAAAAGCACTCAAAACCTATCTTAAATAGGACTCAAAATAGCACTTTTTTGGTACTAATCATTAGCCCCTTTGTTTTAAGCTTCTTTTCACTTGGTGGTGTTAGGGAAACATTGTTTGCAGATGACTGATGCCCAATTCCCCACTCAACTCGGTCGCACTCTTCTCTTCACCAATTTCGCTTGTACTCGGGCATTTCCGTTTCCCCGCACTGACCAATTGAGCGCATTTACCAAAATCCCCGCCTCACCCTCCGGCTTGTGCTTGTTGCTCGGGTGAAAACGTTGATTTCCCACACAAAATATGTTGCCAATGAATGATGACTCCATTCCCGCAATTGATTATCACATCGAAGTGGCCAAAATGGTCTTCCGTGATAATCGCACATGATTAGGCCCACTTGCGATTGTCTGCATTGCCACTACAAAATCCACTGGGTAGTAGAATTTGTCCACCTTTACCAATACATCCTTACTATTATCTTAGAATTTACCGATCGACCGAAGCACATGTGAGTGATGTTAGCTTAAGCTTCCTAAACCCAATCGCTATACACCGACATGGCAGAGTTTACACTGCCCCAAATCCAACAGTGCTTTGTCTATGCAAGTCCTCCATGTTCCGATATTGTGGGGATCCCGGACTTGTATTTAACTCCGGGGTCTGCTCAATGATAAAGTAATCGACCGTACTCATGGGGAAGGCTTTCTTTCAATATCGCCCAACCCTCTCTTGACTATGCACAGGTCCTTTAGGAATTTTGCATATGTTGGGACCTGCGTAATCATGTCAAGCAGTGGGATATTACCTTCACTCTGCCTTAGCACCCCAAATTTCAAATTGGTTTGGGATTTTTTTTTTTGCCCTTAATGCTCGAGGGAACTGAGAGGGGCATGTTTTTCACATCGAGTCTTCTCTCGATCATATTCTCAGCTCACTCCTTTTCCTTTTCTGTTTCTTGCTAAATCATGGGCATTGGTTGCTCACCTATTTTCCACTCCTCAAAGTGATGATAGCCTTTACTTCATCCATCCTTGAGTCTGGAAGAACCTTATTTCACGGACCCCCTTCGATTTGGCAAAGGTTTAGAAGGAATCTTCCTTTCGTACCTCCAAAGAAATTGTTAATCCTGGTGATGGAATACTGTAGATTATCAATCTTCTGATTAAGGCTGCTTTCAAGCCCATCTATTCTCTTGTTCAGTACTTTCCACAAGATTCATTCTTGAGCCAATTGTACATTGATTCTCGCTTCTTCCTTAGCCAAAATCGCCCACCACCTGGCTTCGATTTAAAATGTTTTGTTCACCAGAGAAGAGGATGGTGATGGTTGTGGTTGAGATGAGTGAATAAACTGTTATTCTGGGCACCAGGAGGCACATAATTAGGGGATTAGGCTTCCAAGAGAGATCGGGGTAGATTCTTCCAATCAATTACACGATTACCACACAGGCACAGTCACAGGACGTCTACCATTACTGGCATGCTCTGACATTATATCTCTCACTGAGGAAGCAATTGGACAGTGTTCTTCTGGGTGGCATAGTGGATTGGCAATTGATGCATGTGGGTTGGTCAGGCTGATTTTCACCACCGTCGCACCTCATGTGTACCAGCTCTTCCAAATACCTCTTCCACCTTTCTAAATGGGTTGCTGATATTTCTTTGTTCATCTCCATGTCTTCTAAAAGTGCATAAATTCCTCTCCTTTGGTGGGCTGAGGCCTCATTCTTCTCCACTCCTTGGGTTTGGCTCATCCCATCCCTTGGAAGTTTCGCCATAATAAAAGTCTATGGCTTCACCCGGCGCTTGCTCAGAAGTCCTCCACACATTGTTTCCACAATTGCTTCATGATGGACATACCACCAGCAGAAGGGTTTACAAGCACTGGCAATGAAACCATGATGTGACAAGCACTCGATGGTCTCCATGAACCTCTCCCAAGATCGGGAGAACCTTCATTGTCAAGTGGGCAAAAGAACGGTAGATTTGCCTCTTCAAATTGCTGCCCAGGATACCAATATTTTACACTCGCTTACGCCTCCGCTCTTCAACTTCGATGGTCCTGGTCTTAGTGAATTGGGTTTCATGTTTTGGCTTTGTCCTTGAGGGTCAATGGAAATGCCTTCAATTTCAACAAATCCATATCGATTGCACCCTCCTTAAAAGTTATGCACACTTCCTCAAAATACCGTATGTGGGTGTATGATTTTCATCTCCATACCATGAAATGTAGCTGTGGGCACCAAATAAGGTCCTCACCAAGTACATCCTCATCGGGTATGATGCAGGAAGGAGCACTAACTCTAGGAGGGTGTATGTGGTCCCTCATTGATCTATATGTTGTTGGATTCACTGGAGTACCTTGCTGACTTTGCTGTTCCTCAGGTAGAGGATCCATTTGATCACTGTGTACACTGATTTCATGTACCTTTGCTCAATCAGTACAAATTTTTGCAACACGGAACTGCCTCTATCCCGGATGCATAAACACGTATTACACAAAATGAGACAAAGCAAAGAACACAAACAAGGCTTGCCAAAAAGGATCAGTGTTATCTAAATAAAAACGAACTGTAAGAATAAAAACAGCCCAGCAGAGATTGCTGAGTAAAAAAATAACTTGAAATTCTAACAAACGAAATTCAAAAAGGGTTAAAAGGTCACCAACACTTGTAATGTGGATTACAAGTTCATATCAACTCATCATTCGTAGTTTGGCACCATCCCCGGCAACGGCGCCATTTGATTCGCGGCTACGCAGGTGATCCGGAATCAATATTTATATCCTAGTTCCCCATCGTCAGCAAAGCTATTGCAAGATAGCTGCCTGTGGTCGAACACGGGATGGGTTTTCATCCCACAAATGATTCAGATCATGATTCAAAATGGTGAGGCTTTCATTTGGATTTTGGATTTTACTTAAAAGCCTGGGGTGTGGTTGTCACCAGTTAACTAAACAGCTTAAAATGAGGTGGAGGGGGAGCCTTGAAGGCTCAGTCACTAGCTTCGATAAAATGAGGTTGCAATGGTGTCCTCGGTTATTTCTCAGACAGGCAAATGACATAGTCATAGCCAAAACCGGATCTTGTTTAGCTAAACCAACCCTAAAAAACACTCCTTTACAAGCCAAAACACTTATCGAGCATTTAATGTTCGCGCTTTGAAAATGCATCATTTAACCTAATTTCAAGTGGCTCGTAATGACATCTAGAAAGAATGTCAAGCAGATCTGTACTATTAATACATCAACCCTAAAGGCATGACAAGTATTGACCAAAAGAAACACATTAAACAGCATTAAACCCTAGTTTGGAAAGTTCGAAAACATAAATGCAAGACTCGGCTTCATTTTAAAACAGAGGAACACCTGCAGGACCCCATTAACCAACCTAGCAACCCTCCTCTTCAAGGTTTTGAGGCTTAGCCAAACATCCTTTGAGTTGTCATCCTCAAAGGGGTGTGTTTGGCAGCCGAGAAAATGAGAGAAAGAGGAGAGAAAAGAGAGAAAACTGTAACCTAAAATGAAAAGCTGCGTGTATTCAGTGTGTAATGAAAAGTTAGGGTTACAAAAAGTTATAAGGTGGCTACAGAAGCATACAAGAGATGGGAATACTAAAATACCAAAAAATATATGATTACAATAGGGACACAAAGGGGAATTATATAAACTGGGTCGTTTTGATCAAAATCGAGGGTGCAACCACTGCTTACGCAGATAGTGGAAGTCTTCTATCATAGTATTTTCACATGATATTAATTTCGATATCATAGCGAAATTGCAAGCATAGCTTAAAATTTGAATTTTCGCTATAATAGTAAATTTTCTATGATAGCTAATTTTCGCTATCATAGCTTAAATATGTAATATAGCGAAATTTCGTCAGGATTGCAAAATTTACTATGAGCCAAGCGAAATTTTCGCTATGTCATAGCGAAAATCCTGCACTCCTGTATTGCCTCCTACATCATTTCACCCTCCATTTTTTCAGTTCCACTTGACATTTCTTCATCTCGGCTTGATGAAATCGCCGAGAATTCATACGAACTTGGCATAAATCGACTAATAATGGCCAAGCTTGAAATGAAGGCCGAGGTCTCTAAAACCTCGCAAACAACCAAAACAAACTCTCAAAACAAAATCGCGAGTACTAAACGGACCTGCACATGTCAATTGGTTTAATTCATATGATTAGTACGCAAACAGCACTCAAAACCTATCTTAAATAGGACTCAAAATAGCACTTTTTGGGTACTAATCAAGCATCGGCGGCGGAGACCCCTACCGCCGTCAAGAGCGTCTAGTCTCACAATTTACATTCACACGTATCGTTTCATCTCTCGACATCCGCCCCTCCCCTCTTGTCAAGAAGAGGTTCTCCTGAAGACGGCAGGGCGACGACCCCGCCGCCAAGAGCGCCCTGTCTACCCCACACTCTCACCCACGCACTTCGTCCTTCACATCTCGTCCTCCTCTCGTCTCGAAGAGCTTATCTCTCGCAGCATCACCGGCGGTGACCCCTGCAGCCTTCAAGAGCGGCCCGTCTCACAATTCTTACATTCTCACCACCAGAATGTTTCGTCTCTAGACATCTCGTCCCCTCCCCCCTCTTTGTCTCGGCAGCTTCTTCCGTTAAAGATCTGGCCAGGCAAACTCTGCGCCTACAAGAACGCCGTCTTCACTGACTCACTTTCACCCACATAATGTTTCCTCTCTTTACATCTCGTCCTCTCCCCCTCTTTGTATCGAAAAGCTTCTCTTCCGCAGCATCGGCGGTGGCGACCTCTGCCATCGTCAAGAGCGGCCAGTCTCACAATTCTTAAATTCTCACACACATAATGTTTCATCTCTTTACATCTAGTCCCTTCCCCTTCTTTGTCTTGAATAGCTTCTCTTCCGTAGCATCACAAGGTGACCTCGCGCCATCAAGAGCGCGCCTCACAATTCTTATATTCTCACCTACGTAATGTTTCGTCTTCTGACATCTCATCCTCCTCTCTTTGTCTCGAAGAGATTTTCTTCCTCAGAATCGCGCTACACTCCTCGTTGGCTGCCAAGGGCGGTTAGTCTCACAATTTACATTCTCACCATAGAATGTTTCGCCTTCTGACATCTCGTCTCTCCCCGCTTGTCCGTAAGAGCTCTCTTCTCGCAAAGATTTGCCGCATGGGCGAATCTCCCTTCCGCCTTCAAGCACGGAATGTCTCACAATTCCCAACATTCTCACCCAATGCACGTGTCGCCTTCGACATCTCTTCCCCTCCCTCTTGTCTCGAAGAGCTTCTTTCACATCAACAATGGTGGTGAACCTCGCACCGCCAAGAGCGGCCCGCCTATCAATTTACATTCTCACCTACACGTTTCGCCTCTTTACATCTCGCCCTCCCCTTTGTCTCTAAAGAGCTTCTCTTCCAGAGCATCGGCGCGAGCACTGCTTCAAATTTAGGTAGGTGTTCGAATCAACAAAATTTATAACCTAGGATTCCTTACATCGGACGAGCAAAGCTACTGCAATATAGTGGCTCTAAGGCCGAACACGATGGGTTTTCTGTGAGAGAGGTTACAAAGCATTGAAAAATGGTGTTTTTCTCCTCGATTGGGTGCGGTGTGTGGAAAACAATGTGTGAATGGTTGCAAACTCCAACAGCCATAAAAGTTAAAAAGAGAAATCCTCGTCTCTACACCGGGCTTAGTGTTCTAAGTTAACCAACATGCCTGCCTATCCTCACATTCGGGGAGCACGACATATGGTCATTTCTGCGAACCCATCTTCTTTAAATTTTTAAACCTAAAAACCCTAAGAGCTTTCTTGAAAGATAAGATTCATTAGGCAAAATGTCCCTAACAGCTTAAAACATCTCAAAACCCTACCTCTACTTATAATCAGTGTGGAGACACCAATCGAGCCTCTGTACGGATCTAGTGAAAGTATCCATCAACCCAAAAAATCTTGCCAAATACACATTAAAGAGAGTATGCTTAAGAGAGATTTTAACCTTAGTGAAAACAAGCACAATACCCTAAAATGCAAACATGCGTAACATGAGAACATGCGCTAAACCTAAAAACAACACCTGGCCTTCCCTTCAAGGATCAGTGATTACTACATCCCTGAATTGTCATCATCAAGGTGCTCATACCCGTAAAATGCAAGAAAGCAAGGGGAAGAAGAGAAATCACAATGCCAGTGGAGGGAGGGAAGCTTCGTGCTTGACCGATTGATCAACGATAAGATGTCTCTAATTACAAAGATGGTTGAGCTTATATAGGCTCAAGAAAGAGAAATTACAAAAGGTATTAAAGAATCAAAATTACATAAGGGTAAACTTGTATAAACTACCAACAAGTGGATCAAAAGCGTATAGCGTGCATGTGTATGAGTTAAGAAATAAGAAGTTGCGTAAAATAATTTCAGAAATAGAAAATTCGCAATCTATGAAATTTATAGTTACAAATTCTTGCAACCCCAAATTTCCACAATATCTTCTTCACCTTCAATAAATTGGCTCGAATTTCCACCGATTTGATCATGAGTCTTTGAATTCAGCTCAGTTCATTGTGCTCGAAACAACTGAGGAATCATGAGGCTTTGACCGCAAACTACTTCAAATAGCTAAAATGATCACAGCAAATTCGTGACTCGAATATGTCAATCGAAAGTTATTGAAGTCGACATACACAAAAGTGCATAAACCCAATATAAACAAGGCTCAATATCGCACTATTAGGTACTAATCACTCCCTAACTGAGATATTGCTAGTCCCTTATAAGCAATAAATATTGTGCGTGCTATGTTTTTGCAAAATGGACTGCTTGTTCAAAAGTATGTGCAATTAATGTCTAACCTTTTAGTACGACAAATTGAACTCAGATAAAGACCTTTGGGAGAACAAATGCCACACAAGATTGTTTCAACATAAAGATATATTCCAAGGAAATCAACACTTCCACCACAATTTAAGTGTTTTTGAATGATCGCTTTAAACCAATAAGTCGCAACTGGCCTCCCCCAACCAAATCATTACTTAAAACCTTGTATATGCTAACTAACCTAAATAGATCTGGCCTCATTTATTTTTATACTTCTGTATCATAGGTGCAATGCTGAAAACTCGACTTCACAAAAGTCCGTGTAACAGGGATCCACCGATGACTCCCAACTAATTAAGGCTTAGGGCATCAAGTCATAAGAATCTTTCGACCACAAACCCTCGTGTTTCACCCTGGACTTCGAATGATTTCAAGAATCCAAAGACCTAAACCTCTAAACTCTACCCATCCACCCCATGTAGCGAGCATTGCGTAGGGTGACTTCAAATCACTGTTTAGGCAATCAGACTTTAAAGGCTTTCGCCATATACCCCTAATCGCATCAGTTTCAGGCAAAGCAACATGGCTTTACTTTAACTATTTTTCTTTTTTCTTTTCTTTTTCTTTTCTTTTCTTTTTTCGGAAGACACACGCCTTCTTCATGCGAACTCCTAATCTATTACACAACGGCTAGGCCAAGCCAGCAAAAGGAGAAAGCAAAATTTCTAACCCATTGAAGAAAACTAATGTGAATTGTGTGTGTAAAAGAGACTGGAGGAAATAAATGTGGTCATCAACCCACCAAAACTCATCATGCATGGATGATTAGTACCCAAAAAGTGCTATTTTGAGTCCTATTCAAGATAGGTTTTGAGTGCTTTTTCCGTACTAATAATGTAAATTAAGTCGATTGGCATGTGCAGGTCTTTTTAGTACTACTGATTTGGTTTCGAGGTTGTTTTTGGTAGTTTCGTGCTCAGGAACTTCAATCATCGGGCCAAGCCAGATAGTGCCGAATGCGAGGAATTTCTGCGGATTTCATCAACCCGAAATGAAGAAATGTCAGTGGAACCGGCGAATTGTAGCTTCAACGTGATGCGTGAGGCAACAGAGTGCGCTAATGGTGCGCAAGAGGCAAGGTGATTATGCATTATAAAATTTCGCAAGGATTGCGAAATATTGAATCATAGCGAAAATTTCAACTCGCAGTACCTTCGCTATACGCCGCTGTTAGCAAATTTCATTATCATAGCCAAAAATCGCTATCATATCAAAGTTGATCGCAGCGAAATTTGAATTTCTACGCCTCAGATTCGCTTATGATAGCGAAATTTCGCTTATCATAGCGAAATTTTCGCTTATGATAGCGAAATTCATTGCATAGCCAAAATCACTCCCTCTGCTTTTGGATTCCAAACGACCTCGCTTTCTTTGTTTAATCCATTTTGTCCCTATTGTAATCATGTATTTTAGGTATTTTTAGATTTTACACATTTAGTTGGCTATATGGCTGCCACCTTATAGCTTTTTTGTAACCCTAATTTTTATTTTTGATTTAAAAAGCTTCTCTTATCCCAGCCTTACGCTTTTCTCCCTTCTCTCTTTCTTTCATTTTCGGGCTACAACACCACCTTTGAGGATGACAACTCAAGGGATGTTTGGCTGCTTCTCAAAACCTTGGAAGAGGAGGGTCGCAGTCAAGTTAACGGGCTACCGCAGTGTTCCTGCCTTAAATGAAATAGGTATCGGGATTTATGGTTCCAAACTTTCTAAACTAAGGTTTACTGTTATTTAATGTCTTTCCTTTTGGTCACACTTGTCATGCTTTAGGTTCAAGCAGTATCTCTTAATGGTAGATGCACCGACATCTCTTTAGATGTCACTTTAATGAGCCATTGAAATGAGGTTAAATGCTGGTTTTCAAACTGATTGGAACATTTGAATGCTCAAGATATGTTTGGACTCAAATAGGAGTGTTTTAAGGGAGAAGCTAAACAGATCCGGTTTTGGCCATGACTATATGTCATTTGCCCTAATGCGAGGAAATAACCCGAGGACATCTTCATAACCCCATCTTACCAAGCTAGTGACCCAAACCTTCAAGGTCACCATTTCACACTACATTTTAAGCTATTTCAGTTAGCCCAGTAACACCAACCCCCACACTTTTAAATGCAAATCCGAAAATCCAAATAAAAGTATCACCATTTTGAATCATGATACGAATCATTTGGGGGATGAAAACCCATCCCTGTTCGACCTTAGATCACTACATCAAGCAAAGAGTTTGACTACAGCAAAAGAGGAGGAATATAGGAAACAAATTTTGTTGATTCCGGATCACCCTACTATGGCACGAATCAAATGGCGCCATTGCCGGGGATGGTGCCAAACTACGAATGATGAGTTGATATGTTCTTGTAATCCACATTACAAGTGTTGGTGACCTTTTAAATTTTTTGAATTCTCGCTTGTTTGAACTGCAGTTTTCTTTTACTTAGCAAGCATCGAATGTGTTTATTCTCTACAAGCCAAGCACTTTTGTTTTAGCTAACACTGATCCTTTTTGGCAAGCTTTGTTTGTGTTCTTTGCTGTGTCTCATTTTGTGTAATGTGTGTTTATGCATCGGATAGAGATAGTTCGTAGACTTAAAGAACTGCACACCAGTTGAGCAAGGCTATGAAATCAGTGTACACAGTGATCAAATGGATCCTACCCGAGAACAAAGAAAGTCAAGAAGGAACCCATGAATCTCAACAAAGATAGCAGACTAATAAGGAATCACATACACTTCCTAGAGTTAAGGTTCTTCCTCGCATCATACCTCCCGCCGAGGATGTAGCAAAGGAGACCCTACCTGGTGCCTCTGCTTCCCACATTTCATGGTGGAGAATGAAAATCCATACACTCACATTAGGGATTTTGAGGAAGTATGCATAACCTTTAAGGAGGGTACAATTGACATGGATTTGTTGAAGTTGAAGGCATTTTCCTTGACCCTCAAAGACAAAGGCAAGATATGGCTTAATTCACTTAGACTAAGAACCATCAGAAGCTGGGCAGAGCTGTAGGCAGAATTCCTAAAAAAATTCTTCAGTGCTCACAAGACCAACAATTCAAGAGGCACCCACTACGCCTACCGACAATGAGAGGTTCTACCAATGCTGGGAGAGGTTCATGGAGACCATCAGTGCTTGTCCACATCATAGTTTCGACACTTGGATGCTTGTAAACCACTTCTATGATGGTATGTCTCCACCCATGAAGCAACTGCTGGAAACCATGTGTGGAGGTGACTTTTTGAGCAAACACCCAGATGAGGCCATGGACTTTTTGAACTATGTGGCCGAAATCTCTAAGGCATGGGATGAACCGAATCCAAGGGAAGCAAAAAGAGCGAGGCCTTCGACCCACCAGAGGAGGGGCATTTATGCACTTTCCGAAGACACTGAAATGAAAGCAAAACTGACCACTTTAACCCGAAGGTTGGAGGAGCTGGAAATGAGAAGTCAGCACGAAATGCAAGCAGTAAATGAGTTACCTGCATCTCAACCATCTTGTTTTAATTGTCAGTCAAATAGTCATCCTGGGGAGCACTGTCAAGAGCATGCCCATGTCTTGGGTCAAAATAAGCCACCCACGAATGCTCCATATGGCAACACCTATAACCCCAATCGAGAAATCATCCAAACCTGTCATGGAAGCCAAAAACCCCTCGCATAAACCCTTCAGAGCACAAATAAAGAAGACTCCACTCCAACACAACAAGAAACGCTTCCACCTTCTTCTCCTATCGAAAGGTGCAATCTTGAATTTAAGCAGCGGTAGTATCAAGCCATAAGAACTGTATGTGTCGAATGTTCAGACTAATCAAAATTGAGGCAATCGAGAGCTCACCAACAGAAACCGAACAAAGATGCACTCGAGATTTCGAGGTTGTTCAACCAACAACCGCAGTGGTTCAAAGGGAAATTTCCTTCCCATACAAAGAACATCAAGCGAGCGCATGAAATAGCTCAACCAATGATCCAAATGTAAGAATTGATGAAGTCAAGGTAGTGGTGACTTTAAGAAATGGTAAAGAACTGAGACCAGTAGTCCCAGCTCTAGCCAATACAGCCCCGCAAAGAGTCGATCCGCCGAGGAAGAACAAGCCAACAGTAAAGGGAAGAGGTGAAGGCTAGTGTACCTGATTAGTGCCCAAAAAGTGCTATTTTGAACCCTATATTAGATAGGTTTTATGCTTTTTTGCACTAATCAGTCATTTATTCCAAATTGTTTTGTTCAAGTTCTCTTAGTTTCACTATGCTGCTTAGAGGTTATTTTCGTTGTTTTGCGTTTTTGGCGCATTTTGGGAGTTCGGAGCATCGAGATATACGATGAATCATGAAGATCAAACCCAATCAGTTAACCACATCAATCATACCAAAAAATCAAAGAGAGAATGAAGGCAAAGCCAAGAAAAATCAATGCAAAGAGGACAAGAGGCAAAGAAGTGAAGAATCAGCAATTCCAGTGAATTTCATTTAAGATTGCTAAATTTACCGGGATTGGTGTTTTCAAGAGCCTTAGCTGTACTTCCCTGCAACTTAGCGAATTGTGAATTTTCTGCACTCAGATTTTCGCTTAAGACTATTCCTTAGCGAAATTTTGCATTTTCACATTCGACAAGAATTCTCAGCTAGCGAAATTTCATTAGCTAGCGAAATTGCCACGCTCTAGTGAAAATTCCCGATTTTCGTTATTCGTGATTTCGCTATTAGCCAAATTTTCGCTACCCAACAAACTGGATATGCCTTAGCGAAATTCACCGCCTTGTCATACTTTTTGTAATTAATGCAAACCGACTTCAATTTTGGTGTATTACTTCCTCTTGTCCCTTAAATTAGCCAAATGTTAGGCTTTATTGTAGTTTCACATAAATGGGCGGCCTATAAACTCTATAGTTTTGTGAATCTCTAAGAAAGAAATGGGAGAGAAATCTTAAGTACATTTTACTTTTATGTAAATATCTCAGCCTTTAGTTAGGGGTTTGGTTTTTCTCTTCTCTCTCCCTTTCCCTTATTTTTCGGGTCAGCCAAACACCCTCTGAGGATGACAAACTCAAGAGATGCTTGGCTGCTCTTTCTTGGAAGCAGGAAGGAAGCTAGCCTGGGTGGTGGGGCATAAGGTGTTGTCCTTCAGGTTAAAAGTTACGTGTACCGTGTTTATGACCCTATCTTTCAAAATATGGTCGAATAGCATTGAATGTTATTGATTTAGCCAATACTTACTATGCTTTAGGATGCGCATACTTATTGCTGGGATGTACTGGTTCATTGGGATTGTCTTACGAGCCATTGAAATGATATTTAATGTTAGGTTTCAAACTGTGGCCATAGATGCACGTATCCTGTGTTGATCAAATAGAGTTGATTTTAGGTGAGGTTACAGTTAAACATAGATCCTACTGTGGTTGACTCATAGGTTGCTTGTCATAATGCGAGGATAAAACCGAGGACACTTTGCTTGCCCTAAGTTACCAAGTTAGTGACTCAAATCTTCAAAGTTAACTTTCACACTTCATTTCAGTCTTTACGCTATTCACTTTTCAAACTACTTAACGCTTTTGAAACAATCCAAAGTCCAAACAAAAGCCTTTACTCTTTACACTTATGCAAATCATTCCGTGGATGAAACCATCCCCGTGTTCAACCCTGTGATCATCATACCAAAGAGTCGGGACCATGGCGTAGGAGGAACTTATAGGCATATAAATTTTGCTGATTCACCACCTTACTGTATACCGAATCAAATTGCTACCGCTGCCTAGGATGGTGCCAAACTACTAATGATGAGTTGAAGTGTACTTGTGATCAACATCACAAGTGAAGGTAACCTTTTAACTTCTTTAACTCCGGGGCCAGCAGGAACTCGCCGCCATCACTTTGGCAAAGGACTGCATCGTTTTTGCTTCATTCAGCTTTTACCTTTGTTATTAATTTTAACCTTTTGCAAGCTTTGTTGGTAATTTTGTTGCCTCTACAATTTTGTAAATGTGTTTATGCAATAAAGGGGATGTGAGACACATCAGGTAGACTACATAGAATCAGTACACAACTTGACCCAGTCAGTGAAGTCAGTGTACACACTGATACCATGGATCCACCAACAAGAATGGGCCAGAGTCGCAAGGGCCCCAATGAATCCAACTCCGCCATAGAACCATGAGGGATCACATCCACCCTCCTAGTGTTGCCCTCCTCGCATCATACCCCAATGTAAGATAAAATAAAGGAGGCCTTACTTGGTACCCTACTTCACATATATCAAGGAAAATGAAACCATACACTACATATTAGGATTTTATAAAGTATGCACTACCTTTAAGGAAGGAATGATGGACATGGATCGCTGTTCTAGCATTTCCACTAACCCTAAAGACAAGGCCAAGATTCGGGTCAACTCACGAGGCTCAGAAACCATTAGAAATCAATGAAGTTGCAGTGAATTCCCGAAGATGTTCTTCAGTGCTCATAAGACCAATAATTTGAAAAGACAAATTTACACCTTTGCGCCATGATGGTGAGAGGTTTTAATGTTGTCGAGAGATTTGGTGAGACCATCAGCATGTCACATCACGGGTTTGATACATGATGTCAGGTAAACCATTTCTATGGTGGTATGTCTCTTGCCATGAGTGCAGCTTTTGGAAACCATGGGAGGAGACTTTTCAGTAAGATCCCGACGGCTACGGATTTTTTAAACTACGCTGGCTGAAACTTCTAAGGTCGGAGCCAAACCCTGGGGGAAACAACAATGAGGCCCCCACCCAACCCTGGGGAGGGATTTTTATACACCCGCCGCAGGATATAGAAATGAAAGCTGAATTTCAACCTTAGCTAGAAGGTGGAGGAGAGCTTGAAGGAAAAGGCTCCATGAAGTGCATGACTGAAAATCCCGCACAAACCAATCCTCGCACCACTCCAATCCTCCTCGACATCCAAGAGAACAAGAACCCGCGGCCCTTCAATGAAGGATTCCATGTCAGAATGTGCAAATACTGGGTGGACAAATATAAGCCACTACAAACTCCAATGCCCCATATGGAAATACCTACACCTAATTGGAGGAATCACCCTAACCTTCCTCGAAGCCCACTCCCTCAGCCATGTTCAGTGCCAAACCACAGCTTGTTCCCACTTTCAACCACAACCACCACCATCCCCTACATTCTTGTGAGCAAGCCATTTTAAATTTGAGCAAGGTGGTAGGTAACTTTGTTGAGAACAAAAGGAATCAATGCAACCGGCACAAAGGATCGACACTGCTTGAAAATACACTCGAATAAAAAGAATGTACGGGCTTCGAGAGCAATCTAAACCTAAAAATTGATAACCTACGCATTCAATCACCAAGATCAACAAGTTGCTTGAGGTACAAGAAAGAGGAAGGTTCCCTTCCCAAACAGTGCCAAACCCAAAGGGAATCCATGAGGTAGGATCATCCAACAATTCAGGAATGGATGAGGTGAAGGCTATAATCACCCTGAGGAGTGGAAAAGAGGTTGATCAACCCATGCCAAAGCCTGTTGAAGAATCCAGGCAGGGAGAAGAATTGCAGTCTGAGCATATTCTCCTAAAGGAGGATTCAATGAAATACCGCATACCACCTCCATTTCCACAAGCACTTAGAGGTAAGGTATCCTCAAGAAGGTGCATTTTAGAGGTCTTACAAGTGAAGGCAACATACCTCTATTGACATAATCAAACAAGCTCGCTTGCGTAAAATTTTTGAAAGATCTTTGCACAATCAAGAAGGGATTAGTATCGAAGAAGGCATTTCACCGAACAAGTCATAATCCAAAGCAAATACCGTCAAATACAAGGATCCGTGGACTCCACAATTTCAGTAAATATTGGTGGGAATTGCATAGATAAGTCTTTGCTTGACCTAGGAGCCAGTGTGAACCTACCGCCGTATTCGCATACAGCTAGGTTTAGTGAACTTAAACCTACCAACATCACACTATCATTGGCCGATAGATCAGTTAAAATCCCTAAGGGGATAGTTGAGGATGTCTTGGTGAAAATATAAATTTACCACCCAAGATTTTCAGAGTGCTTGACACCGAGCCAATTGCAAAGGAACCCAATCATGTTCCAATCATCTTAGGAAGACCATTCGTCACCCAATGCAATAATAAATGGTCGAATGGGAGTCATGCAACTTTCTTCTGGGTAACATGACCTTGGAGTTAAACATCTTCATTTGAACAACAAGCAAAAGTTGCTAGAACATGAAAATCAAATAACTGGCGAAGTCGTCAATGGTCATTATGTAGCTACGCGGTCTCGTGAATTGCAAGGAGTAATCAAAGCCTGCTGAGAGATGAAGAGATATTGGTTCCGTTATCAACACCATCGAAGCCAATTGCTCAATTCAAAAGCCATCACTGAGGACCACTTCAACAATTGGACACCCACCATGGAGTCAACCTGTGCTATCATAGGCCGAGGAGATCATTCTCTCGAATTCCTTTTGAGTAAAATTCTTGCAAATTGAATCAGTTCGGTGTTCCCAAAAACCGAATTGCAGTTTAACATTTTTTCTTTTTGTTTTAAATCAATCAATTTTAATACTTTTGGTTATTTTATTTTTAGAAAATTTTTAACTTAACAGTTTTCCATATTTAGTAATTTTCAGATACATACTATAGTATTAGATAAATTTAATTATAGTTTTATATATAATAATTTCATTATAATTTTTTTTTTTAATTTCATAGTATCAATAAATAACCACCGAATTTCGATTTGTGTGGTATAATCGTTAGCCAAATTCGCTAAAAATAATGGGAACCGGTAGAGGACCCTTCACACCGCCTAAACGCCCATTTAAACCCGAGAGGGACGGCCAAAGGTCACTTCATCTCCCGGCCTCCCAAATGCCAGCCCCCGAGTCCCGCCTCTCGTCATTGCTACTCCCACCGCGAGCGCGTCCCCGCACGACCGGATTCACTAGTGCCGCGCAGACTCACCAGACCTCAAGCCTCGCTGCTACACTGGGCCGCTGTCCATGACACACCCGTCATACAAGACGAGCCCCGGGTGTTACATCCTGAGTTGCCGCCCCACCGGTTTTCATCTCCGCCGAGTCTTCATTATGCTCTACACCGCGGTTCAGACTTTCTAGCCCTCGGGTCTGGCCGACAGCCCCCGCCCCACGGCTGGGACTCCCTTACCGGGTGCCTTATTTGTCTATTACGTAACCGGTGTGACCCCATACCAGTGGCCCCGTTAGTCTTCCACCAAGCAGGACTCGCTGCTCCAATGAGCCTCGTCAGATATTCAAGGCTCTAGTTACATTTTCAAGTGAGTCTAGCCCCCTTCCGCAGTATAATTCGATTTCGTATATGGTTCAGACTGAGGTGGATCCCGCTCTTCATTACGTGTTAGATTCAAGATTAATCTGAAGCGAGGCCCCACTTCGGGCCCGTCCTAGCCCGCAGATCACTACCCCCGAGGCGCACTGAGGAGCCTCGTGATTTCGGGTCGCTATCGTACACCACGGGACTCCTGCCCCATCACCTGCACTCGTGAGGAGAGTCGGAGGGCCCGGCTTCAAGCGGGCCCGCACACGGGGCCCAGCAAGTCATCTTCCTCCCTACCCACCATCACCGCTACACTCGGCTGCAGGCTAAGCATCGCCTCGTTGTCGCCCGCTCCGTGATCGAGGCCGTTGTTCGGGGAGGGAAACCCATTCCGTGGAATGGGCCACCCATCGTAGACTTTCATCGAGTTGTGTACTATGATGTCCTAATACGAGACCGATCCCGTTTAGGGAGTCCATGATTGATCGAGATTATTCAATAGTCGCTTTCATGACTCCGAGGCAAAGATTATTACCCACTAGGAAGTCAGAAGTATTTCACTGATGACATCTCGAGGAGCGTATGGTCCGCAGCTTCAGCTTCTCTATCGATGATCGGCCATGAGTACCCGAGCGGCCGATATATCAGCAGCCGGCCCGCGTGATACCGCCGCGCCAATGCAAGAGGGTTATAGAGATTGGGCCCACTCCACCATCGAGAGATGGTTCGAAAGACCGCCGAGACACTACAATCGGACCAGCATTTTATGTGAGGCAGCCTCCCGCCCCGGGAGCGTCGGACGACCATTTATTCCGGACGAATCCCGTTCTCGCTACAAGATTACGCGCGCTGAGTGGGAGCCATCTGGAGGCTCTTTACCGTGATCTCTGAGGGATATTGGTTCAAATTCCTCTGAAATGGGTGATGACCTCCTTGATGCATTTCGAGGAGAAGGTCCATCGGAATGACCTAGTACGAGCAGAGAGCATTCCACTACTAATGCCGAGACTACTCTACCAGGTTCTCGTGCATATGGGATTCCTAGAGGAGCCGAGGATTGAGATGAGAGTTCGATGCCCTCCGTTCCTGTCAATGGAGCTGGTGATGACCATGCCCGCATTCCTTCCATCCTCGACGCCAGTGATTCGATGAGGAGGCACCGGTCAAAAAATGAGGACTTCCATGTAGACGATGTGCCTACCTCATTCGAGATACAGGAGTCCGCCCGCAGATGTCACCTCCATCTCCTCCACACACCACATCCGCGGCTGTACCGATACCTACCCATCCTATTCGAAGACACCATCTACATCCGAGCATGTTCACGCTTTACTTCAGAGAGATTGCAGTGTGATGGATGCCATCTGCTTCATTGCCAGCCACACAGCACCCCAGATCGAGGTCGGCCCTGTCACCTATGCTTCACAGATCATGACGCACTTGGGCCTTCCTCGTGTTCCTCGAACAGAGAGAGAGGAGCCCACCACGGACGCAGCCTATTTGGATGTTTTTGTCGCGCCAGCCAGCTATTTTCAGACCACCACCACCACGCCACAGTTGATGGTTAGGTTTCTTTTGTGTTTTGTGATACACAAATTTATAAACTCCGCCTACTAATTTTGATTAGATTTATGTATTAGCCATAGTAGGCAGTGATACTTTTGTATGTTTAGCTTTGTATTCATGTATTTTTACTTCATATATCGTTTTCATTCACTATATATATACAGATTTTTGTATACCATGTTTTGTGCCTTTACCATGTATATTTGTTTTTCTTTTCAATTGAACAATTGAATTGCTTCAAATTGGACAATTGAATTGCCTTTTGTTGGAGAATAGAATCACTATTTGTCACCTTTATGTTAGAACAAATTCCATGCATGAGTCAATTTTTGGTCACAGTTCCGCGATGCCTAACTCGAACATTTCTCCTTGCTACCACACCGCACACCGGGATTGTCTAACAAATGTGAATTTGTATACTCTTTCACTTTGCATAGCCTACTCTAGTATGTTGGCAACCTAGATAGGTTTTTGTGTTAGTTCCGCATTTGAAGACCAATGTTGTCTTCCAAAAAAAAAAAAAAAAAAAGCAAAAAGAAAAAGAAAAAGAAAAGAAGAAAAAGAAAAATAAAGTCGTGGAAGTTTCGCTTGAAACCCGAAAGCACTGGCCCGAGGGGTGTATGATGAAGTTTTGAAGCCCGGCGCCTGGAGCCTAATTGGTCGGGAGTCACTGATTTAGCGTTCGTTATGCTGCGGGATAGGTAGAGTTTAATGATTTGTAGGTGCTTCTGATTTTCGTCATTCGGAGTCCGCGAAGCTCAGAAGCCAGGGTCGGCGGATCCTTCGCCTGATGCCCTAAACCTTAATTGGCTGGGAGTCATCGCGACCTCGCTACACGGACTTTGGTGAAGTCGGATTTTAAGCATTGCACTCTACATTGTAGTTGAATGTTGAAAGAGCGTAACTATCCTTATCTAGGTTGTTCAACAATGGCTACGCCGCTAGTTTGGGGAGGGACAATTTTACAATTTATTGGCTCGATCTGGTTACATAAAGAACCATTAGACTTTGAAATTCCAGTTGAGAATCATGGAACCAATATTGACCTGAAATTGTTCTTGTATGGTTTGGCTCTTTCACATGTAAGCCAAACTTCGTGTCAATTTTCGCTTTAAAGGTAATGTTTATATGTACATAAACCCTTTCAATCTATAAACTTTTGAAAATCACTACAAGCATCTCCTTTTGTTTTTGCATTTGCTAAGGACTAGCAACGCTTTCTCAAGCTGGGGGTGATTAGTGCCCAAAGTGCTATTTTGAAACCTATATTAGATAGGTTTTGAGAGTGCTTTTAAGACTAATCATGTCATTTATGTTAATTGAAGTGTTCAAGTCTTCTTTAGTTTCACTTATGCCGCTTTAGAGGTTATTATTTTTTGGTTGTTTTGTAGATTTTGGCGCACTTGGGAGTTCAATATCGTAGACATATGATGAATCATGAAGATTGACCCCAATCAAGCCAACCATCAATCATACCAAAATCAAAGAGAGAATGAAGGCAAAGTGAAGAAAATCAATGTAGAGACAGGAGGCAAAGCAAAGAAGAATCAAAGAATTCCAGTGAATTTCGCTACATTTCTGTACTACTGATTGCTAAATTCGCACCTTAGCTTAAAATTTCGCAATCTTAGCGAAATCGTGAATTTCACTAGACTCCGTGATTTTCAAGCACTATTCCTAGCTTGGGGCTCTGCATTTTCGTTATCACAAGAAATTCGCCATAGCTTAAATTCGCTAGCTAGCTTAAATTGTTAACGCTTAGCTTAAATTCTCGATTTCAAGATTTCAGATTTCATTAGCTAGCTTAAAATTTTCGCTACCTAATCTAAATCGATATGCCTTAAATAAATTCATCGTCTTGTCATATTACTTTTTGTAATTAATGCAAACCGACTTCACTCTTGGTGTATTACTCTCTTGTCTCCTTAAATTAGCCAAAATGTTAGGCTTTATTGTAGTTTCACATAAATGGGTGGCCTATATAAACCCCCATAGTTTTTGTAACCCTAAGAAAGAAATGGGAGAGAAATCTTTTGGCACATTTTTACTTTTATGTAAATATCTCGCAATTTTTAGTTGTGGTTTGGTTTTTCTCTTCTCTCTCTCTTTCCTATTTTCGCTGCCAAACAATCTCTCTTGAGGATGACAACTCAAGAGATGCTTGGCTAAGCCTCTTTTCTTTGAAGAGGAAGGAAGCTAGCTTGGTGGTGGGGCATATGCAAGTTGTCCTCTTGTGTTAAAAGTTACAGGTACTGTGTTTATGACCCCTATCTTCTCAAAATATGGTTGAATAGCATTGAATGTTATTGATTTAGCCAATACTTACCATGCTTTAGGATACAGTGCATACTTATTGCTAGATGTACTGTGGTTCATTAGATGGTCTTTACGAGCCATTGAAATGATATTTAATGTTAGGGTTTCAAACTGTAAAGGGGCCATAGATGCACGTTATCTGTGTTGACTCAAATAGGAGCGTTGATTTGGGGGTGAGGTTTACTAGTTAAACATAGATCCGGTTGTGCTTGACTATAGGTTGCTTGTCATAACGGATAAAACCCAGGACACTTGTTTCCTGCCCTAAGTTACCAAGTTAGTGACCTAAATCTTCAAAGTTAACTTTTCACACTTCATTTTCGCTTTTTTACGCTTATTCAAGCCAACTACTCACTGTTTTTGAAACAACTAAAAATCCAAACAAAAAGCCTTTACCTTGGCTACTTATGCAAATCATTCCTAGGATGAAAAACCTATCCCCGTGTTCAATTTAGACCACTATATCAGTGAGCTTGACCACGGCAAAGTAGAGGAACTTAGGTATATAAATATTGTTGATTTAGCTCAGCCTACTGTGGCACGAACCTGTACCCCCTCCATTCCCACAGGCTCTCCGAAAAAAGAAAAATTCCGTTAATCAAACTGAAGTGTTAGAGGTTTTACGGCAAGTGAAAGTTAACATTCCTCTCCTTGATATGATCAAACAAGTCCCCACCTATGCAAAATTTTTGAAGGACTTATGTATGGTAAAAAGAGGCTTCAATGTAAACAAAAAGGCCTTTTTAACTGAGCAAGTGAGTGCTATCATTGAGTACAAGACTCCAGTGAAATATAAAGACCCGAGATGTCCTACAATCTTGATGAGCTTAAAAGTCATCTATTTTTAGTCCATTTTTCTGTTTGATTTTAATGTAAAAAGGAATAATTAAGTTGCAGAATTATGGAATAACTAACCAAACTGTTAAATGGCAGAGAAGTCAAGAAAAAGAAGAATTTTTGCAGAAAAAGAAGCAGAAGGTGGATGAGCGCACGAGATAATTAGTCAAGCAAGTTGCAGTAGTGCTGCCCGCAAAGATGAAGGGAACCGTGTCGTAGTTTCAAGTAAAGAATGAAAATGCATATCCAGTCGGGCAGCGAAAACTCCGCCTAAACGAAGCTTACTTGAAGAACAAGGCAGGCTGAGAGTTAAAGAAACTCCAGGTGAAGCAACCAGGAAATGAAGAAGAAGAAGACTTCATGTCGCGACATTTGGACGCTGTCGTGACATCGACAATGAATTAGCAGCAGTCGCGACATCAGCGTGCAAGAAAAAGAAGTCACGACAAGATCAACTAAAGAGAGAAGGTCGTGACATCAGGAAAAGTGAAGGAAATAAGCAACTGGTCGCGACAGGAATCACCGTGATAAGTACTTCGAGGATTAACTCAGGTTAGTGAGCGATGTCACGACGATAGAGGTTTGACAAGAGAATCGCCATGAAGCTATGATGTGCTTCGTGAGATGAAGCCGAGGTAATTATCGTTGTCGCGACAGAGGACTGAAGTCGCGACATCAGTAGCGACCAATTGAAACCTGCAAGGGCATGAATTGAAGTCGCGACAAGGGATTGATGTCGCGACAACAGGAACCATCAAGTGAAGACTGCAGAGCCATAAGTTGATGTCGCGACAAGAGATTGTTGTCGCGACACCAAGAGCAATCAAGGCGCTGTGTTCCTTAAGCCGATGTTCATAAGAAGAGATTGATGTCGCGATATCATGAACAACTAATTCAAGGTCGTGATAGACTTAAGTTGATAAGCGTGACGTGAGATCGATGTCGCTGGTTGATAGGATGATGTGTCGCTGGCTGCGGATTTGAAGGTCGCGACTTGAATAAGAATTCGGGCTACCCACTGAAATCCATTACAACCGAATGCGTTGGGATTAGGGCCCAACTGAGAAACCCTATAAATACACTACCCGTAAGAGAACTATTCATAAGGATACGTGACGAGTATCCGATGAATAAGGCTCATTTTCTTTAGTTTTCTTTTCTTTCTTTCTTTTCTTTCTTTTCTTCAATGTTGATAGTTAAAGATTAGATTAGATTTATCGCTTTATTTTTCGCTTTTTATTTTCCGATCTCGGTGTCGCGATTTTGGAGCAGGTCGAATGCGCACTTATTCTTTTCAAATTACCACCGAATGTTCAGTTCGCATTAAATTTCTCTCGAATTCAACTTCGCTTTGAATTGCGCTATTCTTATGATCGTGAGGAATGTTGTAGCGTGTAATTCAAGAATTGAGAATCCAGTCATTAAGTGAATGCTATAGTCGAATTATCTTTCCGTAGTCGCTTCCATAGCTTTTTGAATTTCAGTTTACTAATTTACTGAGTTTGGGTTTCATCAAGTTCATCTGAATACGCTTTATAAATTCGTATAAGATTTGTCTCATTGCTCGATTTCATGGAGGCCCTCCCCGAGTGACACAGAGAAGGCATTCCCGGGAGTTAGAACAATTTTCAAGGTATATTAACTCGTTATTTGAGATCTAATGAGCTTTGCAAGTTTACTTCGACAAATCTCTTCACTTGAAATCAAGAAAGAGTTGAATGAGTTATCAATTTAACAAGAAAGAGTCTACCTCAATTCGAATAATGAGGCCAACTCGTGGTTAGCCGAGATCTAATCAAGGAGAGTGGTGATCTATTTAATTTCGAGGAAGAGCACTGAAGTTGTATATCCTTGCTTCGACCGATAACTCGGGAGCTAAGGCTTGATACCCATAAAATGGGTATGAAGTATTGCAAAGAAAAAATACCCAGATTAAGGAAACCCTTTAAAAGTAGGGTTATTTGAATTTGCCTTCGAGAGAATCAGGAAATTAGATAATGAAATGTGGGAGTATGGAGAGATCCAAATTGCATATTAAACACCTGGATGTATTTTAAAACTCGGGAATATCTAAGAGTTTTATCGTATTAACTACAGAACTGGGTACTTCACTATAGTAGCATACTTGATGTGTTCTTTGAAAGATAATTATTCAGTGTCCATTTATTTTCTTAACTATTCCTTTATTTTTTATTCTTTATCTCAAATTTATTTGATTGTTCATTTATTTTACTCGTATAGTATAATTTCACACCTTGCCGGGATCCCACTATCATTTTACGGTCCCACAAGAGTGGAGCTTTAGTAGTCAGGGTAGTTGATTTAAAATTCTTGAGATCTCTGTGGGATCGATATCTGGACTTATATCCATTTTATTACTTGTCGACCTGTGCACTTGCAGTAGATCAGGCCAAAACCAAAATTGAAAATGATTAACTCTAGGAGACTTTTGGTCTCAACAAGTTTTATGGTGTAGTTTCCGGGGATTAGATAATAGTCCTTTGGTAATTGCGCCACATAAAATTTGTATATGTGTTTTGGTCTGAGGTCATCAAGTTTTATGGCGCCGTTGCCGGGGATCGAAAGAATTTAGTAACTCAATATTCATACGAAAGAAGGAAATTAATTTGGACATTTAAAAGAAAAGAAATAAAATAGTTTTTCAAGCAAAGGGTTATTTTTAACCACTAACCTTTAACAAACCATATTGAATATATTTTTTGTTTTGACTAATCCTACAATGGGAGTGTGTTTGCTTTAAAACTTTGAGACGCATAGGAAGCGTAAATTGATCTCATTCCAAATTGACTCAATTAGAGAAAAACACTCGCACTTGAGAAAGACAAGGAAAGGTAAAACACCTACGGCAGTATTTAACGACAGGATCAAACTGAGGGACACAAGACAAAGAAATGCATGACCCTCCAATCACTGATACTACATGGAGGAATTTTGGAAATGATCATCTCAGATGAATATCAAGAATCGACAAATTTCGCTATCGATAACAATTTTGAACTTAAACCAAAGATTAATTACCATGGTCCAAGAGGCATCGCTTTAATCGGGTCATCCCATCAAGACCCAAACGAACACCTAGGAAGATTTCTCAGGATGGCTAATACAGTAAAGTTGAATGGGGTGAGACCATAAGTCATTAAACTACATCTATTCCCTTCTCTAAGAGATACAGCAATTACGGTATGAATCTACCATGGCCTGATACTGAGAGCCGGTAGAGGCATATTTGCATTCTTCCCATCACTCACCTCGAAAGGAGGAGGAAATCACTGTTTCAAATAGGGGAAGATGAGATCGTGATGTAGCTCGAAAGATTCAGCTGTCGAGAAGATGTCCAATGCATGGGATAGATCCAAGACTCGATGGACATTGTATATCATGCCTGAATGATATATCAAAGGGGGATCATCGATGCTTCATGTCACGGAGCATTCAAGCGAAAAAGTGCTGGAAGAGGAAAGAGAACTGATTGAAGACCCGGCTAGAATGCACATGAAACTCCTTCCCAGTTTTCAAAAGGAAGCAAAGCAGAGGAAAGGGGATCAGTGGAGCTGAGCAAGATGACAAAATGCATGAGGCCAAGTTGGATGCCATTATACCAGCCGGACAAGCAAGCAGTGAAGACACACACCGCCCATGAAATAGGAGCGCTTGAAAGAGAGTTATCAAGGAAAGTGCCGAGAGAGTCACAAGAACAATTTATGATGTCAAGAGGTTAAGTATTTGGGTGAGCCAAGAGCTACCATTTCAAACCCAATACTAACTCCGTCAGACATTATCACCAAAGAGAGGAACCATGAGAACTTCATGGTGGAGGGTCACAAGTGCCCAGCGGGATGCAACCTCAATATGGTTATCAACAACCATCGAGGTTCCGTGCCATAGAAGAAGAAGGGAAAATGAACATAGAAATGAATATCAGTATCGAGAGAGGCCCAATTCAAGAACAGATGCCGCATTTCATGGGGATAATAAGAAGTCGTTGAACCTCCATGAACAAAAGCCTGCAGTCGAAGCAAATGCTACCACTCTCAAATTTTTTTCTCGTAACACCACTAATGCATCCCCAAGAACCTCGGACACAAAGTGGTGGCACCAAGGCCCTAACCCCGCAGTTTAAAAGAAAGATACTTTCCCAAGTGACACAAAAGAAAACTAAAGGACTGCATGGTCAGATAACTGAGAGAGGAAGGAAACAAAAAAGATGAAAGAAAAGATGACAAGAAGAAAAAGAAGAAGCAAGACCAAAGGGAAGAGGTACTGAGAAATAAAAAGAAGGAGTAAGAGAAGAACATCCAAGAATCTAGACTGGCAAATTCCATTTACGAGGACCGGTAGAAATCCAAGATGTAGGAGCAAATTTGGTGTTGTTTTAAAACCTTCCTGTCGAGATCAAGATGCCTTTTATTGACAGAACCCGGGATGCCACTTTATGCAAAATTTCAAGGACATACCGAGCAAGAAAAGAAAGATAGTAGAGAAGGAATAGTGAATTCACCGCTACTCAGCGGGTAAAGAATCGTAAAAGAACCACGCAAGAAGATGAAAGACCCGTGTGGAGCTCACGATTCAGAGTGTTGGAGGAATTGAATTCCAGGTGCTCTTCTGTGACTCGAGCTAGTATCAATTTGATTCTTTCGTTGCCAAGAAACTAAGTTTGGGGAGTTATTCCCACCACTGCTTTCTTCAAACGGGAAGATGACGATGGTGAAACTCGAAGGAGTCAGAAGATGTGTCGGGCTCACCCGTTGGGGAAATTTGTTTTTCCAAAGACTTCATCATTCCACATGGAAGAAGATTCACAAGTACCGCACTGGAAGACCATTCCTAGCTACCGGGAGCCGCTCCGATTGACATGAAAAAAAGGAGTTCTACCGAGGGTCGAGAAGAAGTCATGTTTTAATCATGATCAAAAGTATGCAAACATAGACAGTAGACAAAGGAAAGTTATGCATGTATGCATTTTTGCCTATACTTCCAACCCCTCGAGGTGCCAACAATGATCAGACATTCCGCTTTTATCAATGAAAAGAGATGAATTCGCAAGATACCGAAGATGTCTATTCTCAATTTCCATATGGCATTTCATTCTTAGAAACTATGATGAGCTTGAAGGAAACAGAAACAGACAATGGGGAAAATATTGAAAAAGAGGAAATTCATCAAGAAACCAGTGCAGAAGGACTAGTTTTGAAAGAGTTGCCAAGTCATTTAAAGTATGCTTACTTAGAATTACCAAAGAAAAACCAAGATCATTTCACCGACTTATGATGCCGAGAACAAAGATTGCTAAAATATTAAGGAAGCATAAGGAATCAAGTAGCTTGGTCCATCAAGAGCCGAAGGGTATCACCATCAATTTACGCATAAGATTCGCAGAAGAGACTTCAAGCATCTCGTAGAACACCAAAGGAATCGAATCCGCGATTTAAGGAAGTAGTCGTGGAAGGAGGTAACAACCAAATCAAAGCTGGTTTTATCTATGCTATTTCGTATTATGGGCACTGCGAGCCCGTACCATGGTTCCAAAGAGCGGGCTTCATCGTGATCGTGAACGAAAAATGAACATCCCAACAAGAACAAGGACAGACGTGAGGTGTAATGATTACAGAAGTTGAATTCAAAGAACCGTGAAAAGATCATTTCCCTTTGCCTTTCATTGATCGATGTCGACAAAGTTAGTGACACCCTCACTTTTGTTTTCCTCGGATGGTATTCAAAGACACAATCGTGATTGCTATCGGCACTTATGATCAAGAGTAGGCATTCACCTTCGACATGCCCCTATGGTACCTTGTTTTCGTATGGGATGCCATTTAGGGTCATGTAAATTCTGCCATATTCCAAAGGTGTATGATGTCAATATTCTGATTTGGTCAAGAAGTGATGGAAATTTTATGGATGACTCATCGTGGCATGGATCCAGCTTTGATCAATGTTTGAACAACTGAAACAAAGATCAAAATGCTACACAAACAGCCTAGCACCAATCAAAATGCCATTTATAAGGGCGTAAGGTATTGTTCGTTACAAAATTTCTCACATCGACTAGCGGATCAACTAAGGTATCCATTATCAAAACTCGCACTAACCTACCGCGTGAAAAGGAGTAAGAAGCTTCGGGGTATACCGGATTTTACAGAGATTCATCAAAGACTTTCAAAATAAATGCATTCACTATGCAGACATTAGAAAAAGATACAAGGTTCACTCTCATGACTCGCAAGGATGCTTTTGAAGAAATCAAATCGACCGTACAAGACCTATAATGTCCGGCACTGTATCGGGATCGTGGATTTTAGCCAATGATGCCGCGATTTTGCCATGGAGCCGTGTCAGCAAAGAAAAGAGAAAGTATTCAGCTTTTCATATACTATGCTGCAAGACTCAATGAAGTACAAGAGAACTATTTAATAACCGAAAAGGAGATGCTAGCCAGTATTTGCTTGTGAAAATTTAGGCAATACATTTTAGATCCCATGTGGTAATTCACACTGTGATCATGCAAAAGAATCAAATACTTGATGTCGAAAAAGAAGCTAAGCCAAGATTGATAAGGTGGTGTTGCCGTTGCAAGAGTTTGATTTGGAAATCAAGGATAAAAGGATGACAATGTGATAGCTGATCACTTGTCAAGAGTAGAAAGAAGCAAGATGAAGAAGAAAATGTGATGTTAATGAGAACTTCAGATGACAATTGTTAAGGTTTCTTCCAATCATGGTATATCGATATTAAATTATCCGTCAGAGTAATGCCTCTAATTCACCATCAATGTAAGAGGGAAACCTTAATCGACAGTTGTGTATTATATTCGATGACCACTATTATTCAAAAGAGGTGTCGATACGATAATAAGAAGATGTGTAATGTAGTGAACAAGGTAACATTTAATGATCGCCACATCACCATACGGGGACATTTTTCTCGAGAAAGAACAATACAAGATACTCCAATCGTGATTTTATCGCCCACTATCTTCGTAGATCGCGCCGAGCGGGTTAAATTATGTGATAGATGCCAAAAGATTGGAACATCGCCATACAGGAATGAAAATGCCCCTCGTATATTATAGATACAAATTTTTGATGTATGGGGAATAGATTTATTGACCTTTTCATTCATCATCATTTGGAAACTCATACATACCGCAGCAAGATTACGCTTCAAATGGGTGGAAGCAAAGTATTTGTCCATGAAATGATGTTAATACAAATAGAGTTTGCAAAAGAATATTCGAGCAGATTTGGAACACCCGTAACTATCAATAGTGACGGGAACCCACTTTGCAAACAAAATATTTGCAAATCATGAGCGTATGGGATCAAGCATGTAATGAGTTTAGCCTTATCATCCCTGCACCAATGGACAAGGTAAATTTCCAACAAGGAGATCAAAAGAATACTTGAAAAGACTCCGTGAGCTGTACAGAAGGATCGTCTTCCAAACTTGATGATGCACTGGCTTACGGCATCCCGCATACAAACCCCTATCGAATGTCCATACGTAGTTGTTTTTGCAAACCATGTCATCACCTCTTGAATTGAATACAAGGGGTGTGTGGGCCATCAAGAAGAACTTCGATTTTAAGGCCGCAAGGGGAAGAAAGATTTGCTCCAACCGTCTCGAACCGGGAAGAATCGAGAAATGAAGCCTATGTGATAATGCTAGAATATACAAAGATGTAAGAGCAAAGAAATGGCATGATCAGAGAATTTGAGAAAAGAGTTTAGAGCAGGGAACAGTTCAATGGTTAATTCAGACTGAAATTGTTTCTGTGGAAATTAAAAATCCAAATGGAGTTGGCCATACACAAGTGGTGTCAAGTACTACATTTGGAGCAAGAACACTCCAGGACTCGATAATGGAAGAATTCAAGGTCAATGACAGAGGTTAAAGCATTATCTAAACAGGAAGAGGGAAAAGAAGAACTCCAGACTGGTTCTGCAGAAAAAGCAGTTATACCACAACAAAGAAGTCTAACTAAGGACTCAAAATCGAAAGTAGCCTAATGAGGCAACCCATAAGGATTAATTTCGATTTTCGCTTTTGAAATATTTTTTAAAATAAAATTTAGGTCGATTTGTTTTTATTAAGATAGATTTAATTTTTAGAAATTAATGGTAGTTTAATTAGATTTTCTTCACAACATTGCAAGATTTGGCATGGTTAAAGACATGAATGACAAGGTAACACAGAACGCATTCCAAAGAATCCTGCAAGAGAAGTCACAAACATGAGAAAAAAGTGGAGGGGTCTTCCCAACCCACCTCAGAGATATACTTGAATTGATTGTTAAATCTTGTTTGAGAGAAGAGATGTCTAAAAAGGGTTAGGAACAATAAGAGAATCTGTCTCTGAGATCATCGTTAAGGTTTAGGTCGCGACAGTAAATGTTATGTCGCGACATCAAGTGATGTCACGACAAAATTACTTTGTCATTTTGGTGAACTCTTTAAAGGGCAATTAGGGAGTATTGAAGGAAGAAGATATATGTCGCGACACCACTGTGAAGTCGAGACAGAGAATTAAGTTTCAAAATGAAAAATGATTTCGAAACATGTTAGTCAAACAATTCCTAAAAATCCACTGATGTCGCGACAAACTTAGCTTGTCAACATGTGCTATGTTTAATGCCATTAACTCACTTTAAAGATTCTAAATTCAATGATCACAAATAAAAGAGGCTAAATTGGTCGCGACTTGTTTTTAATGGTAATAATTAGCCCACAAAACATTGATTGAATTGCAAATCGGTTGAACTTTATCATTCACTCCAAACCACATATTATTCACCTTCTTCCTCCCCTCCTTCCAATCTCAACCCCAACCCCTAACTTTTCCAAACCTTTTGAAAGCTTTTCTCTCCAAGCCTAATGGCTGAATTCACCCAGTCCCTAACCTGTGACGAGATTATGAGGGAACATGAATCAACCAGAAGAAGAAATCAAGAAGAACACTTAGACGAGATTCACAAAGAACAATCAGGAGAGGCGCCATCAGAAACACCCGAAGCTCCAGCGAACTCCAAGAAGATGTAAAAGGAAGGGAAAGGTGAGAGAAGAAGAAGTAAAGATTTTGCCGGACGGCATCTGAAAAATATTACGCTAACAAGGGGTTTGTCACAGAGAGGAGATTCAAAATCTCATATCTCTTTCAATGAGACGACAGAGCAGAGGGTGGGAGAGTCTCATACACACCAAAATCGTAAGCACAAAGATCATGGGTGAGAGTTTTATTCAAATCGGGTAGAAGAAGGATGGAGCCGCTTTTGTTAGAGGAGTCCTGTTTATGAAGCTAAGGCCATCAAAGAGGCCTATAGCATGGCAAAGGCACAAACATGGTTCCAAATTCAAGAAATTTTGAAAACCAGATTGGGAAGATTGCCAAGAAGTCACTAACTAAGGTGTGGGGCTAAACCAAGGAGTATAAGGCTAAGAACATTTATCAGTAAGAAGCCTCACCGAGGGAAGGGTATGGTTTTTACTTCCTCGCTTCGTTTTGGTTCCAACAAACACGTGTGCAATAAAGTGAGAGAACAAGAAGTCATGGTTACCAGACGCCATCCTAAAGGATACAAGATCAATGTAGAGTTGTCATTGAAAATTTATCATAGAGGTATCATGAAGGAATAAAGAGGGTTGATTCTCACCACCAAGAACAATCATCGTTTATGTTTGAAGGTCGGGGGAAAGGAGTACTGGAATCAAGAAGTACCCAGAGCTCACCACCCCTTTCCGGTGAGTTAGCAAAGGACCAAACCGTAATAGCAAGGTGCTAGTAGAGAAAAGAGATAGCCACAAATTGAAAATATCTAAAGGAGACTCGTAGGGCCGATCAAAGAGCAAAGCACCTTAAAACTCACCTGACAACAATGATTTCATTTTTGCAGACAATGAAGGGCAGGATGAAGGCAAATCTTAATAGATTTCTCCATTCCCTAGTCGCCTCTTCCTGCAAAATAAATTTCCAACATGGAGAAAGCTCAAGGGGAGCACAGAACGCCTGACATCGAAGCTCAATGCCATGCAAAAGAGAATGGATGAAAGAGAGAAGGAGTGAACCCATGCCAGAATTCAGAGAAGGCATTTATGAAAAAGAATTGAAAAGAAGAGACCAGCAGTGGGAGGAAGAGCTAAACAGGAAGGAAAAGGAGCATGAGATGGAGCTACAAAGAAGAGACCAGCAGTGGGGAGAAGAGCTGAACAGAAGAGAGGAACAGATGAGAAAATTTGAAGCAACAAGGGGAAGAGTTTAAGAAAGAAATGAAGGAAGAGATCACAACTGCTACGTAAACTCAAACTAAGTCATGAAGCTTTTATAACAATCGGGCCGAGGGATTCTCAACTCACATTGGAGCAAAGAAAAGAGATACAGAGCAAGAAGCCAAATTTGGGGAGCAGCAAGGGCTTCTGTTCATACAAGTCTCTACATAAGGATTTTGAAACAACCGGATGATAGAGACAAGAAGCAAAGGATGCTGGAATCCTACAGCATAAAGAATGGCCGGAAAATTTTACCCACTAACAATAATCTCTCCAAATTTTTAGAGATCAAGACCAAATGGAGAATATGAATGGCTCAGAAGAGGCAAGATGAGTCAACAAAAAGGTCGATCTCTCCAATGAGATTCTATCAAGACTGTTTGAAGGAAACTAAGAAGAGAAAGGAAAGAAGGGAATGAAATTTCCTCCATCTCACCATTTGAATACCTTAGACCTGATCCTCAATATCTGGGTTTCGTTTCTTCCAAAAGAAAGAGGATAGACTTCTTCCTAAACCGACTTCCTCACCTTATCCCATTTGGAATTGTATCCAATCAAGGTAAATTTAATCGTAAATAAAATGAGAAATTAATTGAATTGTGTGTTACAGGAACCTGCTTGTTCAATGTTGTGTTGCTTATGGATGGCTATTGGGAAAATAAAAGAGTAGGAATTAGTTCCATTAAAACTGTTTGAGATGTCAAGGACAGTTGAATGAAGGGAAGGATTAGAAATAAATCGAGGGATGTAGAATATACTGGCGGAATACACTGATTGAAACACAAAAGTGCAAAGTGACTTAAGTCTAACCGTTGAGTCCGCACAGAGGCAGAATGAAATTCGAAGAAAACAAAACATATTTCGAGATCAGGTATGAACAATGAGTCAAGGAACCCACTGATACTAAAGAATTTAACTACTCATCAAAAATTAATCAAGGAACTCCTAATGGTTAATAAATGTGAGTTAACCCAACATTCTAGGAACTTGTTAGATTATTGACTGAGGCGTAAATCAGGTGATAATACCTGATAAGAAATGATGCAGGCCATTCTTGGAGTTTGAGCCATTCAAGATCCTTATCTATATAAAGCATATACCTTGGCCTCCAAAATTGAGCTTAATCAAGCTCCCATTTCTAAAAATCACCAATTTAAACCCCAACCAATCTTTCCAAAGAAAAAAAAACCTGATTAACAAGAACCTGGCGATAAGGAAATCAAGTTTAGGGAGATTGCTTTCAAGAACTCAAGGAGAAAAGACAAAAGGGGAATGAAAGAAAAGGGTCGAAATGTAAATACAATAAAAAGGGGATAAGTTTACCTAGGCCCACTTCAACTAAGTTCTAGGTGTTTCAACACCCAGACCACATTCGGTATGGGAGTTACTAACCCAAAGTTCGCTAAGAGTGTTAGAAAGCCTAAGAAGGTAAAACATTGCACTATCCCTGAATGGTGACAAACAAAGGAAATTCCCCCAGTTGAATTACAAATGAGAAATTGGAGCATACAGTTCTTAATGGAAGAAATCAAGGAGATGTCCCAAAATGAAGTTTTGGGAGTTTATTAAAGAAACTACAAGGAAAAGGCGAGTGAGAAAGAAGAGAGAAAAGTCTGGGTGGTAATTTAACCAAAGTTCCTTTCTATCCTACCCTTACCCAAGCCTACCATTACAAGTCTAAAAGACCCGATTGATTCAATGACGGAATTACCTACATTGGGCTGAGATCAATATGAACAACAAGCTTATGGAATTTGGAAAGGCACAAATAGAATAAACTGTGAAAGACCTAGGGAGTTATGAATAATTATGAAGATGGAGAAAGGAAAACAATTTATTTTTCAACAGATCCAATGATTATTTGGTTTGTAAACAATTTCAACAAAGCTTAGTTTGTATACCATAAAGAGTAGAAACCAACCTGAATCGACTTTGAAGTTAGATGCGTAAAACAATGCATCCTTGTATTTCACTTAAATTGACTTCACCAAAACAACAGAAAATGTCCTATTTGTTCGAGACAAACAATTCTTTCTTTTCGCTGAGACGTTAAAATTTTAAGTTCGGGGAGCTCATTTGAGCTTAAAAGTCATCTATTTCCTAGTCCATTTTTCTCCTCGTTTGATTTTAATGTAAAAAGGAATAATTAAGCTGCGTAATTATGGAATAACTAACCAAACCGTTAAATGGCAGAGAAGTCAAGAAAGGTAATTTAAAAGAAGCATGGTGGATGAGCGCATCGAGATAATTGGCCGGGGCGCAAGCTGGCGGTGTTAAAAGGCAAAGATGAAGGGAACCCCGTGTCGAAGTTTTGGCAAGAATGAAAATGCATATCCAGTTGCAGCAAAACTCCGGGCCGAAACGGTTTACTTAAAAAGACAAGGCCGAGTTAAAGAAACTCCAGGAAGCAACCGTAAATGAAGAAGAAGTTAAGACTTTATGTCATGACATCTGACGCCGTGACATCGACAATGAATTACAAGAATAGCGACATCAGTTGCAGAAAAAGAAGTCAATGCATAAGATCAACTAAAGAGAGAAGGTCGCGGACATCAAAGAAAAGTGAAGGAATAAGAATCGGTCACGCGACAAGAATCACTCAGATATCGAGGAGCCAGGATTAACCGTGGTTATGAGGTCGATGTCGCTGACCGTGATAGAGGTCGCGACAAGAGAATCGCCATGAAGCTGCGATAAAGCTTGGTGAGATGAAGTCGAGGTAACTCGGTTGTCACGCTGATAGAGGACCTATCGAACATCAATAGCGACCAATTGAAACCTGCAAGGGCATGAATCGAAGTCGCGACAAGGGATTGATGTCGCGACAACAGAACCATCGGGCGAAGACTCCAGAGTTACGTTGATGTTCGCGACATAGAGATTGTTGTCAGCGACACCAAGAGCACCGTGGCACTGTTCTTAAGCCGATGTCGACAAGAGATTGATGTCGTACATCATGAACAACTAATTCAAGGTCAGATAGACTTGCTGATGTCGCGACGCGGATCGATGTCGCCGGCGATGTCGCTGGCAAGGATTTGAGGTCGCGTCGAACAAATAACTGGGCCACCCACTGAATCAGTTCACGCGCTGGGATTAGGCCCAACTCGAGAAACCCCATAAATACACAAAGCCTACCTAAGAGGAACGTAGCCATAAGTGACATGCATCGAGAGAACTGATAGTCAAGGCCTATTTTTCTTTTAGTTTTCTTTTTCTTTTTCTTTCTTTCTTTCTTCAATGTTGATAGTTAGAGATTAGATTAGATTTATCGCTTTATTTTTCGCTGTATTTTCGGGATTCGGGTGTCACGATTTGAGTAAGCCGAATGCACTTATTCTTTTCAAATTACTTACCTGAATGTTTGAAGCTCGTACAAATTTCGAATTCAACTCTTCGCTTGAATTGGTAGCTATTCTTATGATCGTAGGAATGTCAACATGTGTAATTCAAGAATTGAGAATCCAAATACCATTAAGTGAATGCTATAATGTAAATTATCTTTCAGAATAAGCCTAAATAGCTTTTTTTGAATTTCACTACGACTACTTATGGAGTTTGGCTTACCGCTTTGATCCAATATCGCTTATACCGTTATAAGATTTGTCTCATCGCTTCCGATTTCAAAGAGGCCCTCTGACACAGCATGCATTCCCGAGTTGTGAACAATCAAGGTATATTAACCTCGCTATTTGAGATCTACGAGTTTGCAAGTTTACTTCGATGAATCTCTCTCACTTGAAATCAAGAAAGAGTTGAATGAGTATCAATTTAAACAAGCAAAGAGTTCATCTCACTCGAATAAGGAGGCCAATCCCGTGGTTAGCCGAGACACCATGAGAGGGGTGGATCTATTTCAATTTTGAGGAAGAGCAAATGAAGTTGTATATCCTTGCTCGACCGATAACTGGGAGCTTAAGGTTTACAAATCCATAAATGTGGGTATAAAGTATTGCAAAAAGAAAATACCCGATTAAGGAAACCTTTAAAAGTAGCTATTTAATCTCCTGGCTCTCGAGAATCGGAAAACAGATAATGAAATGTGGAGTATGGAGAGATCCAAATTGTACATTAAACACCTCGGGACGCATTTTAAAACCTCAAATATTCAAGAAGTTTTACGCATTAACTGGCAGAATTGTACTTCACTATAGTAGCATACTTGATGTGTTCTCCTAAAGATAAATTATTCGTCCATTTATTCTTCTTAACTATTCTTTATTTTTATTCTTTGTTAGTTCTTACTTTATTTGATTGTTCATTTATTTTACTGTGTTAAGATAATTTCGAAGACCTAAGTCGGATCCCACTATCATTTTACGGCCCAATAGTATGGGAGCTTTAGGTAAATGTGGTAGTTGATTTGCACCTTTGAGACTCGATCGACAGTTATCCTGGATCTATATCCATTTACTTGTCGACCGTGCATCAGCAAAGAGGATCAGCCAAAACCAAATTGAAAATGATTAACTCTAGGAGACTTTGTCCTTCAACAAGTTTTATGGTGAAGTCAGGATTGGGAGCACAACCTGCAGAATCATACATATAAAATTTGTATATGTGTTTTGGTCTGAGGTCATCAAATCTCAGTCAATATTGGAGGCATTAGTGTAGAAAAAGCACTACTAGACTTGGGAGCTAGTGTGAACCTTTTACAATATTCCATGTACAAGCAGCTTGGTTTGGGAGAACTGAAACCCACTTCCATCACACTCATTACTTCAGCCGACAGTCTATTAAAATACCAAGGGACCATTGAGGATGTTTTACGCGGGACATTCTACTATCCTAAAGAGATTTTGTCGCATCGACACAGACGGCAGTGTTGGACAATCATGTGCCCATCATATTGAAGGCCATTCTCGCTACTAATGCCATAATAAACTCGCTCGAATGGGGTTATGCAAACCTACATTTGGGAATATGACCTTGAACTCAACATCTTCATTTGGAATAAAAGGCATATGCACTCGTATGATTTTACCTTAATCGTGAAGAAGTCTCAAGATAATAGATACAATTCTGAAGAACATGCTAACGAGCAAGAAGTGTGATGTTAACCCTGCAGTTATCCGAGTGCCTTGGAGAACAACTAGAACCTCAATGGCGAGCGTAGTGCGGGGTACCGGAGAAGGAAAATATACCCTACCACTGACCGGTGACGAACTGAAGGAACTCAACAGCTAGGAGTCAAAACCCCTACCAGCTTGAGTTAAAAATATGCATTCCTAAAAGAAACGGGCAATGTCCAGCCAGATATCATCAATGTCAATCACTTCACAAGAGCATAACCTCTACACCTCCTCAAAAGGAACACGCTGGGGGTGAAAATTTTGACGGTACAAGAACCCAACAATCAAGACTCCATCACATTTATTTAGAAAGAATCTAAGGCCGTTAGACAAATGCTAATGCAGGAGGGTCAACTACTCGCGAGAAGTGGTTCGTATCGTCCCGAAATTGCTCCAAGCTTCCAGATCATTTACCCTATATCCGACAAAGACTGCAAGCCTAACCTGTGTGGTGCCTAAGAAGTCGTGGGTGACAATGGAAAAACGAAAAGGGTGAGGAATTATCTACCCGCCTTACTACCGGTTGGAGGGTGTGCATAGATTATAGGAGGCTCAATGAAGTAACAAGAAAAGATCACTTCCCGTTGCCATCCATTGATCAGCTTCTCGAGAGAGTTTCTGGACACCCATTCTATTGCTTTTCTGATGGGCACCGTGGTACTTTCGAGCGAGATCGCACTGAGGATCAAGAAAAGCACCACCTTCACTTGTCCATTCGCACCTATGCATGTGAGGATGCCTTTGGTCTTTGCAATGCCCCGCCACTTTTCGTGAGATGTATGCTAGTGATGTTTAGCGATATGGGCGGATGCGATAATGGAAGCATACGGATGATATCATCGTATATGGAGGCGATTTTGAAGAATACCGGTTAATCTGAGGTTGTCCCGTAGGTGCATATAGTGAACCCGGGTGCTCAATCGAGAAGTGCCATTTTATGGTTAACCAAGGAATCGTATCGGGGTACATTATTTCCAAAGTTAGGAATAGAAGTCGACAAAGCAAAATCGAACTTATTTCAACTGCTATCTCAAATAAATGTAAAACAAGCAAAGTAATTCCTCGGGTCATGCAGTTTCTGCTGTAAGATTCATCATGACTTCAAGATTGCTAAACCTCTATAAGCTCCTAGAGAAAAGATGCTAAATTTATTCGGGGAAAAAGAACATGAGAGCTAAGAGCTAAAGTCCCATTTACCACGCACTGTAATAGTAATGAGCACCCAATTGGCAATTGCTCAAGTGATGTGTGATGCAAGATCTCTTTGCGATTGAGCAAGATCAAAGCTCATGTAGTCTATTATGCAAGAACCTTGAATGAAGCACAAAGGAACTATAATACTACAGAAGGATCATCATAAAGGGTCTACGCCTTTAGGACAAATTTCGAGCATACTGGCCGGGCCCACATAGTCATTTTACATCATTCCGCCTTGAAATATCTCCGACCAAGCAAATGCTAAAGCAAGATACTCATCCGATGGTTCTTCAGCTTCAAGAATTTAACTTGCAAATTAAAGACAAGAAGGCAGAGAATGGGTAAGGCATCATCTTTCAGTTAACGATAGCCCATGACACTCATGTTTCACCCATCAATGATGAATTTCGAAGAATCTCACGCATTGAAAGCTCCCCCGGTATGCTCACATTGCCAATTTCCCTCACTCAGAGAAATCCCATCCGATTGAAAGAGCAGGATGTATACTTTAAGTAAGATCCATTCCTATTATTGAAGAGCCCTTCGTTTAAATACTGTGCATATCGATAATCAGGAGTTAGTACCCGGAGAAGAATGGAATTTCGAGCCACCGCCACGAGTGCTCAGAGGTCACTTTGCTTCCCTAAAGACAACAATGAAGGTGCGCAGCCCCGGTTTCTACTAAATTTCTTCCTTGTTTAAAGAAGCACACCAAATGTGCCGTGAGTGCGATAGATGCAAAGACTCGAGTCTACCGCCATATGATGCCCCAACCCACTCTAAGGTCAAACTATTCGATGTTCGGGGCATCGATTTCATGGACCTTCCCCACCTTGGCGGTCAGGTTAGCTATTATGATATCAGCGGGAGGGACTACGTGTCTGCCGTGGTTAGCAATCCCCGCAAAACCACGACCGCTGTGGTGGTGCAAATTTTGAAAGCAAACATCTTTTCTAGGTTCTGGTACTAAAGCCATTATTAGTGATGGAGGTCTACATTAAATAAACCTTTGAAAACCCCATGGCTAAATATGTATGTGGAAACAGAGTGGCCACCCTACCATCCTCAAACAAGTGGTCAAGTAGAACTTGCTACCGTGGAGATTAACTCATCTAATGAAGGTGAATGAAGAACAGAAAAGACTGGTCCATCAAACTGCTTGATTCATCGTGGGCCTATAATGTACTTTCAAAACAATTCGAATGTCCCCATCGGTTGGTCTATGGTAAGGCATGTCACCTTCCAAAATGAGATCGAATATAAGGTACAGGGCAATCACATGGAATATGGATTCAAGTAGGCCAGTCAAAAGATTCCTCGATCTCAATGAGTTGGAGGAAAGACGAAATGATGCCACTAATTCAAGATTGCGAAGGAAAGATAAAAATGGCATGATCAAATGATAACTGGTAAGAGTTTCAGCAAGGAGACTGTCCTCCATATGATTCCAAACTACACCTGTTTCAAGCTCAAGTCATGACCTGTGTCCATCCATAGTTCAGCAGGCTCACCCCAATGGTTCAGTAGACCTACTCGATCCAAATGATAGTAGGGTGATCAAAGTTAATTGACAAGAGGGTAAGCCCGCGTTGTGCAAACAGACCGTCAGTGGAGGAAATTCTCCTTCGGATCCTCTCGAGTCCCACAAAGCCACAATATTTAAGAGTGGCTCCGCCATCTCTGTAAGCCACCAATTTAATTGTTTCAGCCATGGCTTTTGTAGGTAATCAAGTGTTTGGCATTTGATTTCACTGCGGTTGACAACTCCAAGAACACGTCCGCTGACGACTTTCTCCCGCCACCATGCTCGAGGAGGTATCGCTCCCATCCTCTAGCTTTTCATCCTCTACAGTTCATTTATGTAATTTTCATATTTTTCAGAATTTAGTTCCACGTTATTCATGCCCAGTAAAGGCCCGAATTCGCTTTTTCTTTAATTTTGAGAATTGCTTTTCAGACCTACATCAGAGTGTTTATAATCTGCCTCGAGTTGAAAAAATCAAGCCCCGTATCTACCGTAATGCTGTAACAATTCCATGCATGATTTAGTTTCTAGTCGATTGAAGTTCCAAAGATATTCAACTCAACACTTCCTTTAGCTAATTCACACACTCGCATTAATGGGGCTTTTGTTTCAATAGATTGAGAAGCTATACTTTTTCACTCGCAAAGCCGGCCTTAGATTTTCGACGACCCATAATAGGCTCAGGTTACCCGTGAATGTGAAGGCCAATGTAGTCTTCCAAATGAAAAGAAAAGAAAAGTAAATTAGAAAAAGAAAGAAGAAAAGAAAATAAAAGTCAGTGACACTTTGGTTCTTGAAACCCAACATGTCCGAGGGGGTATATACGAAAGCCTTTAAAAAGCCCGATGTCCTAAACCTTAATTGGTCGGGAGTCAGTCGACTTAGTGTTCGCACGTGGATAAGAGCCAGGCAGCTGTAGGTGCTTAATTTCTGAGTCATCTCAAGTCCGGTGAAGCCTCAGAGAGTTCAGGTCGGGCCGATCCTCGGCCATGCCCTAAACCTTAATCGTCAGAGTCATCTGGACCTCGCTGAAGTCTACATTGTAGTCGAGTTTTTAGCATCGTGATCCTACAATACAATCCAAAGAAAGAAATAAGAGTAACTGATTCTCTATTTTAGGGTTATCAACTATTTAAGGCCCCGCAAGAGCTCGTTATGAGGGAATAGCTTCAACTTATCGATGCAAACTGGCTACCTTAAGAACAATTAGATTTTAGTGTTCAACACTTCCTTGAACCGACGTTGTCTCTAAAACTTTGTTTTTATATGGCAATCGTTTCTCTCACGACTAAGTGAATGCAGTCTAAATTTTTCATACCGCAAAACCCTACGCATACACACACTTTTTGAACAATATACACTTTTGTAAAAGCACGCCTGTATACTGTCAGTTTTAGCATCGCTAAGGGACTAGCAACGTGTCGGTTGGGGGGTGTGATTAGTACCCAAAAAGTGCTATTTTGAGTCCTATTCAAGATAGGTTTTGAGTGCTTTTTCCGTACTAATCATGTAAATTAAGCCAATTGGCATGTGCTGGTCTTTTTAGTACTACTGATTTGGTTTCGAGGTTGTTTCGTAGTTTTCACAGTTTCGGGAACTACCATCGCTCAAGCCAGATAGTGCTGAATGCGAGAATTATCGGTGATTTCATCAACCCGAAATGAAGAAATGTCAAGTGGAACTGATGAATTAGAAGTTGAACTGGGATGCGTGAGGCAACAGAGGCAAGGGTGAGGTGCAGATACATGACATGGTGGCTTGCATGATTGCTGTACTATGAACTATAATAAATTTCGCAATCACAAAATTTCGCTATACGCTGCCAGCGAAATTTCTCGCTTATCATACGAAAAGTTATCAGGTGAGATAAAATTTGAATTTTCACATACTTGTATTATGATAGCTAAATTTCGCTTATGATAATAAATTCACTGATAAGAAAATTATCCCCTTTCGTTTTTGATTCCAACTAATTTCGTTTTGTTTAATTTACTTTCGTCTCATTTCAGAATCAATTTATTTTAGGTATTGTATTTTCACAAATTTTGGTTGGTTAGAATAAGCCACCCATAGCCAGAACCCCACTTTATTGATTAAAAGTCAGTCCTGAGCCTCATGGGGCTTTTTTCTCTCCCTTCCTTCTTTCTCTCATTTTCTCGTCGCAAACACCACTCAGGATGACAACTCAAGGGATGCTCAAGGCTTCCCAAAACCTCAAGAGGAGGGTCACAGGTCGTTAATGGGCTACCGCAGTGTTCCTCTGGTTTTAATGAAACAGGCATCGCGATTTATGGCTCCAAACTTTCCAAATCAGGTTTAATGTTATTGAATGTCTTTCCTGTCAATACGTCATGCTTAGGTTCAGCAGCATTTGAAGGTAGATGCACCGACATTCTTAGATGTCACGCATGGTGCCATTGAAATGAGGTTAAATGATAAGTTTTTCAAAACTGATCGAACATCGAATGCCAAAGATATGCTCGACCCAACAGGAGTGTTTAAGGGTTGGTTTAAAGCTAAACAAAAGATCCTGCTTTTGGCCATGACTATATGTCATTTGCCCTAATGCGAGGAAATAACCCGAGGACACCTTCATAACCCCATCTTACCAAGCTAGTGACCCAAACCTTCAAGGTCACCATTTCACACTACATTTTAAGTTATTCGCTAGCCCATACCAACCCCAAGGCACTTTTAACAACCAAATTTCACCATTTGAATCATGATACGAACTCATTTAGTAATGAAACTCATCTCCCGTGTTCGACTTAGGACCACTATATCAAGAAGAGCTAACTACTTACAGTGAGAATATAGAAACAAATTTTGTTGGATTTCGATCAATCTCACTGTGGCACGAATCAATGAACCACCTAGATTTGGCATTTATACAGTGTTTAATCTTTCAATTGAGCAGGGAGAGGCAAATCACAACATAGGGTTTAAAATGAGATGCAAAAGTAGGAAAATAGGGATTTGTATTATATATATCAAGGTGAATTTATAAATTTTTTTACTTTGCAAACAAGTAAACAAAGAAGCCTCATATAAAAACACAAAAGGCTTTACAAGGAAGTATAAGTAAACCAACACTGGGGGTGATGAACATCACTTCCACCACCAACCGTCCCGACAACAAACGAGCGAGGGGGCTGGTAGCCTCAATCGGCTGGTCGGGAGTATGGCTCATCCTCTACCAGCCGAGGTGTCGCGGGCAAGGGAGCCGATGTTGCCGCACCGCCAATACATCCAGTGGAAGCCGCAGGGCCGCGGTGGAGGTGTCGATCCAAATCGGGAGGAGCAATGAGGTGAGTAGGGTCCCGAGGAGATAGTAGGAGGCCTGCCGCTCTCATCCGCATGATGCTTCGCCCGGATTCAGCTAAGGAAGCCTGCGGCGTCATCCTTCTACTCCGAGCGGCCTGGGCGGAAGCCGCAAAGAAGCCGTCGTGGGGCGGCTGGCACCGTGCGACCGTCGGCTAGATAGCCGTAGTCCATGGCGAGGGTAATGCATCATGGCCGTGGAGGCGCTTCGTCCCGCCATGTCCGGAATAATCCGCGGGCATGGAGCCCGAGTCCGTGGAGAGGTAGAGGGCACGGAGCCCGTGGCACCGATGCTGGGAGCCATCGGAGCGCGCGTGGAGTCAAGAGACCGGAGGGGGGAGATTGCGACATCGGGCTCGAGGCTCTCAAAGGTGCTCAACTATGTGATGTGTCTCGACGGGGACTATCATCTGGCCATCCGCTCGATCCCGGGGAAGATGGTGCTCGAGGCCCGCTCCGCCATCGACAATGGTAAGGTGGCCTTTACAACCAAGGCCGACGTCGAATTTTTTTTTTTTTTTTTTTTTTTTTTTCATAATGAGGCTTGGCTTCTGAACCCGATATGTCTACACTGGATAAGAGTAGGAAATAGGAAGAGGTAGTGGACTCACCAAGTAGACCGGCTGTGGACCCTGCCCTCGAAATGGAATAATGACAACGCTCCACCAAACAACCAAGATCCTTCAAATATATATAGCACCTCTAGGATAGCCTTCCTATGTACTATATGTCATGGGAAACATATTGCACTCAAAATGTGGTTCATCGTAAGCATACGCTGTGGAAGGTGGCACCTGAATAATACCGACCCACCAGTAGCATCCACAGAGAAGCTTCACCATCTCCCCGGGTCAAGGATGCGCCACTGCCTATAACTCCACGCATTGGCGAAGACCACCGCGATGGAGAGCAACCGTGATATCGAGGCCCGCATCCCAAGTCACTGGCAGAGAATCACACAGCCGAAGCCGTTAGTCACGAGATGTCATCGTGGTGATAGAACCCAGACGACCATGATAATAGTAATTCCGACAAGGCACCATGAATGGCTCCAGATGGTATCGCGAAAAGGAGGAGAATGAGCCTGAGCCCCAGTCCGCAAAGAATGCCTGAGACGCAAGACAATCTCCCCATGAAAATTTCTATCCCCTGGGCAGCCTGGGCCTCCATCTCCCTAATGGGTCGCACGGGGCGGTCAGCCGATGATGGACCCCGGAGACAAACTGGGTCTTAACACTGAGCAGGTGGAGAGGGCTACCGATCTGATAGATGACTTCGCCTCGATGTCCTGCTCCTCCGGCCGGTCTGGGATGCAAAGGCCTGTGGTGGGCCCAACTCGAGTATGATACCTCCTCTGGGCAAGGGCCAGAGGAGGAACCCCAGATCCCAAAGAAGGGTGGGCAACGGGCAAGGTGGGCAGCATGCAAGCAGCTAGTGGGGTACCAGTCGACCACTGCTGACGGCAGAGGGGCCACCTGGCCGCTGGCTGGACCATAAAGAATGGGCCGAAGGCTGCGGGGCGACGACAAGAAAGAACAACCGCAGAGGAGCCGACTGAGCAGGAGAGGGCCAAGGCAGGGGAGGCCCTAGCACACCCAAGGTCCGAAGGAGTGAGTCATTGCCTTGCCATCTTCGAACTTGAGGAACAACAACTAGAGAGGAGGAGATGTTGTTTTCTGAAACTCAAAGGATGATTTGTGAGGTGAAAATGAAAATGGAACACAAGGGCATAAAGGGAGTGAGGTAGGTGGGAAGATGTGGAGAACTAATGGCTTTAATGACCACACTGCTCGCTCAAAAGATTAGAAAATTTAATTTTAGGAACGTCAAACGGAGGGTTGCAGGATACAAAGAGTTGTAGGAGGAGAAGATGAACAGTACCAGGTTACGAATTTTCGCAACATACGAAAATTCGCAGGTTGCGAAATTTTGCAACCTGCGAAAATTTTCACAACCTGAGAAATCCTCAGGCATATTTTGCTCCTCCAAAACTGAACACCTACAACAAAACAAACCCCAGAAAAATATGAGAAGTTAAACTAGATAAAAAATAAAGAGAAAAAGAAAATTCACAAAATTTGGGAATTAAAGCTAATGAAATCCTAATTTAAAAATTGAAATAAAACAAAACAAAATCTAACTAAATCTGAGGGTTTAAGTTCCGTAGAACCACTCGTGATGATGAAAAGAGGTCTCAAGGGGGATCATGAGGAAAGGTTCCTCCGCTGCTTGCGTTGAGGTGTACCGCAATGAATCCAACTTCTCGGCCTCCTCGGATGCCGCCATTATGCTGTCCGTGGTGCTGGGCACAGAAAGACGCAGAGGTGGTCGACTGCGCGCCGATCCTTCATCAACTCCATTCTTTGTTCTCAATTAATTTTTCATGCGCTAGAATACCGGGCTTTCCCTTCCACTTGTGCCACCCAGCGCACTTTCAGACCGCTCCGTCTCTCGTACTCCGGTTGACTTCACCGGCTTATCCTTGTTACTCAAATGAAAAAATGTCGAGCTCCAAAGTCATGTTGCCAAAGGCGCAGGCCATAACCCCATTTCTAAGTAGCTTGATTAGCATTAGCCGGTGGGCCAAAAATGGCCTCCCCAAAGATGATGGGCACTCAGGAATGTTCACCATTGGCTCAGACAAGAACTACAAAATCTACCTGATAATAGAAGTATCCACCTTACCAAGACATCCTCAACTATCCTCACGATATTTTCTACTAATCGATCCGCTATGATGTGAGTAATGTTGTAGGCTTCAGCTCTCCCAAACCTAACTGCTTGTACACTGAGTATGGCAATAGGTTGACACTAGCTCCCAAATCCAAGAGGTGCCTTGTCTGGCGCAGTCCCTCCAAAGTCGACCAGAGATGGTGGGGGATCCTTGATCTTTGTGTATCGTAACGCCTCGTGATTGATGATAGAGTTGGGACTTTGCTCACTAAGAAAGCCTTCTTATTAATGCTCCAACTGATCAGGGCACAAGTCTTTAAGAAATTTCGTGATAAGTTGAACCCGCTTGATCATATCAAGGTGGGAATGTTCACCTTGACTACGCCATGACCTAGGATGCCTTCTTCCTTAGAGCCTTCTTTTGCCTCCTCAAGCCAGAAATGAGGGCTGTGGGGCATGCTTCCTTTCATTGAATCTTCGATGATTATGTGTTCAGCTCCCTTCCTCATGTTCTCTTGTTTTTCCTACGCCTTGACATCAAGCCGCCACTTCCTACCACTCATTAAAGTGATAATGGTTTGACTTCATCCATTTTGGTGCTGGCCGTCGAGAAAGCTTTTTAGTCTATGTACTCCCTGATTAGGCAAAGTGTCCTGGAAGGAACCTCCCTTTCCCCGCACTGTCGCCGATTATTCAAAGAACATGGATAACCCGCATGGTATCAATTTTTCCGATTAGGCTTTTGAAGCCCTTCAACTCTTTGTCTATGGAGTTTTACTTTTTTTTCTCTATTCTTCGGGTTTATCCGAGCATCGGGAGTAGTTTCATCCTCCATAACCACCTTGCTCAAATTCATGATAGGTTTATGGGTATTGTTAGACTGCTATCAGGGTATCTATATTTATACTGGTGATCAGTATCAGAACACGGGCGAGATCGCAGTCGCGGTCTTCCAAATACTATAAGTGTTACCACATCGGCATTATTTGGTGGCCTATTTTGGCCCACAACATTTGCATTTTCTACCATTAAATCCCTTACTGAGGGGGAATCAGACAATGCCCTTGATGACCTAGATTGGCAATCACATGGTCAAGCAGCATGATGCTCACTAATCGCTCCAACTCGTGGTTTCTCCGTCCACTTCCATCCTTCGCAGGTGGACAAATTAGCTTTAATTTCACTCCTCCACGCGCATAAATGCCTCCCCTGGTTTCGCGGGTTTTATCCTCTCACTCGATTCTACCATCCCATCCGAAGTTTCAGCCACGTAATTCAAAAGTCCATGGCTTCATCGTGATTTTTACTAAGGAAGTCCCCCTCCACACATGTATTTATGAGTTGTTTCATTGAAGGGGATATTCCATCGTAGAAATGGTTCACCAAAGCTGATGTAATTAAAACACATGTACAAATTCTATGACGTTATTACCAAGGACTATTATCTAATCACCAACGGCGCCATAAAAACTTGTCGAGAGACCAAACACGCCTAGAATAAATCATTTAATATTGGCTTTGCCTAATATACTCATGCACAAATGGCAAGTAATAAATTGATTTAAGTTCCAGATATCGATCCTACGAGATCTCAAGAATTCTAGATCAACTACCCGACTACTCAGTTCCATACCACTGACGAATAAATGATATTAAACCACTTAAGAAGCCGGAAATTATATCAACACGGTAAAGTAAAATGAGCAATCAAATAAACCGGAATATAAAGAATAAAGAATAAAGAATGGTTAAGAAAACAAATGGACTAATAATATCTTTCGAGGACACATCAAGTATTAATGCTATTGTGAAGTATCAATCGTAGGTCAAGACCGACAACTTCTTGAATAACTGCAGTTTTAAAATCCATTCATGCGAGCGCAAAGCCGATCTCTCCACTCCACAGCTCATTATCTAATTTTTCCGATTCTTTCAAGACAGGAATGAGATAACTACTTTTAAAGGGACTTCCTGTCGGGTATTTTTCTTTGCACTTCATACCCATTTTATGGACTGTGAACCTTAGCTCCTGGTTATCTGGCCAAGCAAGGATATACAACTTCCAGGATGCTCTTCCTCAAAATTAAAATAGATCACCTCTCTCTTGATTAGATTCATTTAACACGATTCGCATCACTCATCTTCAACAGGTGACTTGTTTAAATTGATAACTCATTCAATTCATTCTTGGGATTTCAAGAAGAGATTTATCATAACTTCAAGAAGCTCATTAGATCTAAAATAGCGTGTTAATATACCTTCAAGCAATTTGTTCAACTCTAGACTCCACTTTCCTTCAGGTCACCGTAGGGCTTCTCAAATCCTTGAAGCAATGAGACAAATCTCGTAATCGTATAAGAAACTGATATTCGTATCAAAACAAGAACCCAACAATGTGGCGGTAAATTCATAAACCGAGATTCAAGAGTCATTGAAACGACTGCAGAAAGATATCAATTATAAGATTCACTTAATGAAGTCGATTCTAATTACTGACTACACCCAAGATTCTCCGATCATAAGAATAATCCAAAATGGAAATCGGAAATTCGAATTCTAGAAATTGTCCAACTTCAAAGATTCCGTGCAGAAAAGAACTAATTTCCGCATTCAGCCTTCGGTCGAAATATACTAACCCAATTCCGTAAAATAAAATGAAACTAAAACGATAAATCTAATCTAATCTCTAACTATCACATTGAAGAAAAGAAAAGAAAAGAAAAAGAAACTAAAAATAAAGAAAATCGGTCTTCAAATTACCCGCACTTTTGTCCGTGTCGCCGCCAAGCCACTACTATCTCCGTACCAGATGCATGGTTTTCCACTGGGCCCTAATCCCAATGTAGCCTGCTGTGGATTTTAGAGTATCCAGGCCCAAGTCACTGTTCAAGTCGCGACCTCAACTTCCTTGTCGCGACAGCATTCATGTCGCGACATCGATCTCATGTTGCGACATCGACTTAAAGTTCTCGCTCTAAGGAACCGTAGCCTGCGTCGCCACGACACCAATCTTGGCGTCCCGCAGTTTCGCCGATCGCCAGGATGTCACGACATGGCCTTGTCGACATCCATTCTAGTCCTGCGCCTTCAATGGTCGTCTCGGCGTCGCGACATCAATCTCACGTCGCGACCGTACTTCAAGTCTTCGCAGATTCAACTCGGTTTTCGTGTCGTATCAATCTATCGTCGGACATCAATCGATCATCGCATGCCTAACTGGTTTCACTTGTATCTTCAACTGGTCGCTTCGGTGTCGCGACATCAATCTCTTTGTCGCATATCGCCTATGGATTCTGGCTTTACTTGATAGTTCCCGCCTGTTGTGACACATCAACCCTTGTCGCGACATCACCCATGCCTCCTCAAGTGCTCAAATTAAGATATCACACTCATGCACTTCCAATCCCCCGTCAGCACAACAACTTGAGTTACATCGCTTCTTATCTCACCAAGTCATCATAGCTTCACATGATTCCGTCACACCCTACTAAATTTCTTCCATGTTTCCCGATGTCGCGATATGTTTGATCATTCAGCGTTGGATGTCACACCTTCTTCACTCATCATAGTCAGCGCGACAAATGCCATCGCTTTTTTTATGATCGTTTCGTATCATTGTCGTATGTCACGACGATCCATGCCGCGACATGAAGTTCCTTTCTTCTTCATTTCCGGTTGCTTCACCGAGTTTCTTTAATCTCACCACGTTTCAAGTAAGCTTCGCTTCCGATCGAGCGCTCTTTATCGTCTAACCCGATATATATTTTGATTGTCAAAGTTTCACGACATCGTGTTTCTTTATCTTTGTGCCCCTTTTCACTTAACTTGCTTCAAATGCAATTATCTCATTAACGCCATCCACCTTCCTTCTTTTTCTCGCAAATATTCTTCTTTTTCACCCCGCCATTTCGCTGGTTAGTTATTCCATACCCCGCACATAAATCATTTTGTTTAGATAAAAATAGATCAGAAAATGGACTAAAATAAATGACTTTCTAAGCTCATCAACTGAAGATCCATGTATCAAAGCCAAGGGATGAGGGGTACGTATTTGATGGTCTCCAGATATCTTCCCAACACCGATAAAATCTTTCAACGCTATTAGCCAAAGGTGTAGATCTTCATCTCTGCTCATTGGTCTTATGAGAACTGGGGTTAACTCTTCTTTCCAAGAATTCCGCCGCAAATTTTTAGCCCAGCTCCTACGGTCCTTAGCCTTAGTGAATTACTTCAAATTTTGGCTTCATCTTCAGTGTCAGCGGAAAGCCTTCAGCTTGAGCAAGTCCATATCGAATGCACCTTCCTTGAAAGTCGTACAAACTTCCTCAAAATCCCGAATATGCGTGTATGGATTTTCGTTTTCCATACCATGAAAGGTCGGGAGCAGGGGCACCAAATAGGGTCTCACTGCCACATCCTCTCGCAGATGTATATTATGCATGAGGTGCACTCACCCGTGGATGAATGTGATCCCTCATCGATCTATAGGCACGCCCCGATGAACCCCCGTCAATTGTTCAAAGTGAGTTCCGATCCATCAGCGTAGGCTAACTTCACAACCTTCTTCCACCTCAAATGGGGCTAACTCTAGCCTCTCCAATCACCAAGGTTTCCCTCGCCCCACCGCATAAACCGCTATGATCACACCACAAGAAAGAAACTAACAAACCAGGACCAACAAAAAAGGTTATCAAGTTAGCTAAAATCAAAATAATATTAACAAATTCAAGATTGGTGGAAGTCTTCAAACTCCCCCAGAAAAGAAAATTTTCAAATTCCCAAGAAGTGAATCGCAAGTGGGGAAAATGAATAAAATCAACAAGAAATGATAGCACTCAATACTTGATGTGAATCACAAGTTTATTGCTTTTCTTCCATCAGTGGCAATCATCCTCTGCAGAACGCCTCAATTGATTCTGCTTCAAATTCCTGCAGTAGTGTTCTAATCAACAAAACTTATAAACTAGATTCTACTTACTCCGATTTAAAGGTTATGCCATCGCAAAGATAAATGCTCTAGTGGTCACAGGATGTGTTTTCAGAGAGGTTACAGCATTGAAATGGTGTTTTCTCCTGATTGGCAATAGTGTGGAAACAATGTGAAATGGCGTTGTAAACTGAAATACCAGCGCAAAAGCAAAGACAAACTCTGGTCTCAAAATAATCGGGCTTAGTAAGCCCGTGGTTAATCAACATGTACTCTGTCTATATCTCTCGCATTCGGGAGTGGCGACATATGTCATTTCAACCAATCTTTTAGCTTAAACCCAACCCTAAGAGCTTTCTTTGAAAGATAACATTTCATTAGGCAAAATGTCCCTACGCTTAAAACACACCAAAACCCACCTCACGATAACTAGCAGATAACTAATCGAGCCTCAATGGATCTAGTGAAAGGTCCATTGAACCCAAAAAGCTTCAAGTAAGGCAATAATATTAGAGTATGCTGCAGGAGATTTTAACCTAGGGGGAAAAATAGCACAAAATACCCCAAACAAAACATGTTAACATGAGAAACATGCAGCTAAAAACTCTAAAAACAACACCTGGCCTTCCCTTAAAGGATCGGGCGACGATTAGCCAGCATCCTTTATCGTCACCAAGGTGTTTGGCTACCCAAATGCAAGAAAGTAAAGGGAGAAGAAGAGAAAATCACCAACAGTAGGAGGGAGAAGTCAGTTTCGATCGATTGATTGAATGATAAGATGCTCCTCACTGGCGCATGGTCAGAGCTACATGTGTCAGTAAAGTGATGAATTACAAAAGTGTATTAAAGAATCAAATTAAGAGTTAAGGGTAACTGGCACCAACAAGCGGATCAAAAAGCATATAAAGGTGCATGCATGAGCAAAGGTTCGCAGTGTCATGTAAAAATCGCAACTCGCGAAATTTCGTGTTTGTTAAAATTACACCCGCGAAATTCTGCAGAGGTCGCCACTGTAAACTCCCTCTGTGCACTTCCACTAGCTCGGCTTCCTTCAATTTTCAATAAATTGGCCCGACTTCACCCACTGATCAGAGTCTCGAATCCAGCTGTGTCCATCGTTCAATCAAATTGAGAATCACGAGGCTTTGACCAAACTACTGTAAAAATAGCTACAAAATGTGATCGTGAGCAAAGCTCTGACTGGTCATGTCAATTGAGTTATCAAGTCGCATTAGTACACAAAATCGCATAAACCCGCTATAAACAAGGCTCAATATCGCACTATTCGGGTACTAATCGCACGGCGATTCCCGCGCACGGCAGTACAACACAAGGCTGATTCGTGCTACGCAGGTGATCCGTAATCAACAAAATTTGATATCCTATATTCCTCCTACTGTCAGAGTCAAGCTACCAAAGATAAAGGGTTCAGAACAATACTCCGGGATGGGTTCTGCATAAATGATTTAAGTGAAGTCAAAAAATGGTGAATTTGTCGATTTTGCCAGATAAAAACAAGTGTCATGGTTCAAACCAAATAAATAAAATAAAATGTAAAATAGAACTCCTGAAGCTTCGGGGCCACCGGTTTAGGGGTTTTAAGGCACCAACACTTCTGGTTCTTTCTCGATTGGGAGCATGACATATCGGGTCATTTCGAACCCATCTTTCATTTAGATTTAAAACCAGACTCATGATTTTCCTCAACATAGCATTTAACTGCAAAAATATTCCTAATGTAAGGATATCATATCTCAAAACTCACTCATGAAGTGAATTAATATTAAACAATCAACTGATAGGATTTAGTGATAAGCATCCATCAGAACTAAAAGCTAAATACACGCAGCGAGGTGTGCCTAGAAGATTTAACCTAAGGTGAGAAATAGAACATCAACACCCACAAACAATATGTTAAAAAACAGAGGACATTGGCTTACCTCAACCAAAGTTCAAGAGTCTTCCTCAAGGAGGAAGGAGGTTCAGTTGCCATCCTCTCGAGTTAACCGGGAGTTTTTGGTAGCCGAGAAAATGAGAGAAAGAGGAGAGAGAAGAGAGAAAACTCAACCTAAAAATGAAAAAGTCATACGTGTACTGAAGATTGAAAAGTTGTATTACAAAAGCTAGAGTCATGTATATAAATACAAGAGGTGTGAAATACCAAAATACCAAAATATAAGATTAACAGGACAAAGAGAATTATATTAAACGTAAGTCGTTTGACTGTAATCAAAGGGGGTGAATTTCGCTATGATAGCGGAATTATATCATAGCTAAAATACAGCACATGTAAATTGAAATTTTTCGCTTATGCACAAGATTTCGCTATGATTGAAAATTTCGCTATGATAGCGAAATTTCGCTATCATAATAAATTATCCACGAGCTGACTCACCACCTGCTCCTACCATCGCCTCCATTGCTTCCTATTCCCATCGCATCGTTCCATTTCTTCACAAGCTTTTGAAATTCTTCATTCCCATTGTTAAATGATTGAAGACCATATGAAATTGATGGAACAACCCACTTGGTTGTGATTGGATTGACATGATAATTTGGCTTCCAATTCCCAAAAACTACAAAAACAAATTTAAATGCACTAAGTAAATAGTGGACCTAATATCAATTGGTTACTATAATAATTAGTGGGCAATAAAAAGCTAGCCAAAACCTACTAAAAATAGGGTCTGTAATAGCACTTTGGCACTAATAATCACACCCTTAACCCACACATTGCTAGTCCCTTAGCAATGAAAGAAAGAAAGTAATAAATACATATAAACTATAACAAAAATAACGCCTACAAAAATGGTATTTCAAAAAAGGTCATGGAAATGAGTAATGCCTAACCATAAGTAAAAAATCATCAAAGCCGTGTCCAATGACTATCATGAGAGAATGATGTTACACAAAATTGAGTATTAAAAGAGCCTCCTTCTTGGTGAATCAACTGAAACTTCCAATTAAAATCTAAGTGTTTTGTTGATCGCCACCACAACTCACAACCAGACTCTCCCAACCTAGCTACTTCACTAATACCTAGCATAACCAAACAAAGAGATCAGACCCACCTCTTATTCCACAATTCTTTGTGTTGTAGGTGCAAATGTCGAGGAATCACCCTCACCAGTCCATAACTGGGATCTACCGATGACTTAACCACTAAGGCTTAGGGCACCAAGCCATATGGACTTTTTCACCACAAACTCTTCTGTGTTTTCCTCGACTTTAACACTGACTAGTCTACAACTTGCCAAACTCATCCATCCACCCATGTAGTGAACACTAAGCCTGACTCCAACCAATGAAGGTTTAGGGCACCTGTTTAAAGGCTTTCATGTATAATTCTGACCGTGCTCTAAGCCACAGCAGCGTGCAATTTTATTCTTTTCTTTCTTTTCTTTATTTCTTTATTTCTTTTTTGAAGATGACGCCTTCTTCCACTGTATCCTAATCCTATTAAAGGTAATAACAAATAATTAGGATGTTATCGCAAGGCTTTAGAGGTCATACTTTTTCAAATTCTATCATTGAAACTTAATGTGCTCAAAGGTTAGCTAAAGGTGGAAGAAAAGTGTTGAAAGCAGTAAGAATTCAACTAATCATCCACTAATTAGGTACGGAACCAATCTAACATCAATAGAATTGGCCAAATTTTTCAATTTTTCAAACCAGAGCTAGGCAAAACACAATAAAATTTTGTTGCAAACAACCAAATTTAAAAGTAAGTTGTATGGTATAACAGCTTTATAGAAAGGGAACCCAGCAAGCCACTGAACATTACAAATGAGCTTTACCAAATAATAACAAAAACACTAACAAAAGCCACTTTTCACATTTCCAACCCAAACATCTGTCCGAAATGGGGTTTGATTGGTAAATTAGAGAAGGAAGTGTTACCTCCTTGATGATATGTGATCATTGATAGGACATTTCTGCAAGCTTCCATCGACACCTTATTCACCTGTCATTCTTAAACAAACAAAGTTAGGAGAAGAAAAGAGAGAAAAAAAGTGACTGAAGAGAATTTTTAAAATTACACCTTAATAATACTTCAAAATGTTCTTTATGGCTATATTTGATTCTAATTTCTAAGATTTAACGGTAACAAGAACGCCAAAACTGAGTTCACGATGAAAAGCATGAAATAAACAAAATTCGAGGCAAAACAAAGGCCATATGAAAAGTCATCTGAAGTTTTAATCCATTTTTCCCCGGCTTGATTTTCATCCTCGAAAGGAAATAATTAATATGCGTAATATGAAGAAACTCACCAATTTGTTATTAGCAGGAGGTGGTTAAAGAAGAAAAGCAGAGAAAATGCAGAACCGTGAGTAAAATGCGAAATGGCAGTATGGTAATGAAAGCAACCGGTTAACTAATGTTGCGCTGGGGACTTGCACACCCGCTTATGATGTCGCTGACATCGAAAATTGAATAAACGATGCAATTTCACGACAGGATCACGTTAGCAATTATGACTAACTCGGGAGACTTATGAATGATGTCGTGCGACAACATCGTGGATACGCGACAAAGGTTGATGTCGTGAATAAGGGATGGAGGTCGCGACAAGAGAAGCTCGGGCTATGGACAGTTCAAGAGATGAAACTGCTGTACTTTGCCGTTGTCGCGTAGAGGACTATTGTCACATAACAGCAACCGCTTGAAGCCTGTGAGATTATAAGCTGATGTCAGCGACAAGAGATTAATGTCGCATGAGACGTAGTTTCATTATTGGTTGCGCCTTGCTGATGTCGCGATGAGATTGATGTCGCTGTATATCGTGAACCACGCTTGAAAGTCGCGAAAGACATGAGTTGATGTCGCGATAAGGGATTGATGTCGCGAACATAAGAAGACATCGCTTGAAAGCTGCAAAGATATGAGTCGATGTCGCTATTAGCGGATTACGTCGCGACATAAGAAGACACCGCTTCAAAGTTGCGCTTCCTGGTTGATGTCGCTGGCAAGAGATCGATGTCGCACATCGAACCATCGCTTAGGTCAGAAAGACATGGAAATGGCTGTCGCTGACAAGGGATTGATGTCGCGACATCGCAGAACTAACAAAAACGCAGAGACTTGAGCCGATGTCACTGATAGATCGATGTCGCGACATGGATGATGTCGCGACATTGATTCCTTTGTCGCTGTACATAAGATGCCTCAGAAAACAAAGGAATGTCATGATTGATAAATGTCGCAACAAGTGCCAACTAACTAATGTCGCAGATATGGATTTGAGGTCACGACCAACAGAATAATGGGCTACCCACTTGGAAATCCACAAAAGAATGCATTGAATTAGGGCCCAATCGAGAAACCTTATAAATAAGCAAACTACCCAGAGAAAAAGAAGCAAGGTAGGAGGCAAGGGGCTTGGCGAACGAAGATCCGGCAGCCGGTCATTTTATTTTTTTCTTTCTTTATTTTCTTTTATTTTTCTTTTTTTCTTTTCAAGCTCGTCAAGTATAGATTAGATTATTTTAATTTTCTTTATTTTGTTTTATTTTCCTCGGATCCGATGTTATCGCTTAAGTCGAATGCGCACTTCCATTCTTTTCAAATTACTACCGAATGTTTGAAGTTCAGACAAATTTCGAATTTAATTTTTCCAGCCAAATCGCAGCTTGTTCTTATGATCGGGAGAATGTCAGTGTGACTAAGAATGAAAACCCAGTTTTCCATTAAGTGAATGTTATAGTCGAATTTATCTTCCCCGTAGTTGTTTCAAAGAATTGTGAATTTCGCTTTATGAATTTACTGTTACTGGTTTGTGCTTTTTGATCTCAATATCGCTTTCTTATACCCTGCTTAAGATTTGTTTCATTGCCTGATTTCATGATAACTCGAGGACACAGAGAAGGCATTCTAGAGTTATGAACATTTTCAAGGTACACCGCTATTAGAGATCTAATGAGCTTTGTGTTTACTAGATAAATCCTCTTCACTTGAAATCAAGAATGAGTTGAATGAGTATCATCTAAATGGCAGAGTTCACCCACCCGAATAAGGAAGCCAATCCCAAGTTAAGAGACATAATCAAAGAGAGGGTGATCTATTCTAATTTAGAAGAGTAACCAGAAGTCAGATATCCTCGCTGACCGATAACTTGGGAGCTAAGGTTTGCATTCATAAAATGGGTATGAAGTATTGCAAAAGAAAAATCAGGGAAATTAGATAATGAACTGAGTTCGAGAGATCCAAATGCATCACAAACGCCGACGTATTTTAAACCCGAAATACACAAAGCAATTTATCAAGATAACTACGTAAATTGATATCACAATAGCAAAGGTTCTTGATGTGTCCTCCGTAAAGATACTGGGGCTTCCATTTATTTTCTTAACTATTCATTATTCTTTATTCTTTAGATTCCAGCTTTTATTTGATTGTTCATTCTTTTCCTTATATCAGATATTTACAAACTTGCCGGATCACAATGTCATGTTATACCAATAAGATGGAGCTTGAGTAGTCAGGGTAGTTGATCTAGAATTTTGAGATCTCGTGGGATCGATATCTGCACATATATCCATTTTATTACTTGTCGACCGTGCAGACTGCAGATACAGGCCAAACAAATTGAAAAGATTTACCTAAGAGATTTTTGGTTTATATAAGTGTAAAGTCAACAAGTTTTATGCGCTGCTGTGATTAGTTAATAGTCCTTGGTAATATTGTCATAACCTCGCATACACAAGGTTAACAGTTTAGCGCCTCGCTTTCCGGATTAGACACAGTCTTTGGTGGGCTGTTATAAATTTGTAAGCATGTGTTTCGTCTGGCAATTAAGTTGATGGCGCTGGTCATTGGGATTAGATAATAGTCTTTGGCAATAAGATAAATTTGTGTTATGTGTTTTGGTCCTACAATAAGTTTTATGGCGTTGTTTGGGATCGAAAGAATTTAGTAAATCATTCGCACGGTTAAGGAAATGCTAAATTGAGACATTTTCAAGAAAAAGAATTAAAAATAGATTTTCGCTAGCATATTATCCACTAACCTTTGAACACACCATATTGAAATATTTGTTGACTGCATTAATCCTATTAATGGTGTTTTGATTGTGATAAAATTTAATGCAGTAGGAAACAGTAATCGATCCGATTCGCCAGACACGTATCTTAGAAAGAACACTGGTTGAGAAAGACAAATAAGGTGAAACTCAAACCAGGTAAGGGCATGAAAGACGATCATAATGAAGCATAGAGAAGGAATAGAAGGCCTCCAATCATCATACTATGGAGGACTTCTCGAAGCCTGGCTATTCAAGATGAGTACTCGCAATCAGCAAATGCACTATCGATGTGCAAAATACTCAACTTAAACCATCACTGGCAATGGTCCAAAGAAGACGCTTGATCGGTCATCCTAATCGAGGGACCCAAACGAGCACCGAAGATTTCTCTCAGATGGCTAATGCCAAAGGGAAGTTGAATGTGAGCAGACCCAAGTCATCAACCGTATCTATTCCCATTCTCTAAGAGATACGCTAGTTTCATGGCACGAATCTTTACCATATGGTCTCCGTCGATACTGGGAGGATAGAGGTTTACTTGTGTGATTTTTTCAGCCTCACTGAGAAGAGGAACATTGTGCTGATGAAAGTTTGCGTAGCCGGCATTCAAATCCGGCCGTTAAGAAGATGTCCAATGGCCGATGACCAAGACTTCAGATGGGATATTGCAGATCATGCCTGAATGACAGAACAGCGGCATCATCGATGCCGTTATGAGCATTCAAACTAGTACGGAATAGGCAAATATTTATTTGAAGACTGCTGAATGCAATATGGTGTTCTTCTGAAGCTGTTAGAAATGCCAGAGGAAAGGACTACGGATGGCCATCCCCTTCTCCGTCGTTTCCTGAAACTCGTATGAGTTTTCACACACTAGCCGTGCCTTCAATCACCTTCTTGCCTTCAAAGACTTCGTTTAATGCTCCACAACATAGCCATCATGATCCCCTTGATATATCAGTCATTCAAGGCATGATATACAAATTGTCCATCCGAGTCTTCAGATTCATCCCATAACTGACATCTTTAGCAACCGTCAATCTTTCCCAAGCTACATACCGGCTTTCATCTTCCCCCATCAAACACAATGATTTTTCTCCGAGGTGAGGTCAGTAAAAGAATCTACCTGGCAGCCGTGGGTCACAAGGCCCAATGATGTAACCTCAATGTATATCAATACCACCAAGGTTCCAAAGAAGAAAGATCACATGAAATGAACACGGTAAATGAATATCGTGGTCGAGGAGGGCCCAATCTTTTGAAGAACAAGAGAGGTCGCGCTCATGGGGGATAATTAAGAAGTCATTGAATCCATGAACAAAGCTCAGAATTGGAAGAACCCACACTCTCACCTGCCACCAATGCATCCTCAAGAACCTCCTGAGACACAAGTAGGTACTGGTTCTAACCCCGGCAAAGCCAGAGGAAAGATGCCTTCCTAAGTGACAAGAAGATCCAAGACCAGATATTGCAAATTAGATGTAAGAGCAGAAAAGATTATACAAAAAATGACAAGAAGAAAGAAGAAGAAAGCCTGTAAAATGAAGAAGTTAATCGAGAAAAAGAAAGAAGGAGGGACAGGAAGGATATCTCGCTCTAGACTGAATTCCATTTCCACAGAGACCGCAGAATCAAAGATCAGGAGCGCTTAAAAGGTTTTGAAAAACTTTCACAGAGATCAAAGATGTCTTTACGGGTATGGTGACTCGTATGCCACTCATGCAAAAATCCTCATTAACACGTCGAGAAAGAAAAGAAAGAGATAGTAAATATGGGATTGTGAATCTTTACCATACTGCAGTACGTGATAAGTTAAGAATCATGTAAAAAGATGAAGGATCCGTGAGTTTACACTGTGATCATCGAGGAGTTGAACTGCAAAGCCTTACGATCAGAGCCAGTATAAACTTGATGCCTCTTCGTCGCAAGCAATTGTTTCGTGAGGTTGTTCCCCACCACTATTACCTTCAAATGGCAGATGACGATGGTAAACCAAAGAGTTCGAAGATGTGTCGGTCATCATTGGGAAATTTGTTTTCCACTTCACTGGCGCGACATGAAGATTCACAGTACCGCTTATCGGGAGGCCTCTTCATCCCCTCCAGCATTTGAGGCCGCTCACCGACATGTGTAAAAGGAGTTCTACTCGAGGGTTTGGGAGGTAGAGCAGCCGTTTAACTTGATCAAAAGCGATGCACATGCACAGAGAGAAAATTGCAATGTAGTTGATGATGTCTATACCTACAACCCCGATGTTCACAATGATTGTAATGCTCCACCCTTTATCATGAAAAGAGATAAATCTCAAAGATATTGAAGATGACTACTCCGATTGTCCACACACGCTTTCATTCTATAGAAATCAGCTAAGCCTCCGGGCGCAAACAGAATGTGACAAAGGGGAAAAATGAAAAAGGGGAAATTCATCAAGAAACCCGAAGAGGGGCTAGTGCTGGAAAGAGCTGCAAGTCATTTAAAGTATGCTTACTTAGAATCACCAAAGAGAAAACCAGTGATTATCTCCGCACTGATGTCGAGGAATTGTCATTAAAATCTTAAAGAAGCATAAAGAGCTCCATAGTTATAATGCAATAAGAGTTGGAAGTATATCACCATCACTTGCATGCACAAAATTCATGAAGAAACCTCAAAGCCACCCAGAACATCAAAGGAGACTCGAACTAAAGATTGGTTAGTAATGGTGAAGGAAGTAATTTCTGAACTGTTTAATGTCGGTTTTATCTATAATTTCGTATAGTCTCGTGAGCTTCACCATGGTTCATAACACCAGGATCCGTGAATGAAAATGGGTCATTTTATGGTACGTGAAGGTATTGTTCTTGGGCATAAAATTTCAAGCACTAATCGGAAGTGTAATTACAATCCAAGGTATCCATTATCAAAACTCTCGTGACCACCTACCACAAGAAAGGAGTAAGAAGCTTTGGGCATGCTGATTTTATAGAGATTCATCAAAGACTTCTAAAATAGCCGACCACTATGTGACATCGAGAAGGATACAAGGTTTAATTTCACACCTACACACGCCAAGAAATCAAGATCAAATCAATAAGACCTATAATGGCTTCATCAGAATGGGATCGTGGATTTGAACAATGTGTGATGCCACGATTTTAATGGAGTCAGTCCTAGGGCAAAGAAAGGAGAAAATATTTGTGACTATATACTATTCTAAAGAGAACCTTCTGTCGGCTAATAAGAAAATTACCTGGAACAACCGGAAGGAGATGCTAGCTTATAAAGATTTGTTTAAAAATTCGTGCAATACATTTTGGGGATCCCATGTTATTATTCATACTGACTGGTGCAAAGCACTGGGCACTGAAGTCAGCATGGAAGTAAGCCAAGATTGATAAGGTGGTGGCTGCATTGCAAGTGAGTTTGATTCTACATCAAAGGATAAAAAGGGGTGTAACAATGTGATAAATGATCACTCTGTCAAGAGAAAAGAAGGACTCAAGAAGAGAAAGTAATATAATGCAGAACTTCCCAGATAGAGCAAATCAAGAAAGCTCTTCCAACTTCCATATATGGTCTAAGATTGTAAACTATTTAGCTTGTGGAGTAGTGTCCTTCAGACCAGCTATCAATGTAAGAGGAAACTCATAACCTGATGTACAGTATTATATTAGGATGATCCACTATTATTTAAAATATAGTTTCTGACATGATAATAAGAAGATGTGTGCCGTAAAATGAACAAGGCAAAATCTCGAATGAATGCCATGTATCACCATACGGGGGCATTTTTCAGAGAAAGAACAACTTATAAGATAATTCAACTGATCTACCGCCCACTATCTTCGTAGAATGTCGAGTGGCTAAATTGTGTGATAGATGCCAAAAGATTGAAATATCAAGAAGAAAATGAATGCCCCTAAGAGGTATAATGGTAGCAAATTCATGTATGGGGAAGAGACGATGGGACCATTCCCACCATCAATTGGGAACCTCGTACATACCGGCTAGCGCCTGATTATGTTTCCAAATGGGTGGAAGCAGTGGCTTGTCCATGGAATGATGCTAATACAAGTCAGGAGCTTTGCAAAAAATATTTTGAGTGCATTTGGAACAATCTAACCATCATTAGCAGATTGGGGGAAGCCACTTTGCAAACAAAATATTTGCAAACTCATGAGCGGTGTATGGATCAAGCATGTAATGAAACTACGACATCCTCGCATCAATGGACAAGAATTTCCAATGTGGAGATTAAAAGAATACTTGAAAAGACGTAGAGCTCAAGGTGAAGGATCGCCTTCAAACTTGATGATGCACTGGGCCATGCCAGATCGTAAGATGTTATAAAACTCCCATTGAAATGTCCCATACGTAATTATTTTTGGCAAACCATGTCATCGTACCTGAATTGGAATACAAAATGCAAACATCAAGAAGTTGAACTTCATTTAAATCGCAAGGGAAGGAGAGATCGCTCCAACCGGCTCGAACTGAAGAACCTGAGAAATGAAGCCTATGATAATGCTGAATCAGATAAGACAAAGAAATGGCATGATCAAAGGATCCGAGAAAGAGTTTTGTTGTGAACAGGTTTCACTGCTTAATTTCTGTGAACAAATTGCTCTGTGAAGTTGAAATCCAAAATGGAGTGGGCCATACACAAAGTGGTGTCAAGCAATACATTCGGGAGTGGAAGACATTAAGGACTGACATCGAGAAGAATTCAAAGTCAATGGACAAAGACTGTAAGCACTTATCTAAGCAGGGGAGGAAGGAATGGAAGAGTCTAAAGAGGTTATCTAGAAAAAGCAACTAAAACAAACAAGTCCACTAAGGACTTAAATCGAGCAAATTACGGGAGGTAACCCATAGAAAATTTAGTTTGCTTAGATTTTGAATTCTTTGCAAGAATTTCAGTTTTCTTTGATTAGTTCTTTATAAAGATAGATTTAATTTTGAGAAGTTAATTGTAGTTTAATTAAATTTTCTGAATCACAAGATGCGCCCAAGGTCAAGGACATGAGTGAGAAAAGCAACCCAGACACCCCAGCAACTCAAATGTCACCGTACATGAACAAAGGGGGTGAATCTTTCCTAAACCAACTCAGGAAATATGAGTGGAATTGTTTGAATTTCTCGTCGAGATGACCAATAAATGTCTAAAGGAGTATAGATTAATAAAGGAATTTAAGTTGAGATCATTAAACTAAGGGATAGGTCACACAGAACAAAACTTGAAAATGAAAAGTCACTTACACGGGACAACGAATATCTAAACCTATTTATGTTGCGACAAACTTAGCATGTCGCCACATAAAAGGGTCTCAGGCTGCCTACCACCCTCCAAATGCCCTAAAATTAATGTTCTTAACAAAAGTGAGGGGCTAAACACCATGTCGACAAGAGAATTTAATAGCACACTAGCCCACAAAACTGATCAATTAACCTGTCGAGAACTCTTCCCACTCCTCAAGCCCACCCCGGCAAACCGTTCATCCTCCCTTTTCCCGATTCTACCAAAACCCTAGCTCTCAAAACTTAAAACTTTCCTTCCGCTTCAAACGGCCGAAACTCAAACCTGTCCCTAACTCCGAAGAGATCAGCGGAGGAATATGTGCAACCGTAAGAAGAACCACGTGGAAGAACCATGGAAGAGATGCCTGTATACCGTAAGCACCAAATGGTCCTCTTCTCAAGAAAGAACCCGATAAGGAAAGGGAAAAGCAAGAGAAGAAGAAGTAGAAGATTTTCAGGTCAGAGAAGTTTATTCCAACCGGGAAGGCTTAATTATGCCAACAAAGGGTTCGGCGATTGAACAAAGAGAACAGGAAGCTTCGCAAGACATCAAAAGTCGCCAGCATAGCAGTGGTAGAAAGAATTTTATTCAAATCTTGTAGGCAGTGAAAGACAACACTGTTCGCCGTATATGGGTACCATATGGAGCTGGCACGATTAACGAGCCATGGAATGGCAGGTACGCTACGGGTCCAAGTTCTCAAAAGCCTCGGAAACCCAAATTTTAAGAAGATCGCCAAAAGCTCACTGACTGGAAAAGCACAATCGACAAGGGAAGGAGGACCAAAACCCCGAATGTGGGAAGCTCCACAAGGAGGCTAAGGTATGGTTCTATTTCGTCTGCTTGTCCCAACCAAGCATGTGTGCACAAGTGAGAGAGCTAGGAAGCAATATAAGCCAGATAAGACTCAAGGGGTACAGCTCAATGTAGGAATAGTAATTTGGTACCCTATAATGAGGCACTAATAATAAATAAGAGGTCGATCCCTCACCAAAGAACAATAACTGCTTTATGTTTAAAGGTCAGTGAAGGAGTCCTGAAGAAGAAGAAGAAGTCCCTATGACATCACCACTCCACCGATGTGATGGAGCAAGGACCCAAACCAAAAGAAAAGGGTGTTGATCAACAAGAGAAGAAGCCCACACCGCAGACGAGAAGAGGAGACTTTTGAGGGTCGGGCCGGGCCAATAAGAAGAGAACCCAGAACCTCCCTGAAAATAACACTTTCACATTTGGTAATGAAGGGCGTGATGAAAGAAGCCTCAGATTCCATCCCTTAGCTAGTCTCTCCCCATGCAAAACACGTAACATCCAGAGAGCGTGGAGAAAGCTCTGGAGCCTAAGAGAACAATTCAATAATGTGAGGGTCCTCAATGCCATCCAAGAAGACAAGAAAGGGAAAAGAGGAATGTGCAACAAGAATTGGTGGAAGGAATTTACTTAAAAGAGTTAAAAAGAAGAGATCAAAGAATGGGAAAGAACCTAAAAGAAGAGAGAACAGATGAGAGGTTTTCACAAAGAAAGAGAGGGACTTTCAAGAAAGAAATGAAGAAAGAGATAGGCTATCTTCACGTAAACTCAATAGAAATATGAATCTTTTATAACAATCGGCTGAGCGTGATTCTCACCTCCAACCATCATGAAGAAAATGGAGGTAGAAAATCAGAAGCCAAATCAGAGTAATGTGATCAAGGATTCAAATTTTTATACTGAGTTCTACAAAAGATTTGAGAATAAATCGGATGATGACAAAGCAAAAGGATGCTAAACTTACAGCAAGAGAGAATGGCTAGAAAATTTGGATTTGATTAACAAACAATCTTCCAAATTTTAAGTAATGACCTAAATGGAAACACAATGAATGGCCTGGGGAAGAAAGACAAGATGAGCTGGAACAAGAAGGTTGATCTCTCCAATGAGATCTTCATCAAGAGCAAGTTTAGAGGGAAACTAAGAAGAGAAAGAAAGCAAGGGAAATGAAATTCTCCATTCTGTCCCGGGCCAGTACCTTAGACCGATCCCCCTAATATCTCACGCCTTCCAAAAGAAAAAGATAGACTCTCTTCCCTAAGTCACCTTTCCTTATTCTCCAGTCCATACTGGTGGGTATCCAACATTTGCAATTGAACTGTAAATAAAATGATAAATTTGAATCAATTGTTGTGTTACTTTGTTTGTTACCTTTGTGTCAGCTTTGTGGTCGCGATAGTCGGGAAAAAATAAAAGTGAATTAGTTCAAGAATAAAAACTGGCCGAGATGTGGCTAAGTCGCATTGAATGGCAAAGAATAGGGAATGTCAAATGCGACAAAATGCACAAGGGCCAAAATGAATACATGACCAGCTCACAGCGCAAAGTGGGGACTTAAGTCTAACTCCGATAAGTCCGTATCAGAGAAGGTTGTTACAATCAAGGAACAAAACAATTTTTTTTTGGTTTTCAGGGTATTAACTCATGGAGTCAAGGAACTCGTTAGAGGGCCAACAAAGATTTAAATTTCATTCACCGATGTGAGTCAAGAAACCTCGTAGGTTAGTCGCGCTAATCAACCCAAATTCTAGAACTTGTTAGATTATTGATCAAGGCGAAACTTAGGCGATACAACCAACAAGAAATGACGTAGCCATCCGAAAGCCTGAGCCATTCTAGCTATCCTCGCTATATGTCGATGATATACTTTAGTTCCGTAAATTGAGCCAAACAAGCCTTATTTTCAAAATCGCCCAATAAAGACCCCAACCCATCCTAAGGAATCAATCCTCCAAAAGAACCCAGATCACTAAAGATCACAGACAGGAAGAAATAAGGTCAGAGTATAAATTTTCGAGGAACCCAAAGAGAAAATATAGAAAAAGGTATGAGGAGAAAAGATCTACATCGAAAAATACAAGTGGAAAAGAAAGCCTTAAGGAATAGGTTTTGTCTTGTGGCCTGACTTTCTTGAACAATTAAGTTCTTAGGGTGTTTCAACACCTAGTACCCTAATGCCATCTGGTATAGGGGTTACTTAACCCAAAGTTCGCTAAGAGTGTTAGGAAAGTTCAAGAAGACAAAACTCTGCATTATTCCCGAATGGCGATAAAGAAAATTCCCATTTTGAATTTGGTGGAATGAGAAATGGGAACATACAAAATTTAAATAAAAGAAAATCACTGTGGTATCCCAAACATGAAGCTCGGGGAAGTATTCAAGAAACCATATGAGAAAAAAGGCAGTATGAGTGAAAAGGGAAAAAGGAGACAGATCTTAACCTTAAAAATCCCATCCATCCTACCCTTACCTAAGCCTAACATTACAAGCCCAAAAGACCATCGATCTTGAAGGTTGTGTTAACTTATATTACTGAGATCAATATGAACAATGCTTCATGGAATTGGAAAATCAGAAAAGATCAAAATCAGGAATGATCTCCTAAGGGTTAATTGACTCATTAAGGATATGAGAAAGAAAAATAACTACATTTTAGCAGGATCAATGACCTTATCATGAGAACAAATTCAAACAATTTCGTTATGTACACCCGATTGAGGTAGAAACTAATCTTGATATGACTTGAAGCTAGATGCATGTAAAACAATGCATTCTTGTATTTCAATCAATTGATCATACGTAAACAAAACAGAAAATGTCCTTTGTTTGAGGACAACAATTTTTCTTTCCTTTGCTCGAGGACAAGCAAAACTTTAAGTTCGGGGGAGTTTGATGAGCTTAAAAGTCATCTAGTTTTAATCCATTTTCCTCGCTTGATTTTCATCCGAAAAGGAATAATTAATATGCATAAATATGAAGAACCACCAATTTGTTATTAGTGTGGAGGGAAAGAAAGTTAGCGAAAAGCAATAGAAAATGAAGCAATTGTGAGTAAAATGCAGAAATGGCAGGGCATAAACGTAAAGCAATCGTTAACTAATGTTGCAAAGTTTGACTTGCATACCAGCGTATGATGTCGCAACATCAAAATCAAGGAAATTTGATGCGTCATGATGTGGATCGCTGCCAGGCAAATGAGACCAACTGTAGGATCGAGAAATGATGTCGCGATTAATGATCGTGATGTCGCGACAAAGGTTGAGAATGCTGACAAGTGTGGATGGAGGTCACACAAGAGAAGCCACTTTGAAGCATGACAGGTTCAAGAGATGAAACCGCTGTGACTTAAGTCATTGTCGCAGGACCGAGTTGTCAGCGCCACCAAAAGCAACCAAATAGCCTCCAGAGAGAAAGTCAAGGCCGCTAATAAGAGATTACCGTCGCTACATGAGACGTGTTTCAATGAAGGTTGCGCTCCTTAAGTTGATGTCGCTGACAAGAGATTGATGTCGCACATCGGGGAAACTACCGCTTGAAAGTCGTAAAGACATGAGTTGATGTCGCGACAAGGGATTGATGTCACGTACAAGAAGACACGTTGAAAGTCGCAAAGACATGAGTCGATGTCGGCTGCGGATTGACAATGACATAAGAAGACACCAGCCGTTGCACCTTAAGTTGATGTCGCTGACAAGAGATCGATGTCGCGCATATCAGAACCATCACGCAAAGCCGCAAAGATGGTTGATGTCGCGACAAGGGATTGATGTCGCGACATCAGAACTAAATAGCTCAAAGTCGCGAAGATTTGATGTCGCTTAATAAGAGATCGATGTCGCTACACGGATGATGTCGCTGACATTGATTCCTCGTCTGGCATAAGATGCCTTCTGGAAACAAGGAATGTCATGACTATTGATAAATACAACAAGGCCATAACTAACTAATGTCACACAGGATTTCCAGAGGTCGCGATCCGAACAAAGAATACGGCCCCACTTGAAATCCACAAAAGAATGCATCGAATTAGGCCCAACTGAGAAAAACCTATAATAAGCAATACCTGTGAGAAAAAGAAGGCGAGGCAAAGTGGGCGGCTAACGAAGATCTGCAGTCAAGGTCAATGTATTTTTCTTTTCTTTTATTTTCTTTTATTTTCTTTTCTGCTTTCCACATATAGATTAGATTATTTTCATCTTTCTTTATTTTGTTTTATTTGGATCTCGGATGTTATCAAGCTGGAGTTATGGGTTCGAATCGCAGAATCATTATTTTCAAAATTAATACCTGAATGCTGAAGTTCGGGATAAATTTCGAATTCGACTTTTCCGCCAAATTGCAGCGGTTCTTATGATCGTAGGAATGTCAGAGTGTGTAATTCAAAGAATTGAGAAACCCAAATTTTCCATTATGAATGCTATAGCCCGACTTATCTTCCAGAAGGTTTCAGCAGCATTTCAGAATTTCGCCTTATGAATTTACTGTTATTGGTTTAACAAACATCTCAACACGCCTTACACCCCGCTTAAGATTGCTTCATTGCTCGATTTCAAGGAGGTCCGAGGACACAGAGAAGGTATTCTGAGTTAGAACATTTTCAAGGTATATTAACTCGCGACAGATCTAATGAGTTTTGTAAGTTTACCAGATAAATCCTCTTCATACCAAATCAAGAATGAGCTGAATGAGTTGTCAATCTAAATAAGCAGAGTTCACCTCAATTAAGAAGCCAATCCCGTGTTAGCCGAGATCTAATCAAAGAGAGGGTGATCTATTCTAATTTAGAGGAAGAGTAACCGTGAAGTTGTATATCCTGCTCGACCGGAGCAACTTGGGAGCTAAGGTTTGACACCCATAAAATGGGTACGAAGTATCGCAAAAGAAAAATACCCATTAAGGAAATCCCTATTAAAGAGTCATCTAATTCCCTCGTCTTCAAAAGAATCAGTGGAAATTAGATAATGAACTCGTGGAGTGTGGAGAGATCCACTGCATCGCTAAACGCCTCAAGGCGCATTTTAAAACCCGAAATACACAAGCGTTGCCTTTATCAAGATAACTACAGAATGATACTTCACACAATAGTTGTTCTCGATGTGTCCTCCGAAAAGATAACTATTTAGTTTCCATTTATTTTAACTATTCATTATTCTTTATTCTTTAGATTCCATTTATTTGATTGTTCATTCTTTTCCTTATACTTGTATATTTTATGCCTTTCTGCCAGACCACAATGTCATGTTATAGTCCAAATAGTATGGAGCTCTGAAAATGTAGAAGATCTGTAATCTTTCGAGATCTCTGCGGGGATCGATATCTAGACTTAGTATCCATTTTATTACTTGTCTAATTGCAGCATTCTGGTGTGGATATTAGGCCAAAACCAAAATTGAAAATGATTTACCGGTAAGAGATTTTTGGTTTATATAGTAGAAAGCCAATAAGTTTTATGGCGCTGTCACGTGTGGATTAGCATTAGTCCTTAAATATTGTCATAACCTTGCATACATGACTGAAGGTTAACAAGTTTTATGGCGCTGTCGATTTTCGACAATAGTCTTGGCAATAGTGTTATAAATTTCATATATGTGTTTTGGGTCCCGTTAACAAGTTTTATGGCGCCGTTGTTCGGGGATTAGACAATAGTCTTTCGAAGGCTATGTTATAAATTTGTATATGTGTTCGGTCCGTTAACAATATTGTACTTAGCATTGCGAAATTCTCGCATTGCGAAAAATTTTCATATGTCTAATAGCTTAAATTTTTTGATTTTTTTTTTTAAAAATCAAATAAAATAATTAATAAATAAAAATAAAATAAAATAATAAAATAATAAAATAAAATAAATCAAATATTTTTTTTTATTTTTTTGCGATATAAAATTTAAAAATAGTGCAGTAATAATTTTTTTTTACTTTAAAATCAAAATAAAAATAAAAAACAAATGTTTTTTTTATCAAAATATAAAATTATAAATAAATAAAAATAAAATAAAATGAAAACACTGCGGTTACTGCTTTTGTCTTTATAGCGATGATGAATATTTTTCGCTAGCTTAGCTTAAAATTCGCTATGATAGCTAAAATCATTCGCTATCATCGCGAAAAATTGCTGCGTCGCGTAAAATTTCGCTATCATCATGGGGTACCGCCAGGATTATGAAATTTTCCCTCGCCTCCTCGCTGGCTATTTTCTTCATTCTAGCCTTCAAAATTTGCACACAAAATGCAGAAATTAACACAAGAAAAATTAAGAAAAATTGCAGAAAAGTAAAAATTAATCTAAAAACAATAATTAACTAAAAATTAGAGAAAATCTAAGAAGAAAAATTAATGAAATCAAAATAAAATACAAAATAAAACAAAGCAAGAAAATTAAAAACAAAAATTGGGAGATCGTGCTCCCAAACCACTCTCGGGCCTGAGGCTGGGCCGGAACCAACACTCTGAGCTTAGAAATGCCGTGCTCGTGCTCCAAATCCTAACTGCACCCGAATCCAACTCAGCCGTGTCATGCAATGTAAAGTGTACTGCTTGTCTTGATGTAGTGGCAAAATTTTGCACAGAGGCCAATAATCTCTTGAGTTTTGCATGGCGTGCTGATGGGTCGACTTAGTCAGGGAGCAAGTGGTGGCCAGTGTAGCGTAATATAAACTCGTCAAGTGGAGGCTACCGGCGCAGGGCACTCGTGGCTCGGGCGCGGCACTGATTCAGCCATGGGAATTGATTGAATGATATACTGGGTCCCTTCCATCAAGGCTTCCTCGTTCACTATCCCCGCCAACAAATGGGCGGCCGTCTTCTTCTCCTGGCCGTGCGCATGCCAGCCACCAACCGAGGGATCCAAAAACTTTCTACCAGCCTTCGCCGTCAGACACGGCTCCTCCACCATGGTGCCACTTAGGCACTCTTCCTCTTGACTCTCTTCCCCTTTTTGATCAAGCTGCTGGGCAAGCTTTGAAATTGAACATTGCAGGCTGTCAAATTGCTGACCCATTTCACTTTGAAACCCATCTAATTTTGCTCCAGGGGGTTCCACAACATGGATTTTGGCTCTAATTGGGCATTGAATTCCTTTGTTCTACCACGCATCACCCACCAGCTCCGTACACACATCCGTAACGGCCCCGCTCAACTCCATAAATTAATCGCGCTGGGCCAAGTGGCATCGAGAATGAGGTATACCGTGCAGGCACCATGTGCGAGGGTACACTCATCCATCGGGCTCCCTATAGTCCCATGGATCTAGGTGGGTTTTGGATTTCTCTCTACTGTGTTGCTGCCACCGCCATGGAAGGTTCCCCAGAATCCCTCATTGACATGTAAGGATCTAGGTTTCTTCCACTAAATATTCACTATATTGTTCTCCTCTTCCATTTGATCACATCAATTTTTTCCACTTAACTCACTGGATCGCTTGTTTCAGAATTTTCGATCCAATTTAAAATGGATTCCCAGCAGCCAGTGCCAGGCAACCTAAAAATACTTCTACATCAACTTTTTTTTTTTTATATATAAAATGAAAATAAATAAAATAAAAAACCGACAATGAAATATAAAAGAAATTCACCAGTACTCGTGATGAGGATCACAAGTGTTCCACACCGTCATCACTAGCACCATCCTCGGCATCAACGCGCCTGTATTTGATTCGTACACAGAGGGTGATCCGTGGTGTAATCAACAAAATTTATATCCTATATCTTCCCATCGTGCGAGCTAAGCCACGCAGCGATAGTGGTCTATGGTCGGTAACACGGATGAGTTTTCTCAGACAAATGATTTAAGTGAAGTCAAAAATGGTGAATTTGTCTGGATTTAAGGTGGTGATAAAACAGTGGGTTGGTGGTTCGCAAACTAAAATAAATAAAATAAATAAAAAGAACCTTGAAGTTTTGGGGCCACCGGTTTAGGGTTTTGGCAACCAACATGTCCCTGCCTTTTCCTCAGATCGGGAAGCACATATAGTCATTTCCTAACTCTGATCTTCATTTAGCCTTTAAAACTCACTTCTATGATTTTCCCTTTTGAAACATGTATTTGAACTGGGCAAAATATTCCAATAAAGGATATCATATCTCAAAAACTCATCACCTCAAGCAAAGAATCTCAATACAAATAACTAACTTATTAACAGGATCTAGTGATAAGCATCCACCGTAACCAAAAAAGCTTGCTAAATACACGCATAGAAATAGAAGATTTTAAATCTAGTGAGAAATAGAAATCACTACCTCCATAAATGTGTTATGCTTAAAAACAGAGGACACCGCTTACTCCTCAAATCCAAAAGCCTTAGCCCCCTCCTCAAGGAGAAGAGGTCTGGTGCCTGTGCCAAGCATCCTCTCGAGTCGTCATCCTCAAAGGAGGCCTGGGTGCCAGAAAATGAGAGGTGAGGAGAGAGGAAGAGAGAAAAATCAGAACTCCAAACAAAGCTGCGCGTAAAGATTGAAAAGTTAGGGTTACAAAGCTATAAGTTGGCTTATATAATACTACAAGAGTGGAAATAACCAAACAAAAAATATAAGATTGAAGCAATAGTGGACAAAATGGGAATTATACAAAACAAAGTCGTTTGATCAAAATCAAAGGTGAATTCACATGCATATGACTTCGCTATCATAGCCAGATTTAGGCATAGCGTAAAATTGAAATTTATGCACAAGACTTTCGCCATGCCAGCGAAAAATTCGCTATGATAGAGAAATTCCCGCCATCATAGCGTAAATTATCCAAATGAGCGACTTCAACAGTAATCGTTCCCGCCACGTCCCATTGCTTCTCGCTCTCACTACACTGCTCCATTTCTTCGCTTTGAAATTCTTCATCCTGGGCCATCGAAATTGATAAGACCATATGAAATTGATGAAATCAAACCCGACTTTGGTTATGATCGGATTGGATGATAATTTGGTCAATTCTCTGCAGAAAAAGTACAAAATGAAATAAAATGAATAATAGGAACCGGTTATGCCAATTGGTAATTATAACAATATACACAAAAGCGCCAAAACCTATTAAAATAGTTCAAAATGAAGTAATTTTTGGGCACTAATCAGCCAGTCTCATAATTCCTATAATCTCACCCCACGTATCGTTTCTCGCCTCTTGACATCTCATCCCCTCCCTCTTGTCTCAAGAGCTTCTCTCCTGCTAGACCCGCGGCAAAGGGCACTCTCACGCCAAGAGCGCTACCTCACAATTCATACATTCTCACCCACAGAATGTTCCTGCCTTTACATCTCCCACCCCCCATTATCTCAAGAGCTTCTTCCTCAGCAAAGATCGGCGGCGGCGACCCTGCCTCCGCGCCAAGAGCGCAGCCCTACAATTCTTACATTCTCACCACATAATGTTTTATTCTTGACATCTAGTCCATTCCCTCCCTTGTCTCAAGAGCTTTCCCAGATCATCGCTACGGCGACTTCCTTCCACCATCAAGAGCGGCCGCTCACAATTCTTACATTCTTACCATAGAATGTTTCGCCTTGACATCTCGCCCTCTCCTTTCTTTTGTCTCCCGAAGATCTCTTCCGCAAGATCGGCGGCAACGACCCCTACCGCCGCTAAGACGGTGGGCCTTACACCCTTACATTCCACCCAAAGAATGCTTTCTGCCTCCGACATCTGATCCCCTCCCCTTTGTCTCGAAGAGCTCTCTTCAAGAAGATTGGCGGCGGTGACCCCGTGTGCCACCACATATGGCTAGTCCCCACACCCTACATTCCTCACCCACAGAATGCCGCCTCGACATCTCGTCCCTCCCTCGGTCTCGAAGAGATTTTATTCCGCAGCATCGGCGGCGGTAACCCTTTCAGCCATCAAGAGCGGATAGTCTCACAATTCTTACATTCTCATCCACAGAATTTTTCGTCTCTTGACATCTCGTTCCCTCCCCCTCTATGTCAAGAAGATCTTCTCTTCCACAGCATCGGCGGCGGCAACCCCTGCAACCGTTAAGAGCGGCCTGTCTCATAATTCTTACATTCTCACGCACAGAATGTTTCGTCTCTTGACATCTCGCCCTCCTTCTTTGTCCTCGGGCGTTCCTCTTCGCAAAGATCACCGGGCGTTACCCCGCTAACGCCAAGATCGGCACGTCTCACAATTCTTACATGCTCACCCACATAATGTTTCATCTCTTGACATCTCTTCCCCTCCCCCTCTTTGTCTCGAAGAGCTTCTCCTCGCAAAGACGGCCGGCGCGACCCCGGCTGCCGCCATGGGCGGTCACCCCCACACCTCGACATTCTCACCGCCATAATGTTCGCCTCCGACATCTACTCCCTTGTCTCAAAGAGCTTTACAAAGATCGTGGCGGTGACCCCGCCGTTAAGAGCGCGCCTCATAATTCTTACATTCTCACCCACAAAATGTTTCGCCTCTTGACATCTCGTCCTCCCTCCTCTCTCTGCCTCGAAGAGCTTCCTCTTCCTCGCTGCACGGCAGCGGCGACCCCCGCCGCCGCCAACCGGCGGCCCGGGCCCTCATAATTCCTCGTCATTCCCCCCACCCACGTATCGTTTCGCCTCGACATCTCGCCCCCGCCCCTCTCCGTCTCGAAGAGCTTCTCTTCTCGCAAAGATCGGGCGCGACGCACCCTTCCGCCAAGTGCACTGGGCCTCAATTTTTACATTCACCTACGTAATGCTCTTCAATTCTGACATCCTGGCCCTCCCCTCTTGTCTCGAAGAGATTTTATTCCACAAAGATCGGGCAAGGGCGACTTTTGTAGCCGTCAAAGGCGGCTAGTCACAAAATTCTTACATTCTCACCCATAGAATGCTTTTACCCTTCACATCTCTCCCCTCCCCCTCTTTGTCTTGAAGAGATTTTATTCCGCAGCATCGGCGAAGACGACCCTTTCAACCGTCAAGAGCGGGTAATCTCACAATTCTTACATTCTCACCCTCATAATGTTTCGTCTCTTGACATCTCAGTCTCTCCTCTCTTTATCTCGAAGAGCTTCTTCTCAAGCAGCGACGGCTGCGACTTAAAGCTCCCGCTCGTCGCTGGTTAAGAGCGCTAGTTTCACACCCTTACATTCTCACCTACATAATGTTTCGTCTCGACATCTAGTCCCTCCCTCTTTGTCTCAAGAGCTTCTACCGCAGTATCGGGCGGCGGCACTCGCGCCGCTAAGAGCGCAAGTTCTACAATTCATATATTCTCACCATATAATGTTTCGGTTGCCACGTCTAGTTCCTCCTCGGTCTCAAGAGCTTCTTCCAAGCAAAGATTAGGGCGCGACGCACTCTACCTCCATCAAGAGCGGCCAACCTCACAATTCTGACATTCTCACCCACATAATGTTTTCAGCTCTCGACATCTCATCCTCCTCTTGTCTTGAAGATCTTATCTTCCGTTGAAGACGGCAAATGGCATCCCTTATCGCTGGCCAAGAGCGGCCAAATTTACAATTCTTGACATTCACCCACATAATGTGTTTCCTCGTCTCTCTTAACATCTCGTCCCTACACCTCTTTGTCCTCGAAACCTTCTTCCACAGCATCAAGGCGACACCCCGCCTCAAGAGCGGCTACCCACTCGACATTCCTCACACAAAGAATGCTCTCTGGCCTCTCGACATCTCGTCCCTCCTCTCTCGCCCTAAGAGCCTCTTCGCAGCATCAGCGGCGGCGACCCCTTCCGACGTCAAGAGCGGCCAGTCTCACAATTCTTACATTCTCACCAATGTATCGTTTCGAAGCACTCGACATCTCGCCCTCCCCTCATTCTCGAAGAGATTTTATTCCGCAAAGATCGCATGTGACAAATTTCAGCCATCAAGAGAGGGTAGTCTCGAAATTCTTACATTCTCATCCATAGAATGTTTCGCCTTGACATCCTTGCTCCTCTCTCTCTTTATGTCCGTAAGGATCTTCTCTTCCACAACATCGGCGCGGCGACTCCCTACAAATTCCGTCAAGAGCGGCTCTGCCTCAAAAATTCTTACATCATCTCCACCTACGTATCAAGCTGCCTCACACTCGGGTCCTCCTTTGTCTCAAGAGCCTCTTCGCTGAAGATCACGGCCGATGACCCCTGCCGCCAAGAGCGGCAAGTCCCACAATTCTTACATTCTCACCCACAGAATCGTTTCTGGCTCTTTACATCTCGGGTCCCTCCCTCTTTGTCTCGGGTTAAGAGCTTCTCTTCCGAGGCAATCAGTGGCGGCGACTTCGCGCCGGCCAAGAGCGACCAATCTAAAAATTCTAACACTCTCACCCACAGAATGTTTCGTCTCTTGACATCTCGTCCCCTCCCCCACTTTGTCTCGAAGAGCTTCTCTTCCGTGGCATCGGCAGCGGCGACCCATGCCGCCGTCAAGAGCGGCCCGTCTCATAATTCTGACATTCTCACCCACAGAATGTTTCGTCTCTTCACCCGCCCCCGCCCTCTTTGTCTCAAGAGCTTCTTCGCCGCACGGGGCGGCGACCACTTCCGACGCCAAGAGCGCGGTCTCAAAATTCTTACATTCTCAAATTCACGTATCGTTTCTCAATTCTTGACATCTCGTCCCCTCCCCCTCTTTGTCTCGAAGAGATTTTATTCCGCAGCATCGGCGGCGGCGACCCTTGCAGCCGTCAAGAGCGGCTAGTCTCAATATTCTTGGCATGAGTAACCTACATAATGTTGGTTTCCATCACACATCTCGCCCTCCCCTCTTTATCCGTAGTCAGCCTTCTCTTCCACAAAAGATCGGCGGGCATGAACTCCGCGCCATAAAGAACGGCATGTCTCAAATTTTTTACATTCTCACCCACATAATGTTTCGTCTCTTGACATCTCGTCCCCTCCCCCTCTTTGTCTCAAAGAGCTTCTCTTCTGCGGCATCAGCGGAGGCGACCCCTAACCCGTCAAGAGCGGCTAGTCTAACAATTCTTACATTCTCACCAACAAAATGTATCATCTCTTGACATCTCGTCCCCTCCCCCTCTTTCGTCTCAAGAGCTTCTTCCAGATATCGGCGGCGTGGCGACTTCGTCGCCAAGAGCGGCGAAATTTCACAATTCATATATATTCTACCTACATAATGTTTCCTTGCCTCTTGAAATCTAAATTCTCCCCTCTTCATTCCTCTCGAAGAGCTCTCTCCCAAGATCTCATACACGACTTCGGCCACAAGAGCCGCCAAATTTTTAAAATTCTTAAAATCTCACCTAATAATATGTTTCCTGCCTCCCGAGACCCCGTCCCTCCCCTCTTATCTCGAAGATTTCTTATCTTTCTCGCAGCATCCTACAGCCGCGACCCCTCCGCCTAAGATCGCCCGGTACCTCACAATTATGACATTCTCACCCACATAATATTTCCTTTGGTTTCTCGACATCTCTGCCCTCCCCTCCATCTGAACAGTTTTCGCTCGCAGCGACTGAACTGAGTCCCCAACGAAGAGCGGTTTCGCTCTCATACCCTCCCATTCTCACCAAAGAATGTTTTGTCTTCACATCTCGCCCCTCCCCTCTCCGTCTCGGGCTAAGAGCTCTCTTCGCAAAGATCGGCGTGTGGCGAATTTTCGATGTCAATATCGGCAAGTCACATAATTCTTACATTCTCACCCACAGAATGTTTCGACCCTTGACATCTAGTCCCCTCCCCCTCTTTGTCTCGAAGAGATTTTATTCCGCAGCATCGGCGGCGGTGACCCTTTTGATTAGTACCCAAAAAGTGCTATTTTGAGCCCTATATCAGATAGGTTTCGAGTGCTTTTTACGCACTAATCATGCCAATTATGCCAATTGAAGTGCTCAAGTCTTCTTAGTATCACTTATGTCGCTTAGAAAGGCTTTTGGTTGTTTCAGGTTCACAGACTTCGAGAGTTCACTATCCATATATGCTAAACCATGAAGATCGAACTCCATTCACGCCCATCAAACATACCAAAATCAAAGAAAGAATGAAGGCAAAGGATAAAAAAGTTGGAAAGATAGAGCAAAGAGGCCATGCGTTGAAGATCAAGAATTCCAGGAATTTCGCTAAGATTGCGTAATACGGGATTGCGAAAATTTCGCAATCATAGCGAAAATTCGCAATCCTAGAAATTGTGAAATTTCACAGACTCCAAAATTTCGCTGAACCACCGTCTAGCAAAATGTCGCGCCGCTTATCACCTGTGGTTTCGCTGCTAGCGAAATTTCTGTGCCAAATGAATTGAAAGGAAGGTTTCAGCTTAAATTCTCCTGATTTCGCTTATCTCGCAAGTAATTTCGTCATTTAGCGAAATTCCGCTTATTAACGGTGAATTACGTTTAGCGAATTGGCCCGTCTCTAGCGAAATTGTCTCCGGGCCTTGTCATCCTTTGTAATTACCAAACCGACTTCATTTCGGGGTATTACTCGTTCCTTTATTTTAGCCAAAATGTTAGTTTTATCAGAAGTTTCACATAATGGGGCGGCTCATAAAACTCTCATAGTTTTTTGTGACCAAAAAAAAGAAGAAATTTTGGGAAGCAATCTTTTAGCACAATTTTTCATTTTATGTAAATATCTCCCGCAGCTCAGTTAAAGTTTTGCTTTTCTCTCTTCTCTCTTCTCTTTCTCTCATTTTCTAGGCTACCAAACAACCCTCTTGAGGATGACAACTCAAGAGATGCTTGACTAAGCCTCTTTTCTTTGAAGAGGAAGGTAGCCCCAAGAAAAGCTTGGTTGTGGGGGCAATTACGTGGTTTGTCCTCATGTGTTGAATCTGCTCTATAGTCTTGTATTTATGGCTCACATCTTCTCTCCAAACTAGGGTGAATATCATTTAATGTCATTAATTTGGCCAATACTTACCATGCTTTAGGATACAGTGTATACTTATTGCTAGATGCACTTTGGTTTTTTAGATGGTCTTTACGAGCCACTGAAATGATGTTGAATGTTAGGGTTTTAAAGCGAGAAAGGGGAGTACGTAGATGCATGTTACTGTGTTGACTCAAATAGAACGATTCTAGGGTTAAGGTTTGCTAGTTAAACAAAAGATCGGTTATGGCTTGAACTATAGGTTGCTTGTCATAATGCGAGGATAAAACCGAGGGACACTTATTTGCCTATGTTATCAAGTTAGTGACCTAAATCTTCAAAGTTACCTTTTCACACATCACTTTAGGTCTTCTGGGTTATTCGGTTCCAAACTACTCACCTGCTTGTTTTTGAAACAAATCCAAAAATCCAAATAGAAAGCCTTACCTTTTCACACTTATGCAAATATTCCCTGGGATGAAAACCCGTCCAGGTGTTCGACCACTAGCCGTATCTTCAGCGAGTAGCTTGGCTACGGCGGTGGGAGAACAGGATATAAATTTTGTTGATTCCGCTCAACCTACTGTGGCACGAATCACCTTTCAGCCGTCAAGAGCGGGTAGTCTCACAATTCTTACATTCTCATCCACAGAATGTTTCGTCTCATGACATCTCGTTCCCTCCCCCTCATGTCGGAAGATCTTCTGCCCGCGGCATCGGTGGCCTGCTGGCCAGGTCGAGATCCGACACGTCTCACGATTCTTACATTCTCAGCCATAGAATGTTTCGTCTCTTGACATCCGTCCTCCCCATTTTGTCTCGTGGAGCCTGCAATACCGACATCGGCGACCCTGCCGTAGTAAGGCATTGACCTCCTGAATCGACATTCTCACCCACATAATGTTTCATCACCTGACATTTAGTCCCCTCCGCCTCTTTGTCTCGAAGAGCTTCTTTTTAGCAATATCGGTGGTACGACGGCCAGTCAAACGGCGAGTCTCTGGTCCCGAGAATTCTCACCTGCGGAATGTTTCGGTCTCTTGACATCTCATCCCCTCCCACCTACATGTCTCGAAGGCTTCTCTTACTGCGACATCGGTAGAGCCCTGCTTGCCCGGAGTCAAGGCGGCCGAGTCTCACAGTCGACATTCTTACCCACATAATGTTTCGCCTCTTGACATCTCGTCCCCTCCCCCTCTTTTCTCGAAGAGCTTCTCTTGATGTCCGGCGACGAGAGCCTATGTGTGCGTCGAGCGACCAGTCTAAAAATTCCTAACATTCTCATGACATAATGTTTCGATCTCTTTGACATCTCGTCCCCTCCCCACTTTGTCTCGAAGAGCTTCTCTTCAGCCCGGCATCGGAAGTGTGACCCCCCTTGCCAGAAGTAAAGGAAGCGGCTGTCTGCAAGTCCGACATTCTCTACGAAAGAATGTTTAAGGTCTCTCTTGACATCTCGTCCCCTCCCTATCTACGTCTCGAAGGCCTTCTCTTCGAGCATCGGCGGCGGCGACCCCTTAGGCACGTCGAGATCGGCCGGATCCACATAATTCTTACATTCTAACCCACAGAATGTTTCGACCCTTGACATCTCGTCCCCTCCCGCTCTTTGTGCAGAGGGGTACATTCCACATCATGTCGGCGGCGAGCACTTTTTAGCCGTCAAGAGCGTGTAGTCTCACAATTCTTACATTCTCATCCACAGAATGTTTCATCTCTTGACATCTCGTTCCCTCCCCCTCTATGTCCAGAAGATCTTCTCTTCCACAACATCGGGGCGGCGACCCGCCCACTTAGATTAAGGCGGCACATTCTCCATGATTCTTACATTCTCACCCACCGAATGTTTCGTCTCTTGACATCTCGTCCCTCCCGGCTTCTTTGTCTCGAGGTCTCCTCTGTCGCCGGCATACCCAGGCGTTGACCCTTGCGCCCAGGTCGAATCGGACGTCTCAAAATTCTTACATTCTCGCCCACAGAATGTTTGGTCTCTTGACATCTCGTCCCCTCCCCCTCTTTGTCTCATAGAGCTTCTCTCCTGCAGCATCGGCGACGGCGACACTGTAGTAAGCGGGCGGCCCGACCTCACAATTCTTACATTCTCACCCGTAGAATGTTTAGATCACTGACATCTAGTCCCTCAGCCTCTTTGTCGTAGAGCTTCTCATGACGGCATAGGCGGAGGTGATGGCCGTGGATTGATTAATGCCCGAAGTGCAATTTTGAACCCTATATTAGATAGGTTTACGAGTGCTTTTGCGCGTGAAATCATGTCATTATACGATTGATGTTCTAGTCTTCTTAGTAACACTTATGCCATTTAGGGTATTTTTGGAGTACATTTTGTAGGTATTTGTGCACTCTTGGAGTTGATCTCAACAACTCTGAAAAGGATGAATGCATGAAGTTGGAATTCAGAGTCTCGACCATCCCGACCAGCCCGAGAATCAATGAAAACCAAGGCAAAGTGAAGAAAATTCGATGAGTGGAAGGCGAGGAGTCGAAGCGGGAACCCGAGAGAATTTCGCTAAACATGCGAAAATTTATTCGCTTGCGAAAAATTGTGCGAGGTTTAAGCTATTCACTGGATGACGAAAATGCCAAATTCGCTAGAGTATGCCGGTTTAGCTAGGCACCATTTTTAGCGAAAAAAAAGCGGTTAAGCTATATGCAATTTCGCTAAGCTAGCGGGGAATTTATGCTAAGCGAAATTACACGGCTACAGTGAAATTTTCCATTAAGCTATGCACGGTGATTTATTTAGTTAGCGAAATTCTTATTCATGAAATTTAATGCCTAAGTAAATGTTTTGTAATTAATGCCCAATGAGCTCGAACTTGGTGTATTACTTGGTAATCTATGCTTAGCCAATTTTATAGGGTTTTGAGTATTTTCATACCTTGAGGAGGCCTATATAAGCCCCTCTTGTTTTGTAACCTAAGTAACAATTTTAAGGCAACAATTTGGGAGAGAATAATTTTGTAAGTTTTTATTTTTGTACATAAAGTCTTTTATTTTAGGTTTTGCTTTTATTTCTTTTCTCTCTTCTCTCTCTTCTTTCTCTCCCTTTCTCGGCTGCCAAACACCCCTCTTGAGGATGACAACTCGAGATGGCAGCTAAGCCTCCTTTCTTTGAAGAGGAAGGAAGCTAGCTTGGTGGTGGGGCATATGCATGTTGTTCTCTTGTACTAAAAGCTACAGGTAGTGTATTCATGGCCCTTATATTCTCAAAACATGGTTGCATAACATTGAATGTTATTGATTTGGCCAATACTCTCCATGCTTTAGGATCAAGTACATATTCAGTGAGAGAAATGCGAATGATTCTTTAAGATGGTCTTCCACGAGCCTACGAGATAATATTTATGTTAGGGTTCTTCTTCAAATTAGGGTTAAATAACATTTCTCTTGTTATTATTTTGTGATACTCTCCATGCTTTAGGATAAGTGCTGCAATTGAGAGATGCAAGCATTGTTCTTTAGATGGTCTTTACGAGCCTACAAAATGATAATTTAATGTTAGGGTTTTAAAAGGGCCATAGCGCATGCTACTGTATTGACTGAAATAGGAGTTGCTTCATGGAGTGAGGTTTGCTAAGTTAAATATATAGATCCATTTTACCCGCCAGACTATAGGTTGCATGTCATAGCAGCGAGGATAAAACCCAGGGACACTTACGCTAACTTGCCAAGTTAGTGACTGGAAATCTTGAGTTAACTTTCGCAGCACTAACCGGTTTTACAATTCTCTCGGTTTCCGAGCCATTCCCTGTTTTGAAACACAATTCCAAAGAGTCCAAATAGAAAGCCTTGCAACTTCATGCAACGATCTGAGCCATTTTTAGGATGAAAACCCATCCCGGGTGTTTAGACCTAGCTATCTCACCGGAGTAGGCATTTACACGGCGGTAGTGGAAGCTTTAGGTGTATATAAATTTTGTTGATTTTAGCTCGGCTGCGTGACACGAATCAAATGGCGGATTCTTGGGGATGGTGCTAGCCTGGAAAATGGTTAGTTGAAGGTACTTGTGATCCACATCACAAGTGAAGGTAACCTTTACCTCTTTTTGCAACTCGATTGCGAGGCGCGATTTTTAGCAATTAGCGTCTTGCTGCTTGTTTCGGTTTTGATTGATTTCGAGTTTTCATTCGGTCGAGTTTATTGTTGTTATTTGGAGAAATTTTAATCTTTTTGCAAGTTGTTTGTTGCTCTTTGTTGTCTCTATAATTGTGTAACAAGCGTATCTGTGAGTGGGATAAAGACACATCGGTGGGTGCATAGGATGATAAATTACCTGACTTGACCTAGCTAGTGAAGTCGGTGTACATCTTGATGCCATGGATCCCATGCACGAGGAGCAAGCGAGGCGAGCCCGAGGAACGTGAATCAGTGCCTATAGAACCACTTTGAGGGATCACATCCACCCTCTAGAGTTAGTGCCCCGTCCTGTATTATTCCTCCTGTCTTTGAAGAGATAACATGGTGAGCCTTTATTTGAATACCTCTTACTCCCACATATCATGGTATGGAAAATGAGAAATCCATACGCTCATATTAGGGATTTTGAGGAGGAGTGCACTACCTTTAAGGAAGGTATGATGGACATGGATTTCTATTTGACTAAAGGCATTTCCATTGACTAAGAGACAGGCCAAGATATGGCTCGGCTCATTGAGGCTAGAACCATTAGAAATTAGTGGGGCTGAGGCTGCGACGGGAATTCTGAAAGAAGTTCTTGGTGCTCATAAGACCAATAATTTGAAAAGACAAATTTACACCTTTGCGACTCGGGATGAGCCGTGAGAGATTTTACCAGTGTTGGGAGAGATTTATGGAAACCATCAGTGCATGTCACACCGTAGGTTTGATACATGGATGTTGGTGAACCACTTCTATGGTGGTATGTCTCACATCGCCAAGAGGCAACTTTGGAAACTATGTGGGGAGACTTTCTAAGTAAGCATCTGATGAAGCCATGGATTTTTAAGTACGTGGCTGAGGAGCTTCTAAGGGTTGGGATGAGCTGACCACAGAGAAATGGATGGGGATGAAACCACGATTAGAGCCCAAGGGTTGGGATTAATGCCTTTGCTTGGAAGAAATAGAGGATGAAATTTGGGATTTCGCCCTTACCCAAGGAAAATTGGAGGAGCTTGAAAGCAAGCAGCTCCATGAGGTGCATGCAGTGACTGAAAATCCTGCACGGTCCAATCTTTGCACCAATTTCAATCCTACGTGCACCAGGTGAGCCATGTCTATGGCCTGGTGAAGTTTGTGTCGGGAAATGTGCAAACAACGTGGGACAATACAAGCCCTGACAATCGATGCTCCATATGTTATTCTACAATTCCAATTGGAGGAATCACCTAACTGCTTGCATGGAGACCCAACCCCACATGTACCCCGGGTGCCAAACCTCGGTTGGTTCCCCTCCACCGATCCTAGCAAACCACCATCCTCTTCTCCGATAGAAACAGAGCCTGTAAGATTTGGTAAGGTGGTGGAGGTAACTGTTGAGGAACAAAAGAATCAATGTGCAAGCGGCACAAAAATTGATCTTGTAGAAAAGTACGAATAAGAGAATAGATGGGCTTGAGAGCAATCTGAACCAGAAAATTGATAACCTACAGTATTCAATCACCAAGATCAACAAGTTGCTTGAGGTACAAGAGAGAGGGAGGTTTCCATCACAAACACTTCCAAATCCTAAAGGGATTCATGAGGTTGGGTCATCCAACAATTCGGGAATGGATGAGGTTAAGGCCATAATAACCCTTAGAAGTGGAAAAGAGGTTGATCAACATGCAAAGCTGTTGAAGAAGAATCAGGCGGGAAGAATTGCAGCTTTGAGCATATTCTCTAGAGGAGGATTCAATGAAATAAGTATACCACCTCCATTTCCCGCAAACGCGGGAAGAAGAAGGCAACTGACAAGCGAGGCATTCTTGAGGTTTTAAAGCCCAGTGAAGGTTAACATACCCTTCATTAGATATAATCAAACAGAGTGCTTGTAAAGGCCACGAAAGATCTTTGCCTGATCAAGAAGGGATTAGGCATTGAGAAAGCATTTCTCACTTGGAACATATCGGTCGCCATAATCGAAGCAAATACCTGTCAAATCTGAGATCCACGGATCTCCCCACCAGTTTTGATTAGCGATATTGGTGGGAATTGCATAGAAAAGTCCTTGCTTGATTTAGGAGCCGGTCTTGAAGACCCTAAATGCGGTATTCGAATACAAGCGACTAGGTTTGGTGAACTTAAAGCCTGCAATATCCTCACACTATCATTGGTAGATAGATCGGTGAAAATCACAAGGGGATAGTTGAGATGTCTTAGTAAAAATAGACAAATTCTACTACCCGATGGAGATTTTGTGGTATGACCACTGAGACAATTGCTAGTAGACTGATCATGTACCAAGTGTCTTAGGAGAGACCATTTCGGCCCTTTGCCCGATGCGATAATAAATTATAGAATGGAGTCGTACAGTGTACTGGTAACATGACCATGGAGTTGAACATCTTTGCATTTGAACAACCAAACCTTGAGTTGCTGGCGAGAAATCAAATTTGATGAGTTGTTTCAGTGAAGTCGGTGTGCGAGAAACAAAGTACCCGAAGTCGCAGGTGATCGACCAGAAAATGAAGAAATTTTGGTCTTGCCCAGCCGACACTACGGCTGCAGTCGATTGGTCGATTCCGCCATCGACAAGGACCACATCAACAATTGGTCACCCCGAAACCATGGAGCCAGCCCGGTACAATGCATGGGTTGAGGAGATCATTCTCCTTGACCCCCTTGAGTAATTCGGAGTGAAGCGGATTCGGTGTTTTCAAGCAGAATTGCGGTTCCACACATTTATTTTAATTTTTAAGTTAATTAATTTTGTTAGTTTTAGTTAGTTTCGAAAATTTTTAACTTAGCGGGTTTCATTTACGGTAGCTTAGTTTATATATTATAAGTGCTTTTTATTTTGAATTTTTAATATTAGCATCATATATTTAAATTTTCTAACAATAATTTTTATTTCATATGAATTTTATTAATTGATTTCAAAGGAATTTTCATGATTTGAGTGATAGACGGAATTAGCTGAGTATAGCGAAAATTTGAGGAAGTGATCGGTGCCACAAGCGGTCTTACCTCTGCCACTGAGAGGCAATAAAATGCCACTTCACATTCCTTCCACTCGTGAAATCTAAGTCTTCCCCGATTTTACCTCCCTCGTGAAGCCTTCGCTGCTTGTAGGCCTGCTCTGAGCTTTGCGCGAGTTCGTGTCCGCGGCAGCGCCGATGACCACGCCTGCGCATTTACGCCCGAGCCGCGGGCTGCGCACGGCGAGTTTCTATCTGATAATCTGGTCACGCCACGCACCGGCCTGGCCAAGGCCTTGATGAGACGCCTTCCACCCGCAGCAGCGCGAGCCACGATTCCTTTGCCCGGCTGAGCCTTCCTTTGCCGAGGATACCCGATTTTCCGGTTCGACTTCGCGGTGCCACAATCAGCGGGTGAGTGGGTTATCGAGCCTTGTTTGGCTATCCCGGCGGTTTGGCTACGTCAATGAGCCTTAGTTATCGAGTTACGCCCGGTGATTGTTGTGCTCAGAGAGCCTCGGTTCGGACATACGAGGCCTCGGCTATATTTCGGTGGTCGAGCCTTTTTCGATTACTTTATTTGATATCGGTATGGTTCGTACTTTCGGGGTGGGTCAGTCTTCGGCGCGGGTGAGATTCGATGCGCTGAGAGAAGAGGCCCCGACTCCGATCCGGGTTCAGCGCCGTCAGCGGGTCCAGGCGTGCAGGAGCCTGCGGGATTGAGGCGTTATCGGTCACGGATGGGACCTGGGACTATCCACTGTGCCCAGGGAGGAGAGTTAGGGCCGACCCTCCACGAACCGCACATCGGACGACCCGAGTCATCATCACCTCTCAGGCCTTGTGTCTGATCGCATCAGTAGTGGCGACTTCATCACCACAGTTGTTGCCTGCCTCGAGGATTCGGAGGCCACTATTAGTAGGGAACCATTTCGGGGGCTTAATGCGACTCCAGCAAAGTTTCATCGGGAGTCATATTATAGCGTCCACGCTATTGGTGACCACAGATGCAGGGTCATGAGGTTGATCGAGAGTATTCCTCACACCTTTCATGACTCCGGCCCGATATTATTATCAGAGTGGTGTTACGGTTCTACCACTCCATGACATCGAGGGGAGGCGGTCATGACTGAGTTAAGTCTCCGATCGCATTTATGGAATTATTACTTTCTTCGAACATCAGACATTCCGTGGCTTTGTGAGCTCTTGCCTCTGCATGCAATTGGAGGATCACGGAGATTGGGCCACGCTCACGAAGTGGGTCGAGCGCGGCCGAGAGACCGCTGGTCCGGTGTTCCTACGGGGCGACTCATACCGGATGCTGCGATTGACCACTGTTCCCGTGCGAGAGCCTATTCCTCTCTGCGGCATTATGTGCGGAGGCCATCACGGAGGCGGCTGCCCAGGATCTCCCGGGGGATTTTGGTTCAGCCCCTCGAGTACGGTGATGGCCTCTGTTGATTCGAGGAAGGTGCATCGGGGACTGTACGGCGAAAGTCTTCCATTACTTATCTTGCGCGACTCTGTGTTATGTTCTCGAGCATCCCCAGGATTCCCGAGGAGGAGCCCGGTAGAGATGAGGGTCAGATGCCCCCTTGGTCATGTCGATGGGCGGGTGATGACCCATAAGTCTCTTTCTATCGACCCGCAGAGAACCGGGGAGGAATGCCGGGTCGAGGAAGGCGAGGACCACCACGGATGATATGCACAGCCACGGGCAGGAATGCGGAGGGACTCCCATTCCAGATCGGATTGTACTCATATCACCTTTGTACTGGCCGGTGTTTGCCGAAACGAATACCCTCCGGGCGCTACTCTAATCGACATCTTCGCGGAGTATCATGCTAAACTCGCCGAAGATATTGATGCGACAGATCCGCCATCTTGCTCCTTGCGTGAAGGCGCCGGATCGAAGTTGGCCCGGTGCCGACCTGTCTTGACTGGATCGCCGACCATCACGGGCGCTATCATCAATCTGGTGGCGGAGGAGCCTGCCCGATGATCGGCTTCGTGGATGTCGTGCATTGCGGCGATGGCGCGGTTTGAGTTCCTGCCGCCACGCTGGCGTTGGTGGGTTGGGTTCTTATGATTACCGGTTTAGTTGCCGACTTTGTCGTTACTAAATTTTGTTGAGTTTATGTGATGACCAGCGATGGGCGGGTGATTATTTTTGTGTTGCTTTTTGTATTCCATGTCATTAGCCGTTTTGATATATGTCAAAACTATTGAGTGTATCATATCTTAATATCATCATTTTGTTACCTTCTTATAGTGTAATCATTTTCTCTTTAATTAACGATTCAGATTATACAATTAGGACAATTGGTGCTTATGATGGGAATTGAAACATGTTTGTCTGCTGTGTTGAAACTCTAGTCTTATGACGTTTTTTGATCTTTCTGATTCGGCAATCTGCTCAAATGAGAATTTCTCTACTCCATATCACTGATTCTTTACTTTCAGTTATTTAATTAAATTTGTGAATTGTTAGCTCTTCGCTTTATAGCCCAGGCCTTAAGCATGTTGGGCAACCTAGGATAGTTTGTGTTACCCACGGAGTTGAAGGCCCATGTAGTCTTCGAGGAAAAGAAAGAAAAGCTAGCAAGAGAAAAAGAAAAAAGAAAATAAGAAAAAGAAAATAAAAGTCATGAAGCTTTGTCTTGAAACGAGCACGGTGGAAATTTTATATAAAGCCTTTGAAACGTCTTCTAAGCCTTAGTGGTTGGAAGTCATCGATTTTAGTGTTAAGTTACATGGGTGGATAGGTGAAGTTTTAATAACTTGTGGTGTAATTTTTGGGGAGTCATTGGTCGAGAGTGAAGCCTTTAGAGTTAGTGGTCAAGTGATCCTTTTGACGATGCCCTAAACCTTAGTGGTTGGGAGTCATCGGTGGACCCAGGTACACGGACTTTGGTGAAGTCGGTTTAAGCATTGCACCTATGATGTAGATGAATAAAGAAAGGGTGTAACCTTAACCCCATCTGGGTTTGTTCGACGACTTAAGGCCATGTAGGAGGTTGCTGGGGTTGGGGGAGAGGAACCCAAATTTTGCAATTTATTGGCTTAATCACGGTTACAAAAGAACCGATAGACTTAGGTGGAAGTGTTGAGAATCATGGAACCAATTTTGACACAGGAAATGGTTCTTGTATGGTTTTGATTCTTTCATATCGGTTTCAAATTTGATTTGATTTTTCGGTTTAAGGTATTGTTTGCTGTACATATACCTTTTTGAATAACCTTTTTGAAAATCACCATGCATCTACGTTTTTAGTTTTTGCATTGCTAGCGGGGACTATAGCGTTTAGGTTGGGGTGTGATTAATGCTGAAGAGATTACAGTTTTCAGACTACTATCATTAGATAGGTTTTGAGGTGCTTTTGCGCATTAAATGTAATATTCTCTGATTGAAGTGTTACAGTCTTCAGTAACACTGCCATTTAGAGGGTATTTTTATTTGTTTTTTATGGGTATTTATTTTCCCAGGTTCAATCTCAATACAAAGGATGAATCATGAGTTGGAATTCAGAGTGCAAGGCTTTATCATTGACCCCGAAGAATCAATGAGAAAACGAGCGAAGTGAAGAAGAAAATTCGATGCGGTGGAAGAGGCGAGTCGACGGGAACCCATAAATTTTAAGCTAAACTGCGGAGTGGCACAAACTGCAGAGAAAATTGCTTGCAGTTTATATATTCTGGGATTCGACGAAAATGCCAAATTTAAGCTAGACCACCCAGGTTATTTAGGCAAATTTTCCCAGCGAAAAAGCGGATTTCGCTACTCACTGATTTGGCCCAGCTAGCGAAATTTGGCTAACTAAGCGAGTGCACGCTCCCAGCGAAATTTTTCCATTTTTATTATGCACAGTGATTTAGTTAAAGCGAAATTCTTGACCTAGCAAAATTTAATGCCTCGTCATGTTTTTGTATTAATGTAAAACCGACTCGAGCTTGGTGTATTGTAATTGTCTATGTAGTGATTTTATAGGGTTTTGGTATTTTCATACCTTGAGGAACATCTAGCCTCTTGTTTTGTAACCTAAATGTGATTTTTAAGGAACAATTTAGGAGAGGGAATAATTTTTATGCTTTTTATTTTTATTTTGCAAAGTCTTTATTTTTAGGTTTTGCTTTTATTTCTTTTCTCTCTTCTCTCTCTCTTTCTCTCATACCTCATTTGCCCCGAACACCCCTCTTGGGGATGACAACTCAAAGTTGGCAGCTCAAGCCTCCTTTCTTTGAAGAGGAAGGAAGGCTAGCTTGGTGGTGGGGCATATGCATGTTGTTCTCTACATCTTAAAGCTACGGAGTAGTGTATTCATGGCCCTTATATTCTGAAACATGGTTGCATAACATTGAATGTTAGTGATTTGTAGTACTCTCCGGCCTTTGGGATCGAAGGTATATTCGTGAGAGAAGTGCGTGATTCTTTAGATGGTCTTTCAGGCCTCTGGGATAAATATTTACATGTTAGGGTTCTTCAAAATTAGGGGTTAAATAACATTCTTGTTATTATTTTTGTGATACTACTCTCCATGCTTTATGAGATCTGATGCAGGTGAGATCCGACTGTTGTTCTTTAGATGGTCTTTCTGACCTCTAAAATGATAATTTAATGTTAGGGTTTAAAAGGGGCCATAAGCGCATGCTACGTATTGACTCAAATAGGAGTTGCTTCATGGGTACAGTTTGCTAGTTAAATATAAGATCCCGGTTATGCCGTGGACTATGGTTGCATGTCATAACGAGGATAAACTTAGGGACACTTGTTTGCCCCAACTTGCCGAGTTAGTGACCTAAATCTTCAAAGTTAACTTTTTCACCTTTTACTTTCGGTTTTACAATCCGCAGAGTTTCCAAACCATTCCCCTTTGTTTTGAAACCTGATTCAAAGAGTCGAGCTAAAAGCCTTACCTTCATGCAACGATCTGAAACCATTTTTAGGATGAGAAAACCATCACAGTGTTGGGCCACCAGACCACTATCTTTGCGATAGCTTGACTACGCGTGGTAAGGCTGGGTGTATATAAATTTTGTTTACGATTTTAGCACCGATGACCCTGCGTGGCTTTAGTGTCCGGTGATCAGAATGCGAAGTCTCCACAATTCTTAAGCCCATCACCCACAGAATGTTTCGTCTCTTGACATCTCGTCCCCTCCCTCTCTTTGTCTCGAAGAGCTTCTCTTCCATAGCATCGGCGGTGGCGACCCCTGCCGCCGTCAAGAGCGGCCAGTCTCACAATTCTGACATTCTTACCCACATAATGTTTCGTCTCTTGACATCTCGTCCCCTCCCCCTCTTTGTCTCGAAAAGCTTCTCTTCAAGTAATCAGCGGCGCCCCTACTGGCCAAGTAAAGGCGACCAGGTCTCAAAATTCTAACATTCTCACCTGAAATGTTTCGTCTCTTAGGCGTGCAGTCTCTACTTTTTGTCTCGAGAAGGCTTCTCTTAAGGCATCGCGATGGCGACCCCTTCTGTAGTCAGCGACCAGTCTCATAATTCTTACATTCACCCATAATGTTTGACTCTTCACATCTCGTCCCTGCCCTCTGTGCCAGAGCTCCTCTTTACAACATCGGCCGCGACCTTACGCCGTCAGGCGGCCAGTCGAAATTCTTCGTTCTCTCACCCGAGAATGTTTCGACCCTTGACATCTCGTCTCTCCCCCCTCTTTTTGTATCTCGAAGAGATTTTATTGACATTGGCCGTGATCCTTCTGCGGTAGGTAAGCGCCTGGCCTCCTGTTGATTCTTACAGCTATAACCTGAGGAATGTTTAGGTCTATTGACATCACCGTCCCCTCCTGCTATCAGGGCGACTTCTCTTCACTTCGGCGACAACCTTTCTTGCGGGTGAAACTATTGCATGTCTCACATTTCTCACATTCTCACCCACAGAATGTTTCGTCTCTTGACATCTGATTAGTTCCCAAAAAGTGCTATTTTGAGCCCTATTTATTATAGGTTTTGAGTGCTTTTTGTGTACTAATCATTCTAATTACCGTTGCACATTAAGGTCCCTCTTATTTTAATGAGTGCATTTTGTGGCATTTTGCGGGTTTTCTGCGACTAATTATGCCCAAAATTGTTGTCGATCGACATGAAGGAATTAAAGTCAGGCTCGACATTGCGGATCGAATCGAAGGAAAGAGAGCGAAATGTGAAGAAAAACACCCTTTGTAGGAAGCTTCTCCACAGAGCCTTTGTTCCCGTCAAACACTGTTCCTCCTGTTTGCGTTCTGCTTTTCACGCTGCACCTGTTTTGCTTTTTGCTTTTGGTTTTTCTGTTTTTGTAATAACCTTAGATTTTGGTTTTTGTAACTACTTGCGAGCATACATATAAGTCTCAGTTTGTACAAATCAGCGGACTTTGCCTTTGGACCTCTGGTAGCGGGAGCGGTTTCCTACGACTTCCTTTCCCTTTTTCTTTCCTTTCTTTTCCATTTTCGGCTGCCAAACACTCCTGCGAGGATGGCTTGACTCGAGAGGATGTTCGACTAGACCTCTTCCTCCACCGGAGGGCGGGCATTTGGCTGGGAGTGCTGGGATTAGCTCCACGGTTCCCTTTGTTGTTTTGCATGTTGTAGTTGTTGTGCCTTACAGCTTGGTTTGAAATCTATACGAAGTAGCCGCCACCGGCAATGTGTATTGACTTTGGAGTTCCATTGGATGCTGCTGGTCGATGGGCTGGGTGCCCATTGTCTCCTGCTAGTTATCGTGGACCGGGTTTTGAGATGTGTTTGCTGGTAGGAACATTTATTCCATTTCAAATGCTATTTTCAAAAGGGAAAATCATAGGGTTTAGTTTTCAAAGCTAAATGAAGATCGGGTTCGGAAATGACTATATGTCATGCTCCCAGCCTTGAGGAAAAATACCGAGGACATGTGGTTACTTGAAGCCCTAAACCACAGGTGGCACAACACTTGAGGTTCTATTTTACATTTTTCTTGTTTTAGTTTCAGTCAGTGAACACCCAAAACCCCCCTGTTTTTACCAAACCTTAAAAATCAAATTAGTTCACCAATTTTTACCTTCACTGTTAGTCATTTGTACGAAGAAAACCCATCCCTGTGTTCGACCACACAGACCGCTATCTTTGCGGGCGGTAAGCTTGACTACGGCGGTAGAAGATATAAGATAAATTTTGTTGGTCGGATGCCTAACGTAGCGCAGTCAACGTCTTATCCTCCTCTTTGTCTCGAAGAGCTTCTCTTGCGGCATCGGCGGCCACCTCTTGTATCCAAGGCTGACGGAGTCTCACAATTATTTGTACCACCAGCGAAATGTTTGTTTTGACATCCTCGTCCCTCCCTCTTTGTCTCGAAGAGCTTCTCTTCGTAGTATTTAATGAAGCCCAGTCCAGGGAGGATGTACGGTACATGCTTGTTGGGGCACATGTAGACACTAAGTGTCACATTGTAATATTTTGGAGATGAAATTAGGAAATGATAAAATTAGTAAACCAGGAATTTTGGTACTTATAGGCCCAGTCTGATTGTAATTGACGAATATGGGACATGAGGTTAAATCAAAGTATAGAGATGGGCCATAATAGAAATAAAACAAGTTCTGAAATTGCAATATTAAAGAGATGAGGGCAAGTACAATTAAAGAATGTTGAAATGGAAAATATAAAAAGAGGGAGATAAAACAAAATTCACATTTTGGTCTCCAAGTACTGAGAAGCAGGTAGGTGGTGATTAGTACCCAAAAAGTCTTTATTTTGAGGTCCTATTTAAAATGAGTTTTTGAGTACTTTTTGCATTACTAATCATGTTAATTAAAGCGGAATTGACATGCCGGGTCCGATTAGTACCCTACGATTTTGTTTCGAGGTTGTTTTTGGTAGTTTGCGGGTTTCGGGAACCTCGCCGTCATATCAAGCTTGGCATGTCGTATTGTGACGTTTTTATGCTGGGGTTCGTATGAATTCTCGACTATTTCATCAAGCCGGGATCTTGAGAAATCATCGAAAAATTTGGAAAGAAGAAATGCAAGGCGATTGGTCAGGGAAGCAATCTGCGAGGAGGATCGAAATTCGCTATGGCATATAGAAAATTGCAGATTGCGAAAATTTAAGCAATGGTAGAATTCATATAACCAAATTTTAAGCTATGATAGCAGAGCCCTATATCGCAGTGGTCGCTATCATAGCGAAAATGATGTGCATAACAAGAATTTGAATTTTAAGCTATGCCTCGATTTCGCTATGATATTGAGGAATTCACTATGCATAGAGAAAATCTTGCCCCTCTTTATGATCAAGCAAATACTGTTTTGTGTAATTCCCATTTTGCCCTCAATGTAATCATATTATTTTGGTTATTTTGGTATTTCACACATCTTGTAAGGCTATATAAGCCACTTTATGGACAAATTGTAACCCTAACTTTCATTCAACTTGGAACCCACGCAGCTTTTCATTTTGGTTCCAGTTTTCTCTCTTCTCTCTCCTCTTTCTCTCATTTTCTCGGCTGCCAAACACACCTCTTTGAGGATGAAAACTCAAAGGATGTTTGGTTAAGCCTCAAAACCTTGAAGATGAGGGTTGCTAGGATGGCTAATGGTGGTTTGCAGTGTTCCCTACATTTTAAATGGGCCAGTCTTGCATTTATGTATTTCAAACTTTTCAAACTAGGGTTTAATACTTTGTTGTCTGTTCCTTTGGTCAATACTTGGCATCTTGGGGAGTTCGGTGTATTCTTAATGGTAAGATTTATGACATCAAATGAATGTCATTCTGAGCCATGAAGTAGGTTAAATGCTTGGTTTTTAAGCTATGGCTGTTATTGATAAATGCTATGGTTGACAGGAATATTTTTTAAGGGTTAGTTTAAAGTTAAACAAATATCAAGTTTTAGCAATGACTATATGTCATTTGCCTATCTCAGAAAGGAAATAACAGGGACACCTATCGCATAACCTCATTAGGCCAATCTAGTGACCCAAGCCTTCAAGGTCTCCTTTCCACACTGATGAATACACAATTGAGCAGTAATTATAGCAGAACTTAGCACATTCAAGTCACACTTTGCCCTCATTTTGCATGAGGATAGGTACTTGTAATTGCTTTTGTGTTTTTTGGACTTAGTCGGAGTCTTTCCAGAGTCCTAATGCATAGTGTACAAAAGATTTATGTCCGGGAAGCAAATATGGATCATTGAGGATGTTGTGGGTTGGTGAAGTTTCGGGAGCGCAGCAATGATGGAAAAGCACCCAGAGAGCAACGTGTGCAGATACACCTTGCTTATGTCTTAGGGTACACCTATACGGAAAGTAGCAATGGCCAAAGTGTACGATACACCTTCAGCATGTACCAGAATTACCTATGCGAAAATGTGATGGCCAAAGTGCAAATTTTTGCTAACATGTCTCAAATTTTTGTAGCGAGAACTCACGGGAATTGAGTAGGAATTCGATCCTAACGCAAGGGCATACATGTCAATCAACTTTTAATGCGGGATCACATTGGAGAGGAGTATAAAAGCGATAGGATACAAGGAGGAGGCAGCTTTTTGATTACGAGGGTTAGGTTTTCATAGGAGAAGAGTTCTTCTCCATAGTTGGTGGTGAAGACTTGTTGATTAGGGTTGAAGACTTTATTTTTCTGGAGTTTTCTGATTTCAAGCACATGTAATCTTTTAGTAGGAACTTATATTTCGTTTCCATTCTCAGTATTCTATATTTTTCATCCTTAGGTTTTGCAATTAAATTCTGATTTTCTCAAAGTTCTTTTTATGAATAAATTCTCTTCAAGTATGAATTCTCTTATAAGTTCCATGGAGTTCTAAATTTCTATGTTGGGGTTCTACGGTGGAACCTCACCCTGATCAAGGTATATTCCCTCAATTCCTCTTTTACACTTCAACGGATTGTGTGATGTTATTCGCTTGTAGAAATTGTGTAAAAACCTTAGTTGGGCATCCTCTTGACAACGTGTGAACGAGAGATCCTCGGTACACGTTGTGTGATCTAGTACAAGAAGCTAAGGTACGAATTAATTGGGAACAAGTGTTTAACATCACTCAATTATCTTTCTTTTCAAAAGAGCATTCAAGGATTGATCTTCCATCGAAGACCATTTATCAATGGCTCCTAGATGAGACTATAAAATAAGAGGTAGAGATACGTGATCATAGTAGTGGAAACCTAAGAATCCAGCAATCATCTTTCCTATTTTTAAAATATTCAAATCAATCAATCATTCAATCAAACAACACAACCCCACAATTCCCTTTAAATTACACCTTTTGTGGAGAATAGCTCCTACAGATCAACAAATTTAGACCCTCCACATGGAGATGACACGTAGTTCACACGGTATTACAATGCTAGACCAATCTTAATTCCTACGCTTGGGAATAGAATTCCCGGCTATCTGAATAAGAATAAACACACACCTTATTTTTAAGCTTGTTTTGATTAGCCTAGTGACAACAACACCCATGCTTTTTAATGCAAATCCAAAAATCCAAATGAAAGCCTCACCATTTTGAATCATGATACAAATCATTTGTGAGATGAAAACCCATCCTTGTGTTCGACCCTAGACCGCTATACTGCAGTAGCTTGACTACGGAAGTAGGAGGAAAATAGGAAACAAATTTTGTTGATTCCGGATCACCCTACCGTGGCACGAATCAAATGGCGCCGTTGCCGGGGATGGTGCCAAACTACAGATGATGAGTTGATATGTACTTGTAATCTACATTACAAGTATTGGTGACCTTTTAACCCTTTTTTGAATTTCGTTTGAAAGCATTTCAAGTTTTTTTTTACTCAGCAATAACTGTTGGGCTGCTTTTACCATTACAGTCATTTTATTATTTAGCTAACACTAATCCTTTTGGCAAGTCTTTTTGTTGTTCCTTGCTTGGTCTCTTTTTGTTCCACAGGTGTTTATGCATCAGGATAGAATATCAGGTAGACTGCAAAGAGTTAGTGCACCAATTGAGCAAAGTTTGTATTGAAATCGGTGTGCCACGGTGATCGAATGGATCTACACAGAACAACAGTCAACCGGGTACTCGAGGAATTCAACTTGACATACGAGATCAATGAGGACACATGCACCTCCTAGAGTGAGTGCACCTTCGCATCATACCACTGGCGAGGATGTAGCGATCGAGACCTTATTTGGTGCCCTATCGACTTTTTCATGGTATGGAAAATGAATCCATACACACACACATCAGGGATTTTGAGGAAGTTTGCATAACTTTTAAGGAGGGTGCAACCGATATGGATTTGTTGAAGTTGAAGGCATTCCCATTAACCCTCAAGGACAAATCCAAATTATGGCTTAATTCACTGAGACCAAGGACCATTCAGAGTTGAGCGTTTGGGCGAGTGCCAAAAAATTCTTCAATGCTCGCGGATAACAGTTGAGAAATCTGTTTATGTAATAGCTATAGATGAGTTCATGGAATATCGATGCCAATGCCGTTGACACGATGCCGAATCGCTTCTAAGGTGCCGCAGCAAATACCGAAATAATGTGGGGGACCTGCAAGCACAGATGAGCCATAGGCTTTTTGAATTATGTAAGCTTGAAACACCAAGGGATGGGATGAGCCAAACCAAAGGGAGATGCTGGAAAATGAGGCCTTTAGCTAAGGAGGAATTTTTCAGAATCGAGGATGAAGCGAAATTGACCATGACCGAAATTTGGAGGAGCTTGAGATGATGACATAAATTTGCAGCGGAGTGAATGAATTATTTGCATCTCACCCGACTATTTAATTATCAGTCAAACAACCACTGCAGGGCATTGTCAGTGGTTCCTTGATGGGGACTTGACAAAACATTCCATGTCTTGGAGTCAAAATAAGCCACCTACAAATGTTCATATGGCGCTTCCTCTTGATGGAAAATCATGAACTTTTTCACTTGGAAGCCAAAACCCCCTGCATATGCCCCTCAGGCAGCACAGCAGCAGTTTGGCTCCACTTGGCTCTGCAATGACATGACCTCTACCTTCTTCCACAGTGACGAGGCAATTCTAGAATTTAAGCAAGTAGTGGCACGTTTGTGGGAAAACAGATGTTGAATGGTGGAAACTATTAGAAAATTGAGGCGGTGAGCTCATCAACAAGAAATTGGACATTATGCATTATGAGATTTCCAGGTTGTCTAACCGACGGGGTTCTAAAAGGGAAACTTCCTTCCCCGAACAGACAAACCCTAAGGAGTGCATGAAGCCGACTCGACCAGTGATCGAATGCAAGAATTGATGAAATTGTGATGTGACTTTGCGAAGTATTAAGGCGAGACGGCGGTCAAACGCAACAAAAGCAGCTCCACATTAGTTGATGCGGGAGGAAGAACATTGTGACAAGGGAAAGGGTGAAGCCCGGTGTACCTCCTTTCCCACGGGCGCCAGAAAAAGAAAAATTCGATCGATGGCGGATACGAAGTCTGGAGGCGAAAGTGTTGTTCCTCTATCTGGCATGATTGAAAACCAGTGTTGTATTTGGTGAAAGGACTTTGATTGGTGTGTAAAGTGCTATTTTGGACATCTCTATTCGATGGTTGGACATTTTTTATTTGGATCAATATCAACTCGTGCGCAATTGAGGTGTTGGATCTTGTGTGATGTCTTGTTTCTAAAGTTTGAAGTTCTGTTTTAATTCAGGCATAGTGTTTGGAGACAATAAGTCAAATGATGAATCTGAGGTGATCCTAATTATCAGCCATCAGAATCATACCAAGAATCAATGGCGAAGGCAAAGTGAAGAAAAATTGATGCAGTAGAGGACAGGAGGCAATGCGGTGAAGGATCGGCCAAATCCAAATTTATTTAAGATTGTGAAAATTTATTGGGATTGTGGAAATTTTATGGGTTTAAGCGAAAATTCCACTCAATCTTAAGCAGTGGAAATTTTAAACGCTAGACAGCCTGCTCTCTATTGTGTTCTAGCGAAAAACACATTTTTAATACTCACGAAAATTTATCAAACTGTGAAATTTACATTATGTGAGAGTACAGGGCTTTAGCGAGGAAATTTCTACATTTCGCTATGCTGGTGATTTAACACCCTAGCGAGGTCTGCCCATTAAAAAGTGCACTCTCGTCATGCTTTTGTATTTAATGCTAGCGACTCAGGTGGTGTATTACTCTATTGTCCTTTAACTTAGCCAGAATTTGCTTGAAGCATAGTATTTTCATGTATTAGAGGTGGCTATTATAAGCTTCTCTTTTTGTAATAAATATGAGAATTTTGGGAAAGCGAGGTGGAGGAGAAAGAATTTATGGATTTTCATTTTTGCTTAAAATAGAGTCTCATTTTTTAGTTAGGGTTTCTTTTCTCTTCTCTCTCCTCTTTCTCTTGCTTTCTTGGCTGCCAAACACCCTCTTAGGGATGACAACTCAAGAATGCTTAGCTAAGCCTCCTTTCTTTGAAGGGAAGGAAGCTAGCTTTGGTGGTGGGAGTATGTAAGGTTTATTATCTTGTATTAAAAACCATGATCACTTGTGTTTATGACCCTGATCTTCTCAATTAGGGTTAGAATAGCAGTAGATATTATTGGTTGGCCAATCTCTCCATGCTGGGATCGATTACGCCTGTAATGCTAGTGCTGCTTGTGGTTCTTTAGATGGTCTTTCACAGGCCTCTGAAATGATATTTAAATGTTGGAGTTCAAAATAGTAAAGGCGTAGGTGCATCTTTTGTGTTGACTCAAATAGGAGTTGTTTTCAGGGTGAGGTTTGCTAGTTAAACATAGATGGTTATGCCTTGGACTAGGTTGCATGTCGCCAGCGGATGAAACCCGAGGACCTTGTTTTGCCCCTAACTTGCAGTTAAGTGACACAAATCTTGAAGTTAAAGTACAGGCTTTAAGCGGGAAATTTCCTTTTATTTATGCATTGATTCATACTGCTTGAAATTCTTGACCCTGGCGAACTTGCCTGCGTCATGTTTTGTGTTGTGCTAACCGACTCAAATTTGGTGTATTTACTCTGTTGTCTTTAACTTAGTGGTGCATGAGCTTTTCAGTATTTTCATGTATTAGTGGCACATGACCTCTCTTTTTGTAATAAATATAGAGAATTTTGGGAATGAGGTGGAGGGAGAGGGAATTTGTAAGTTTTCATTTTTGTAAATAAGTCTCGTATTTTTAGTTAGGGTTTTGCTTTTCCTCTCTTCTCTCTCCTCTTTCTCTTTACTTTCTTGGCTGCAAACACCCCTCTTGAGGATATTTCGAGAGATGCTTGGCTAAACCTCTTTGCTGAAGAGGGAAGGAAGCTAGCTTGATGTGGGAGTATATCTGGGTTGTCCTCTTGTATTAAAAGCCATAGATCTTGTGTTTATGACCCCCATCTTCTCAAATTAGGGTTGAATAGCATTGAATGTTATTGATTTGGCCCGATACTCTCCATGCTTTAGGATACAGTGCATGCAATGCTAGATGCGTGGTTCTTTAGATGGTCTTCTGAGGAGCCTGCGAAGAATAGTATTTAAATGTTTAGGGTTTCAAATGATGAGGGCCATGGATGCTACCTGTGTTGACTCAAATAGGAGTTGATTTCCAAGGGTGAGGTTTGTGATTCAAACATGTAGATCCAGGTTATGCCTTGGACTATAGGTTGCATGTCATAACGAGGATAAAACAGGAGACCTTGTTTGCCTAACTTGCAAGTTAGTGACCTAAATCTTCAAAGTTAACTTTTCACACTTCATTTTCAGTTTTTACAATTTCTCGATTTCCAACCTACTTCCTTTGTTTTTTGAAGCAAATCGAAGAGTCAAATGAAAGCCCTGCAACCAGTACTTATGCAAATCATTTTAGGATGAAAACCCATCCCAGTGTTGACCCTAGACCACTATCTTTGCGGTAGCTTGACTACGGCGGTAGTAGAACAGGTGTATATAAATTTTGTTGATTTTAGCTCAGCCTCTTTGTGTACGAATCGGACTTATGTCACGGTAAAAGAGGCTTCAATGTGAATAAAAAGGCCTTTTGGTGAGCAAGTGAGTGCTATCATTAGTACAAGACTCCTGTGAAATATAAGGACCGGGGATGTCTCAGGCAATCTCGGTTAATATCGGAGGCATTAGTGTAGAAAAAGCTATTAGACTTGGGGAGCTAGTGTGAACCTCTTTGCCACCATACTCCATATGCAATGGCTTGGTTTGGGAGAAGCTGACCCACTTCCATCCTGCTGTCTCTAGTAGATGAGTCTATTAAAATACCTAAGGGACCATTGAGGATGTTTTAATACAAGTGGACAAATTCTACTATCGGTGGATTTTGTAAAATTGCCGACACAGCGATTATGATGGGAGCCAATCATGTACCCGTCATATTGGGAAGGCCGTTCTTGATTTACTTGATACCATAAATAAGCTATGAATGGGGTTATGCAACTCACGTTTGGGAATATGACTTTGAACTAATATCTTTGCATTTGGGTAAAGGCATATGCAACCAATGGAGACTATTTGTGAAGAATGCGCATAATAGATACAATTCTTGAGAGCAGGCTGGCAGACGGCAAGTGCAGATGCATGTTAACCAGAGTTATCGGGTGCCTTGTAGAGCAACAGGAACCTCAATGCATGAGCTTAGTGTAGGGGTGTTGGAGAAAGAAAATAGAAATCCTACCTCTGTTGACTGGTGAAGAGAAGAAGGAACCTCAACAGTTGGAGCTCAAACCCCTGCCAGTGGAATTAAAATATGCATTCTTGGAAGAAAACAAGCAGTGTCCAGTTGTAATATCATCACTGCTGACCACTTCATAGGAGCACAACCTGCTGCACCTCCTCAAAATGAACAAGCAAGCTTTGGGGTGGAAAATTTCTGATTTAAAAGGCATAAACCCAACAATCTGCACCCACCACATTTATTTGGAAGAAGAATCTAAAGCTGTTAGGCAGCCATAGAGGATGTTGAATCCTCACATGCAGGAGGTAGTTCTCATTGAAGTCCTGAAATTGCTACAGGCCGGTATCATTTACCCCATATATGATAGCACTTGGGTAAGCCCAACTCAGGTGGTGCTCAAGAAGTCGGGAGTGACCAGGAAAAATGAAAGGCGAGGAGTTATCTGCGGAGCTTACTGCAGTGCGGGAGGGTATCCTCGTCTGAGGCTCGATGATAACAAGAAAAGATCCTTCCCGCGCCTTCATTGATCGGCTTCTTGAGAGAGTTTCTAGACACCCATTCTATTGCTTTTTGGATGGCTATTGAGGAATACTCGGATAGGGTGCACGGAAGATCAGGAAAAGACTACCTTTACTTGCCCATTTGGAACTTATGCTTATAGGAGGATGCCTTTTGGTCTTTGCAGCGCCCCTACCACCTTCCAGAGATGTATGCTTAGAATCTTCAGCGATATGGTGGAGCGCATAAAGGAAGTATACATGGATGACATCACTGTATATGGAGGTGATTTTGAGGAATGTCGACCCCAATCATGAAGCTATCTGCCAAGGTGCATTGAAAGAACACAGGTATGCTTGGGAGAAATGCCATTTTATGGTGAACGATATGGATTATCTTGGGGCATGTTACTTCCAGTAGGGAATAGAAGTTGACAAGAGCAAAACTTAGAACTTATTTCAAATTGTCGTCTCGACAAATGTAAAAGCAGTTAAGCTGATTCCTTGTTATGCGGGGCTTCTCTGAGAAGATTCATCAAGGACCTTTCGAAGATTGCTAAACCCCTTTATAAGCTGCTAGAGAAAGATTTTAAATTTTTTTGGGAAAAAGAATGTCAAGAGAGCTTTGAAGAGTTGAAGTCCCATTTGACCACTGCACCAATAGTACGAGCACCCAATTGGCAGTTGCCTTTTGAGGTGATGTGTGATGCAAGTGATCTTGCTATTGGAGCTTGGAGTTCTTAAAAAGCTGATAGAAAATGGAAAACCTCGTAGTAGTCTATTATGCAAACAAAACCTTGAATGAAGCACAAAGGAGTATACTACTACGAGAGAAAGAGTTGTTGCGATGATGCGCCTTAGACAAATTAGAGAGCATACTTGGATTTAGTGCGATATAGTCATTTTAAAAATCATTCCCAGCTTTGAAATATCTCTAACCAAGCAAAATGCTAAGCGAAGACTTATCAGATGGGTTCTTATACTTGAGAGTTTAACTTGCAAATTAAGGATAAAAGGGGTAGAGAATGTTGTAGCGGACCATCTTTCTAGATTAACAATGGCCCACGACACTCATGGCAGCCCCATCAATGATGAATTTCCTAAAGAATCTTTAATGCGGGTTGAAGAAAGCTCCACTGGTATGCTCCACATTACCAATTTCACGGCAACGGAGAAATCCATACGATTTGAAGAACGGGATAGGAAGCATTTTTTGGCGAATCCATTCCTTATTATTGGGAAGAACCCTTCTTGTTTAAATCGTAGGATCAGGATAATCGGGGAAGTGTGTGCACGAAGAACTTGAGGGGAATTCTAAGCCACTTCACAGTGAGAGTGCACATGGTGGTCACTTTGCTTCAGGAAAGGCGTGGATGACGAAGGTCGCGCAATCCTGGTTTCTCTGGCCTTCCTGTTTAAGAAGCACACCAAATGTGCAGATATATAACAGATGTAAAGGATCGGAAATTGTCTCGCCGTCATATGATGCCCCTGAACCCAATTTTAGTGAGTCGAGCTATTTGATGTTTGGGGCATCGATTTCATGGGACCTTTCCCACACGTCTTGTAATTAAATTTTATACATATTGGTAGGAGTAGACTATGTGTCCAAATGGGTTGAGGCAATCCCCTGCAAAACCAACGACCACGGCGTGGTGCTCAAAGTCTTGAAAGCAAACATCTTTTCCAGGTTCAGGGTACCAAAAGCCATTATTAGTGATGGGGGTTCACATTTCTGTAACAAACCTTTTGAAAACCTCATGGCTAAATATGGTGTGAGCCTGAGGAGTGGCTACCTTACCATCCTTAAACAAGTGGTCAAGTAGAACTTGCCACTTTGGGGAGATTAAGACCATTCTAATGAAAGGTGGTGAAACGACAACAAAAAGGTGGTCCATCAAATTGCAATTCCTTTGTGGGCCTACGAGACGACTTTCAGCAATTCTTAGAATGTCCCCTTATCGGTTGGTCTATGGTAAGGCATGTCACCTTCCAGGGGAAATTGAGTATAAAGCATGGTGGGCAATCAAGAAGCTGAACATGGATTTAAGCAGGGCCGGGCTTAAAAGATTCCTCGATCTCAACTAGTTGGAGGAAATACAAAATGATGCCTACTTGAACTCGAAGATTGCAAAGGAAAGATCGAAAAAATGGCATGATAAAATGATAACTTTCAAAAATTTCAACAAGGGGGACCAAGTCCTCCTGTATGATTCCAAACTCCATCTATTTTCGGGCAAGCTCAAGTCGCGATGGACGGGACCATTCATCGTTCAGCAAGCACACCCCAATGGTTCAGTGGACCTATTCAATCTAAATGATAACGGGGTGACGAAGTTAATGGGCCAGGAGGGTGAAGCCACATGTTGTCTGACCCGGAGACAGTAGTCGAGGAGGAAATTCTCATGGACCCTCCTTGAGACCCACAGGTGACATATTTAGAAGTGGCTCCTGCAATGTCTTAGAAGCCACTATTTTAATTTCTTAGTTTTGCTTAAGTTTCTATTTTGTTAAAAATCTTGTGGTAATCTGTTGAGTGGCATGTTTTGCTTTGTGGGTCGCGATGAATCATCACTTCACAAACGACTCGACTTGCCCGGGGGATGATCCTTCTCACGCCACTGCTTGATTGAGGAGGGTGCCATTCCATCCTCTAACTTTTTCATTCCCGGCCACGAGGACAATGTGTTGAATGTAATGTTCATACTTTTGTTTTTAGTTACTGGTTCTGCATGCCCTGTAGAGCCCAAATTTGTTTGTTAAAATTAGATTTCTTTGTTTTAGCCTATATTTTTATGTTTAACTCACCACCTTTAGTTAAGGTACAAACCCTGTATGCTACCATAATGTTAGAACGAGTTTCATGCACTTGATTAAGTTTTGGTCGATTGAAGTTCCAAACGTGTTCAACCCTATTACATCAGCGCTTTAGCTAATCACACACGAGTGCATCGGTTTTTATCAATACCAGGTTTGAAGCTATATACCTCTTTACTTTCAAATAGGCCTTAGATCTGTTGCAGCGACCCATAATAGGTTTGTGTTACCGCCGTAAGAAGACCAATGAAGTCTTCCAAATGAAAAAGAAAGAAAAAGCAAAAAGGAAAAGAAAGAAGAAAAAGAAATTGGCCGTGACACTTTGCCTTGAAACCAGAACACGATCAAGGGGTATATGGCGAAAGCCTTTAAAGCACAATTGCCTAAACCTTCAGCGGATTTGGAGTCATCGAACTTCGGTGATAGCTACGGGTGGATGGGTGGAACTTAGCGGTTGTGGAGTGTAATTCTCAAAGTCATTTAGTCAGGTGGCACGAGGAGTTTGTGGTCGAAAGATCCTTATTTTAAAGCTTTGTTTCGATTAACCTGGTAACCAACAACACCCATGCTTTTTAATGCAAATCCAAGAAATCAAATGAAAGCCTCACCATTTTGAATCATGATACAAATCATTTATGTGATGAAAACCCATCCTGTGTTCGACCACTAGACATTTATCTGCGAGTAGCTTGACTACGACGAGTGGGAGGAGAAAATAGGAAACAAATTTTGTTGATTCAGATCACCCTACATTGGCAGAATCGGAGAGAGAAGAGAGCAAAGAAAGGAGAGAAGAAGAGGAAGAAGGAAGAGGAGAAGAACTAGACCAAAATTCAAGTATGGAATCAAATGTATTTTGATGTCTAAGGCTTTTAGTATGAATTTCCATGGAGATTGTTCCTCCTTTTCTAGGGTTTTGTGGAAGAGATCACCCAAACCCTTGAATTCTTGAGGTTAAGTGGGTAAAACCCCAACTGGTGTAAAATAAACATGGAATCAACATATTCTTATGGTTCTTAGAAGAATTGGTGGACCTTGGGTTAAATTCATATGAGTTCTTGGATTTTCACCTAGGGTTTTGTGGTATGATGTTCCAAACCACCAATACAAGTGTTATAGAGTGGTTTTGAATGACTTTCATGTTGATTATTGAGGTATTACGGTTTTTAGGAATGGTTGTACAAAAAAAAAAAATAAAGAGAATGTTTGGTTTTTTAAAGGAAATTCTGTCAAATTTTGGTAAAACCCTGTTTTTGTTTTAGCTATAGATTAAGTTTTAATTATCCAAATGAATTGATTCCAATTGGTAGGTTAAGTGGGTAAAACCCCAATTGGTGTAAAATAAACATGGAATCAACATATTCTTATGGTTCTTAGAAGAATTGGTGGACCTTGGGTTAAATTCATATGAGTTCTTGGATTTTCACCCAGGGTTTTGTGGTATGAGGTTCCAAACCACCAATACAAGTGTTATGGAGTGGTTTTGAATGAATTTCATGTTGATTATTTAGGTATTACGGTTTTGAGGAATGGTTGTACAAAAAAAAAAAAAAAAAAAAAGAATGTTGGGTTTTTTAAAGGAAATTCTGTCAAAATTTGGTAAAACCTTGTTTTTGTTTTGGCTATAGATTAAGTTATAATTATCCAAATGAATTGATTCCAATTGGTAGGTTAAGTGGGTAAAACCCCAATTGGTGTAAAATAAACATGGAATCAACATATTCTTATGGTTCTTAGAAGAATTGGTGGACCATAGGTTAAATTCATATGAGTTCTTGGATTTTCACCCGGGGTTTTGTGGTATGAGGTTCCAAACCACCAATACAAGTGTTATGGGTAGTTTTGAATGACTTTCATGTTGATTATTGAAATTATTACGGTTTGAGGAATGGTTGGCACAAAAAAAAAAAAAAAAAAGAATGTTAGGGTTTTTAAAGGAAATTATGTCAAAATTTGGTAAAACCTATTTTTGTTTGGCTATGAATTAAGTTATATTATAAATGAATTGATTCCAATTGGTAAAGAACCATAAGGGATAGGGATACAAATTTATAGAAGGGACCAAGAGCAAATTGTAGCTCTAAGGTTCCTAAATACGGACTAAAAGGTGAGCTCATGTAGCTCACTGATTATGCTCTGTTTTGGGTATGGTTGTTGTGTTTTGGCCATAACTGGAGTTTCACTCATCCACATTGCGTGATTCAAAATTTTGTGTAAACTAGACTTCTATGGGAATAAGTTATATGAAGGAAGTTCAATCAAATTTTAACCCCAAAGTGGCCAGAAATATTTCCAAATGGAGTTATGTGCAGATTCTGTTCTGCCAATTTGAGTAATCTAGATATAAAATACAATAACTTGAGTTTTGGTGATCCAAATTGGGTGATTCCAATTGGAGAAGAAAACTTAGAACCATAGCTTCAAATGAGTGAAGAAACAATTTCCAATTTATGGAGTTAAGACCCCAGAAATCAAGGATAACAGTAGGTGATTCAGTGAGTTAACCAAATTGGCATCAAAAAACATGCTGTAACTTGTGTTATGTGGTTGAGGGCACCAGAAGAATTTTAAATTGAAAATTTAAAGATATGTCATTGGATATACAAAGGACTGATCTGGAGAGTTTCCTTAATTTTGAAGACCGTTTGAATAATTTTGGGTAATAAAGTCCAAGAGAGTATTGGAAAAAGGTTGGCCAAAATGGTGGTTATTTTTTTAAGGGCTTTTTAGTGCTCAAGGGTAAATTGTTGATTTGGCTTTATATGAATGTTGTGTGACCCTAAATTGACTTGCATGTGAAATACGTTAATTTTTAAGCTATACGTAGGCGTTTAATACGTTGTCGTATACGTTGAGTGTGTAGGCTAAAAGCAAATGCGGGAAAGTAGTGGAGTTGTGCTCAAGTTTCGGGAAACAAAGAGGTGAGTGTTCTAAACCTATTTTTCCAAATACTAGTGTATTATTATTATAAGCATTTTACCTTTGGTATTTTTAATGGTTTTGATGGTAAACCATATTTGAAAAACAAGCAAATGGTTTTGATTTAAACCATAATTGAAAAGCAAGAAAATGGTTTTGATTTAAACCATAATTGAAAAACAAGCAAATGGTTTTGAATTGTAAAACATTTTTCAAAGAGCAAGCAAGCAAATGGTTTTGAATTGTAAACCATTTTTCAAAGAGCAAGCAAAGAGAATATTTGTCAAAACAGGCCTAACTAAAATCCCTAGTTCTAAGCAAGCATACCGGTCAGAGGTATTCCGTACGTGCACGGTGGTGTTAGGATATCATACATGGATTTTAGTTTTGCCCGAATCGGCAAACTTAGGTCATGCATCATGGCATTCAAAGGGAGACAGTAGCGCGTGCGGTATATAGGGTTAGCGTTAACTAAATTATGGTGATGGCGACACAAGGTCAATTCCACCATATTTACGGAAAGGTGATGCGGACCGCGAGGTCCCTTCCGCCGGCCGCGATCGATGCACGAGCTCCCGTGTTCACTAGAATTACGACAAGCAAGTATAGGCCTCCGTTGGTTGATGATTTATAAGCATGATCATTCAGTTTTGAAAAATCAACCATTGGTGCAATTAAGCCCGGGCTTGTAGAGATTTAAAGCAAGCGATTGAGCCACGGGCTCCGGGTTTATATTTCAAAGCGTCGGTTGGGCCGGGCTCCGTGGTGATTTTAAGCGATCGGTTGGTGAACTCAGTGGTGATTTTAAGAAAGAACGGTTGAGCCCAAGCTCCCGTGTTTATAAAAGTTTTGAGAAACTTTTAAAGCAATAGGTTTGTGAAAGGTTTTGAGAAACTTTTAAAGCAAGAGGTTTGTGAAAGGTTTTGAGAAACTTTTTAAAGCAAGAGATTATTAAAAGTTTTGGAAACTTTTAAAGCAAGAAAGAAATTATGAAAAGTTTTATAAACTTTTAAAGCAAGAGGTTTATGAAAAGTTTTGGAAACTTTTAAAGCAAAGGTAAAGAAAACAGCGAGAGATTTTTGAAAAGTTTCAGCAAACTTTCAGCAAAAGTAACAAAAAAGTTTGAAACTTTTTAAAGAAAAACAAATGAAGCAAACAGCGAGTATGAAAAGCTTTCTAAACTTTAAAGCAAGCAAGAGATTATGAAAGTTTTGAAAACTTTTAAAAGAAAAGCAAAGCAAAGCAAGCAAGTATTAAAAGTTTTAGAAACTTGCGACGAGATTATGAAAGATTTTAGAAAACTTTAAAGAAAACGAACAAAGCAGCAAGTATTAAAAGTTTTAAGAACTTTTAAGAAACAACGAAGAATTATGAAAAGTGTTAGAAATTTTTAAAGTAAGCAAGCAAGGCTTACGGAAAATAATTAGCGAAAGTTTACAGTTTTGAGATATTTTTCAGGAAAAATAAAATAAAATAAAATTTATAAAGCATACGCTCAGGCTCGTTTAGCTCATTATTTTTGTTTTAAAAACTATTTTCAGTGCAGGCACGCGAGCCCGGAAGCCGGTTTAGGATTCTCCGACTTCTATATTTGTCTTTATTATTAATACTATTTTGTGTAGTACTTTGAATTTGTATAAAAAGGAATATATGTATCTACCTCAGGTGGTTTTGTGAAAATGTGTGGAGCTTGAGGCTCTTATGAAAGAATGTTGTTGGTTGCCATATTTGAAATAGTGTAAATTGTGTATACAGGATTTGGGACATGTCATATGTACGACTTTTATCTTCTTAGAAATTTTATAAAATCATAAGTTTATAAAAGAAAAAAAAATTTATATGAGATTGAAGCAAGCAATGTAAGCCGCTTCCGCGGGATTTTCTAGTCGTTGAGGTAGCGGTGGGGATTTACGTGGAGTGGTAGAGCACACTATGAGATGGTGAGGGGGGTGGGGGGTGTGTGTGAGTGGTATCGGAGCGTAAGTTGAGGTATGAAACTAAGGCTTGAGGAGAATGATCCTGACACACAAGTTGGTAATAGAGCGAAGTCTTAGGAAACTGTGTTAGTAAGCATCGTAATTTTCGTATACACAAGTTACACTATTGGCAACCATGAATTTTCAAACTCAAAATACATACATATGAGGTGTTTCAAAGTATTAAATAGTTGATTTTTGGTAATCTGACACTATGTCGAGGGCGGAGGGCGGTAGAGGTCATTACCAGAGAGTCATTTGGATATTTTCGAGCGTCTTGTAGTACCTGAGATAGATGAGCACGTAGTTGGTTCCTGCAGCCTCTATGAATCGGCCTCCGACGGTCGAGCTGGACCATGTCCCAGGCCACCCCAGGGGAGCTCGAGTGCGGGATTGTTTATGGCGGAGAGAAGCGAAGTGGCGCAGATTGCTCGGATAGTGGTATGGTGACTCGTGCCGTGGTGTGGCCTCGACCACCTCCCGGCCACCCAGAGGAACACAAAGAGCCTAGGATGTCTATAGAGAGCATAGAGAGTTGAGCGCTAAGCCACCTACGTATGAGCCTTGAGTGGCAATCCGGAGACCCGACCATTGGGGGGTGGGTATGAAGTTTCACCGCGGGAGATCGGGTTAGTCTCAGACATAGTAATAAGAGATAGTAGAGTTCTGATTGGGGGACAGGAGTTTGATTAGTGCCCAAAAAGTGCAATTTTGAACCCTATATTAGATAGGTTTTGAGTGTTCTAGTCTTCTTAGTAACACTTATGCCATTTAGAGGGTATTTTTGGTTGTTTTGTAGGCTTTTGCACACTTTTGGAGTTGTTGATACAAATGATGAATCATGAAGTTGGAATTCAAGTCTCAAACCATCGAAACCGACCAATCAATGTGAAAACAAAGGCAAGTGAAGAAAATTCGATGCAGTTGAAGGTAGGATGAAAAGCAGTGAAGGATCAACAATCACGAGGAATTTCATTAAACTGCGAAAAATTTTAAGCTAAGATTGCGAAAATTTTGCAACCTTAGCGGTATTCGCGACCTAATGAAAATGCCAAATTTCGCTAGACATCAAATTGTAACCACTGTTCCTTAAGCGAAAATGAGTGATTTCGCTTCTCACAAGAATTTATTAACAATGAAATTTAAGCTAGCTAATAGTACTTACCCTTAGCGAAATTTCTTGTTTTAAGCTGAACTGTTGATTTCGCTAATTAGCGAATTCTTGACCTAAGCGAGTGATGCCTCGTCATGCTTTGTAATTAATGCCCTGACCGCCTCGAGCTTGGTGTATTACTTAATTGTCTATAACTTAGCCAAATTTCATGGGTTTTGGTATTTTCATTGCCTTGAGGTGGCACATATAAAGCCTCTTGTTTGTAACTAAGTAACAATTTTTGGAACAATTTGGAGGAGGAGAAGATATTTTTGTAAGTTTTCATTTTTGTAAATAAAGTCTCATATTTTTTTAGGTTTGCTTTCCTCTCTTCTCTCATGCTTTCTCTTACTTTCTCGGCGCCAACTACCCCTCTTGGATGTGACTCGAGATGGCAGCTAAACCTCCTTTCTTTGAAGAGGAAGGAAGCTAGCTTGGTGGTAGGAGCATATGCATGTTGTCCTCTTGTATTAAAAGCCACGGGTGGTGTATTTATGCCTTATCTTCTCAAAAAATATGGTTAGTAACATTGAATGTCCATTTGATCGGCGATACTCTCCATGCTTTGGGATTCAGTGCATACACAGTGTTAGATGCCTTGTGATTCTTTAGATGGTCTTCTGAGCCTTTAGAATGATGTTTTTAAATGTTAGGGTTTCAAAGTGAGGGTTGAATAGCACTTAATGTTATTGATTTGGCCAATACTCTCCATGCTTTGGGAATGGTGCATAGTGGTGATAGATGTGCGTTGTTCTTTGAGATGGTCTTCTGAGCCTCGAGATGATATTGAATGTTAGGGTTTCAAACGATTAAAGGGGCCATAGCGCATGCTACGTATTGACTCGAATAGGGTTGAAGCAGCGCAGGTGAGGTTGCCTAGTTAAATATATAGATCCCAGGTTATGCCATGGACTATAGGTTGCATGTCATAGAGGATAAACGAGGACACTTGTTTGCCACAACTTGCCCGAGTTAGTGACCTAATTCTTCAAAGTTAACTTTTTCTGTACACTTTCAGTTTTACAATTCTCGGTTTGAGCCATTCCCACTTGTTTTGAAACACAATTCGAAAGAGTCGAATAGAAAGCCTTATCTTCGTGCACTTATGCAAACCATTTTTAGGATGAAAACCCATCCGTGTTCGATTACAGACCACTATCTTTGCGGTAGCTTGACTACGGCGATGTAGTAGGAAACAGGTGTATATAAATTTTGTTGATTTTGGCACCGACTGCTGCGTAGCGCAGATCAAATGGCGGGTGCGGGGGATGGTGCGGAAGCTACAAATGGTAAGTTGAAGTGTACTTGTGATCAACATCACAGTGAAGGTAACCTTACACCTCTTTGCGGCTTCAGTTGCGAGAATGCCGATTTTAGCAATTCGCATTAGCGCCTTTGTTTCGGTTGATTCGGTTTGATTTTCATTCGATCGGTTTATTGTTGTTAGTTAATTTTAATCTTTTTGCAAGTTGTTTGTTGCTCTTTGTTGTCTCTAGAATTATGTAGTGTTTGTCGCAGCCCGGTGGGATAGAGACACGTGAGGTAGATTGCATAGGATAGGTACTCAACTTGACCCAGCTAGTGAGGTTAGTGTACCAAGCGTCTAAATGGATCCCGTACGAACAATGAGAGTCAACGGAACCCCCATGAATCCAATGCCTATAGAACCATGAGGATCACGTCACCCTCACAGAGTCGGTGCAGTCTGCGTCATACCTCTGTGAAGATGTAGCGGTGGGCCTTATTTGGTACCCTACTCCCCATATCATGGTATGGAAAATGAAAATCCATACGCTCATGTTAGGGATTTTGAGGAGAGTGCACTACCTTGAGGAAGGTATGATTGACATGGATTTGCGCAGGCTAGGCATTTCCATTGACTCTGGGGTGAGGGCGAATGTGGCTCGACTCATTGGGGCGCTGGGAACCGTCGAAATTGAGGTGAGTGCGGTGAGTTCTGAAAAGTTCTTCGGTGCTCCTTGGGACCCGATAATTTGAAGAGACAAATTTATACCTTTGCGGCTCGGGATGGTGAGAGATTTTACAGTGTTGGAAAAGATTTATGAAACCGATCAAATTTGTCCACATCATGGGTTTGATACTTGGATGTTGGTGAACCATTTCTATGATGGTATGTCTCTTTTTGCCGTGGGGCGCTCTTGGAAGCCATGTGTGGGGAGACTTTTTAAGCAAACATCTGATGAAGCCATGGATTTTTAGAATACGTGGCTGAAACTGGGGTTGGGATGAACTGACCACAGAAGATTGAATAGGATGAGACCAGGTCAGCGAGGGTGGGATGTATGCTTTGCTGAAGAAGTAGAGATGAAACTGGGATTTCAGCCTAGCTAGGAAAGTAGAGGAGCTTGAAGGCAAATAGCTCCCGAGGTGCATGCGGTGGTGAAAATCTGCTCGGTCAATCCTTGCACCAATTTCGATCCTGTGCATCGGTAGAACCGTAATCTTTATGGCCTACGGTGAAGGATTTGATGTCGGAATGTGCAAACCGCGTAGGAAAATTCAAGCCACAACAATCAATGCTCCATGGTAATACTACAATTCCAATTGGAGGAATCACCACAACCTCTCATGGAGACCCAACCCCCACTTTATGTACCCCGGGTGCCGAGCCTGAGTTGGTTCACAGCGGCTCCCTTCTGACCACCATCATCATCTCCTGTGGAGCAAGCCATTTGAATTTGAGTAAGGTGGTAGGCAACTTTGTTGAGGAACAAAAAGGAATCAATGTGCAAGCGCAGCCTGAGGTAAATCTTGTAAGAGAATACATTGAACAAGTTGGTTTAGCGGGGGTATTCTCAAGAAGTTTGTTGAAGCGGGTTCTCGGGATAAGCGACCCGGCGACAGTTGACGAAAAGATGTCAAGTATGATTGGGTAGATGCATGTCAACATAGTTTCAAATTAGAGATGATGGCATGATAGTGAAAGGACAGAGAATGTGTGTGCCAGAGTATGGCGAACTAAAGAGACACATTATGGAAGAAACGTTCATGCGCACATGCTATGCATCGGTTATTACCAGATATGCGAGGACTTTGAAGAACATTACTGGTGGAATGGGATGAAGAAAGAGATTGCGAGTTTCGTTTCTAGGTGCCTAACCTGTCAGCAGGTGAAGGCAGAGCATCAAAGGCCCGCGGGGAAGATACAGTTACTCCCTATTTCAGAGTGGAAATGGGAAAAGATTACTATGGATTTTGTAAGCAGTCTCGGACTCCAAAAGCTGACATGATGTTATATGGGTAATAGTTGATCGATTCTGAAATCTCTCATTTATTCGATTAATGTTGAGATTCTCGAAAAATTGGCCAGTTGTATGTAGATGAGATAGTGAGACTTATGAGGTTCAGTTTGATAGTTTGGTCGAGACCCGAGGAGTTCAAATCCGGTTTTGGCTGGTTACAAAGCGGCGTTAGATGCTCGCCTACATTTCGGCCTGACATTCATCCTCGAGACGGATGGCGAGTCAAAGAGGACTATTCAGACGTTAGAGGATATGCTGAGAGCTTGTGTGATGGAATTCAAGGGGAGTTGGGATACTCACTTAGCACTAATGGAGTTCGCCTACAATAACAGCTATTAGGCCAGTATAGAAATGGCTCCATTCGAGGCATTGTATGGTAGGAAATGTAGGACTCGGTTGTCTTTGGGATGAGGTTGGTGAGAAGACTAGTGACCTAAACTGAGTACGGATCACTTGAGAGAAAGTGAAAGTTGTTCGTGATAGCAGAAGATAGCAAAGAGATAGGCAATGAGAGAAAAGTTATGGGACAAGTCGTGAACTTGCAATTTGAGATAGGTGTAGAGTCTTTTGAAGATTTCACCTTGGAAGGTGTGTTGAGATCGGGAAGCCCAGAGGCAAGCTAGAGTCAGGATATATTGGACCTTATGAAGTTATGAGCAAAGTGGGACCAGTAACACAAGTTGAAGTTGCACGAGTTATCAAGGATTCATGATACATTCCATGTATCGATGTTGAAGAAATATATTCTGGATCCTTCACATGTATTGAGAGAGCAACCAATACAACTAAAGGAGAATCTGACTTATGAGGAAACACCTGTACAGATTGTAGATCACAAGGAATAGGTGTTGAGGAGTAAAGTAATTCCATTAGTTAAAGTACTATGGAAGAATCATGAGAGGGAGCGACTACTTGGGGGCAGGAGGCTCGAGATCTGTAGATCACTACCTTAACTATTTTCGAGATAAAGGTACTCCTTTTCCTTTGAGTTTAGTTTGTTGTTCATTTCGAGGACGAAATGTTCCTAAGAGGAGGATTTGTAACACCCAGATCCCGAGGATGTGCGGTACATGTGTGTTAGGGCACATATGAGTAACTTAAGTGTCACATTGTAATATTTTGGAGATGAAATTAGGAAATGATAAAATTAGTAAACCCGGAATTTTGGTACTAGGGCAAGGGTACAATTGTAATTGACCAAATGGGACATGAAGGTTAAAATCAAAGTAGAGATGGGCCATAATAGAAATAAAACAAGTTACAATTGCAATATTAAGAGATGAATTTAAATTGCAATTAAGGGAAGTGGAAAATAAAGAGGGAGATAAAACTAAAATTCACATTTGGTCTCAAATTACCTAGCAAACCAGTAGGAGGAAGAAGAAGCGAAAAGAAAGGAGAGAAAGAAGAGGAAGAAGAAGGAAGAGGAGAAGAAGACCAAAATTCGGTATGAATCGTGTATTTTGATGTCTAAGGCTTACCGTATGAATTTCCATGGAATTGTTCCTCACTTTCTAGGGTTTTGTGGAAGACATCACCCAAACCCTTGAATTCTTGAGGTTAAGGGGGTAAAACCCCAATTGGTGTCAAATAAACATGGAATCAACATATTCTTATGGTTCATAGAAGAATTGGTGGATCTTGGGTTAAATTCTTATGAGTTCTTGGATTTTCACCTAGGGTTTTGTGGTATGAGGTTCCAAACCACCAATACAAGTGTTATGGAGTGGTTTTGAATGACTTTCATGTTGATTATTGAGGTATTACGGTTTTTAGAAATGGTTGTACAAAAAAAAAAAAAAAAAAAAAAAAAGAGAATGTTGGGTTTTTAAAAATTACATCCAAAATTTGGTAAAACCATGTTTTTGTTTGGCTATAGATTAAGTTATAATTAACAAATTAATTGATTCCAATTGGTAAAGAACAAGAGATAGGGATACAAATGTATAGAAGGGACCAAGAGCAAATTGTAGCTCCTAAGGCTCTAAATACGATTTGAAGGTGAGCTCGTGTAGCTGTGATTATCTCTATTTTGGGTATGGTTGTAGTGTTTGGCCCAAAAGTGGGTTTCACTCATACAAATTGAATGATTCAAAATTATGTTAAACTAGACTTACAGGAAAATAAGTTATGCGAAGGAAGTGCAAGCAAATTTTAACCCCAAGGAGTGCCAAGAAGCGTATTTCAAGTGGAGTTATGTGCGATTACATTACGCGATTTGAGTAATCTAGATATAAATACAATAACTTGAGTTTTGGTGATCCAAATTGGGTGATTCCAATTGGAGAAGAAACCTTAGAACCATAGCTTTAAATTAGTGAAGAAACAATTTCCAATTTATATAGTTAAGACCCCAGAAATCAAGGATAACAGTAGGTGGTCGGTGAGTTAGCAAATTGGCATCAAAAACCTTATTTGTAACTTGTGTTATGTAGTTGAGGACCTTAGAGAAATAATTTTAAATTGAAAATTTAAAGATATGTCATTGGATATATAAAGAACTGATCTGGAGAGTTTCATAATTTCTGAAGACCGTTTGAATAATTTTTGGGTAATAAAGTCCAGAGAGTATTGTTGGAAAAAGGAAGGCCAAAATGAGTGGTTATTTTTTTTTAGGGGCATTTTAATTGCTCAAGGAGTAGAGTGTTAATTTGGCTTTATATGAATGTTGTGACCCTAAAGTGACTTGCGTGTGAAGTACGTTAAGTTTACGCTATCTGTGACGATGTCTCGTTAATCGTATTCGTTGAGTGTAGGCTAAAAGCGAAAACGGGAAAGTAGTGGAGTTGTGCTCAAGTTTCGGAAGCAAAGAGGTGGAGTGTTCTAAAACCTATTTTCCAAATACTAGTGTATTATTATTATAAAGCATTTTACCTCTTGGTATTTAATGGTTTTGATGGTAAACCAAATTTGAAAAACAAGCAACTGGTTTTTATTTAAACCATAATTGAAAAGCAAGCAAATGGTTTTGATTTAAACCATAATTGAAAAACAAGCAAATGGTTTTGAATTGTAAACCATTTTTCAAAGAGCAAGCAAGTAAATGGTTTTGAATTGTAAACCATTTTCAAAACGAAGAAAAAGAGAATATTTGTGAAAGGACCTAACTAAAATCCCTTGTTCTAGCAAGCATCTTAGGTCGGGAGGTATTTCGTGCTGCGGTGGTGTTAGGATATCATACATGGATTTTAGTTTTGCACGGTCGGCAAACTTAGGTCATGCATGTGGCATTTAAAGGAGGCAGTGGCGATACGGGAGTATATAGGGTTGCAGCGTTAACTAGAATTATGGTGATGGCGACACAAGGTCAATTCCATATTTAGGAAAAGGTGATGTGGACACAGGTCCTTCCAGGCGCGCGGTCGATGCGCGAGCTCCGTGTTCACTGGGAGTGCAGTGTAGTATAGGCCTCCGTTGGTTGATGATTTATAAGCATGATCATTAGTTTTGAAAAATCCAACCATTGATGCGCGTCGCCAGACTTAGTAGAGATTTAAAGCAAGCGATTGAGCCACGGGCTCCGTTGATATTCAAAGCGATCGGTTGACGGGCTCAGTGTTGATTTTAAAAGAGCGGTTGAGCGAGCTCCGTGTTTATAAAAGTTTGAGAAACTTTTAAAGCAACGAGGTTTGTGAAAGGTTTTTTGAGAAACTTTTTAAACGGGGATTGTGAAAGGTTTTGAAAAACTTTGTAAAGCAAGAGATTATTAAAAGTTTTAGAACTTTTAAAGAAAGAAAGAAATTATGAAAAGTTTTATAAACTTTTGAAGCAAGAGGTTTATGAAAAGTTTTGGAAACTTTTAAAGCAAGGTAAAGAAAGCGCGAGATTTTGAAAAGAAGTTTTGTAAAACTTTCCAAGCGAAATAGTAACAAAAGTTTTGGAAGCGTTTAAAAGAAAAATAAGCAAAACAAGCGACAGAAGTATGAAAAGTTTTCTAAACTTTTAAAGCAAGCAAGAGATTATGAAAAGTTTTGAAAACTTTTAAGAAAACAAAACAAAGCAAGCAAGTATTAAAAGTTTTAGAAACTTTTTAAAGCAGCCGAAGATTATGAAAAGTGTTAGAAACTTTAAAGTAAGCAAGCAAGGCTTCTGGAAAATAATTGTAAAAGAAAGTTTTACAGTTTTGAGATGTTTTCCGGAAAAATAAAATAAAATAAAATTTATAAAGAATACACTCACTGAGCTCGTTTAGCTCATTATTTTCCTGTTTTAAAAACTATTTTTTCGGTACGAGCACGCCAGGAGCGTTGGAAGCGATTTAGGATTCTCGACTTACGTATTTGTGTTGTATTAATACTATTTTGTGTAAGAAATACTTTGAATTTGTATAAGGGAATATGTATGTACATAAGGTGGTTTTGTGAAAATGTGGACCTTGGGGCTCTTATGAAGAATGTTGTGGGTTGCCATATTTGAAGTAGTGTAAATTGTGTATCTGAGATTTGGGACATGTCTATGTCACGAATTTGTTATACAGTGAGAGGAATTTTATAAAATCATAAGTTTAGAAAAGAAAAAATTTTATGTGAGAATGAAGCAAGCGATACGGCCGCTTCACGGGACCTCTGAGTCGTTAAATTGCGGCTGGGATTTCTATGGAAGCGTAGACACACACAGATGGTAAGGGGTGGAAGTGTGTCGATGTCGGCGACCCTGCCCATTGTCGAAGGCGGCTAGTCTCACAGATTGCCACATTCTCACCCACATAATGTTTTGTCTCTAAACATGTTGTCCCATCCCCCTCTTTGTCTCGAGGCTTCTCTCCGCGACATCGACGGTGTGACCCACTTGCGTCAGGCGGTAAGTCTCTGATTCATATATTCTCACCCGGCCAATGTTTCGGTCTGCCAGACGCTCTAGTCCCTCGGCCTCTTTGTCTCGAGAGCTTCTGCTCGAAGCATCGGCGGCGGTGACCCTGTGTGAGTCGAGGCAACCGACTCAATTCAGAGCATTCCTCACCCACCGGAATGTAGATCTCCTGGCTGTCGTCCCCTCCCCTCTTTGTCTCGAGCTCTCGCCTATGACATCGGTGGGTGGTGACCCTAGCGTAGTCGAACAACCAGCCTCCTGGTCCCGAGCATTCTCACCACGAGAATGCTTGGTCATAGCAACATCTAGTCCCCTCCCCTCTTTGTCTCGAAGGGCTTATCTTCTGCTGACATCGGTGGCGGTGACCCTGTAGCCAGTTAAGGTGACCCGACCTCACAGTGCGACATTAACCCATGTGTTTCATCTCCTATTATCTCATCCCTCCCCTCTTTGTCTCGAAGAGCTTCTCTTACTGCGACATCGGCGGCGGGGACCCGCCGTGGTCGAGCGGCCAGATCTGCATGGTCGGCATTCTCACCTGAAAAGATGTTTTGTCTCTTGACATCTCGTCCCTCCCCTCTTTGTCTTGAAGAGCTATAGCCACAGCGACAACGGCCGGGTGGCAGCCCGCCCCAGGCGTCGAGGCGACGATCTCCTGATTCTTGCAATCTCATCCACGAGAATGTTTAGATCTCTTGACATCCTCGTTCCACTCCCCCTCTTTGTCCGGAAGATCTTTCTCTTCCACATCGTCGACCCTGCAGTCGTCGAAGCGACTGTCTCTGATTCTTACATTCTCACCCACAATGTTTCATCTCTTGACATCTCGTCCCTCCACTCTTTCTTGAAGAGGCTTTCTCTTTCGCAACATCAGGTGACCCACATCTGCGGATTAGAGGCCCCGAATCCACAATTCTTACATTCTCACCCACAGGAATGTTTAGGTCTCTTAACATCTAAGTCCTCCTCTCTTTGTCTCGAAGAGCTTCTCTTACGGCATCGGCGGCCGACCTATCTTAGTCGAGAGACGGCTGTGATTCGATTGCCCTGATGTTTATTTAAAATCAACAATATTTATATACCCTGGCTCCAGCTATGGTAGTGAAACTCTTTGATATGAGTGAGTCTAGGGTCGAACACGGGGATGGGTTTTCTTCATAAAAATGGTTTGCATTAGGAATGAAGGTAAGGCTTTCTATTTGGACTCTTTGGAATTCATTCAAAACGGGGAATGGTTTTGAAAAACGAGGAAATTGTAAATGCGAAAGTTAAAAGCGGAAATTAACAATGAAAAATTTACTTTGAAGATTTAGGTCACTAACTTGGCAAGCTAGTATCCTCCCATGAGTCAACACAAGATGCGCTTATGGCCCCTTTTTGTTTAAAACCCTAACATTCTTTTATCATTTTTAGAGGCTCAGAAGATCTAAAGAATCACAAAGGCATCTCTCACCCGAGCACGAACCCTAAAGCACGGAGAGATGGGACTCAGGCTAGTAAAGACCATCTAGAAGAATCACAGCAGCATCTCACCCGAGCACGAACCCTAAAGCATGGAGAGTATTGCCAAAATAATAAAAGCAAATGTTATTTAACCCTAATTTGAAGAACCCTAACATGTGAATATTACCTCATAGGCAAGTAAGGACCATCTAAAGAGCCACAGTACCTGTCACTAAGCACTGGATCTAAAGCATGGAGAGAATACAAGACACAATATCCCATGTTATAAATCAGTTTTTAAAGATGGTAATATAATTACACTACCCGTAGCTTTTAGTACATGAGACATGCTTAAGCCCCATCGCTAAGCTAAATTTTCCTTCCCTCTTCAAGGAAGGGGAGGCTTAGCCAAGCATCTCTTGAGTTGTCATCTCAAGAGGTGTGTTTGGCAATGAAAGTGAAAGAAAGAAGAGAGAAAGAAGAGAGAGAAGAGAAAATAAAAGAAACTTAAAAATAAAACAATTTATTTACAAAAGCAAAGAATGAAAAACTTACAATCACCAAAAAACTTGTCTTTTCTTTTCCTTCCACCTTCTCTCCCTCTATTACAAAACACGAGGGGTATTTATAGATTCCTCAAGGTATAAAATACCAAAACCCTAATAATCCAAGCTTAAGTTATGATAGGAGAGTAATTCACCAAGTTTGAAGGTTGCATTAATTACAAAGCATGATTCGAGGCATGCACGCTACAAGGGAGAATTTCGCTAATTAGGCGAAATTGGCAATAATTAGCGAATTTGGCAAATGGCTTAGCGAATCAAGTAAGGGTCTAGCGAAATTGGCAATGTTGTAGCGACTCGCAGAGTTGCGACCTCGCTTAGCTAGCTAAATTTCGCTAAGCCAGCGAAATTGTCATGAGAAGCTTAATTTCGCAATTGCACAAGGTGTGCTGGCTAGCTTAATTTCGTAATGTGTGCCGAGATTGCGAATCGCTTATGAACAGCTTTGCGAAATCTTAGGATTGCGAATTGGATTATGAATGTGTCATAAATTGCCTGCTTTGTCGCTCGTGATCTCTCAATATGTCTTCAACTGCATCTCATTTCCTCCACTTTTTCTTTGTTTTTCCATTGATTTTAAGGCCAGTTTGATAACAGATATACCCAACTCATGATTTAATATCAATGAGGTTGCAGAAGTTCTAAATGTGGAAAAACAAAAAATAACCAAAACATCTCTGTGTTTGTATATGTTATAAGATAGCACTTGTTTGAGTCGATGATATTAATGATCGTATCAAAATCCATTCACAGAAATCAAAATGTACTTTTGAGCACTAATCACACCCCCAACCGAAACGCTACGTCCCTTAGCAATGCAAAATAAGAATTGAGACGCATGTGGTGATTTTCAAAAGGTTGTATTTCAAAAAGGTCATCAGACTTATATACAAATCCAATATTACTTTAAAGTGAACAATTGAAATCAACATTTGAAAACCTATATACAAGAATAAATCCATAAGAGAACAATTTTTAGAACAACATCAAGTTTCCATGATTTTCAATCCTGATTTCCACCTAAGTCTAATGACCATTTTATCGGGATTTTGTCAATAAAATGCAAAATTTGTTTCCCAACCTAGCATTGATACGGCTCTTAAACTGAACAATTAAGATAGGGCTAGTTACACTTCTCTTGTTTTTCAATCATATTGTAGATGCAATGCTTAAAATTCACTTCACCAAAGTCCGTGTAACTGGGTCCACCGATGAATCCCAACCAATAAGGTTTAGTGGCATCAAGCCAAAAGGATCAAAGACCACTAACTCTAAAGGCTTCACCCCTGAATTTCAACCGACTCAAAATCAAGCACCTACACCGCTAAATTCTACCTATCCACCCATGTAACGAACACGTAACCGATGACTCCCAACCAATTAAGGCTTAGGGCATCAGTTTCAAAGGCTTTCGCCATACACCCCGCTGGACCGTGGTTCGGTTTCAAAGCAAAATCACGATTTTATTTTTTTTTTTTTTTCTTTTTCTCTTCTTTCTTTTTCTTTTCTTTTCCTTTCTGAAGACAACATTATCCTCAATTGTTGGTAACTCAAACCTATCCTAGGTTGTCAACACTTAAGGCCTGGCTTTTGCAAAGTGGAAGGAGGCATACAAATTTACAACCGCATTGAAGCAATCTAGATGCAGCAGGTGACATAGCATAAAAGGGGGAAATTTCCAAGTTGAGCATGCCGGAACAAAGGATCGAACACAAATTGCTTCAAGCATGGCATTTGTTCTAGCATATAGTGACAAATATGATGATTCAATTATCCAATTTAAAGGTCTAATCGTTCAATTTGAAGCAATTCTATTGTTCAATTTGAAGCAATTTAATTATGTAGTTTGAAAGAAAACACATACTTGTACATAGGGGGACACAAGAACATAATATGCAAAAGTCAATATATATATAATCCGAGTAGTTTTTTGATATAAATGCAAATGGTTTAATACATGCACGTTAATACACAAACATATCATCGCTTACTATGGCTACAAAAATCATAATCAAAATTAGTAGGCAGCTGGATAAAGCCGGGAAACTATACATAAATCGTAAGAAACCTAACCACATCACCGCCAGGCGGTGTGGCGGTGAAGCCATCAGCACCGCCGCCAGATATCCAATGAGGCCGCATCAAGCGCGTGCTCCTCTCAGGTAGATCACGAGGAAGACCCGTGGGTCATGATCCGGTGAAGCATGGAATGGCACTGACCCAAAGTGGCCTCAGCTTGAGCCAATCTCTGGTCATGTGCTGTGGCGGTCGGGTCAGCTCGAGAGGTCGCAGTGTGCAGATCAGATCCATCACTCCAAATGATCTCCTCGAGCCGATTACGTGTATACTCCCGGCACTTAGTGCTGGAATATGAGGGCCCTGGAGTATCCGTGAGGGGTCAGCAATTAGCGAGGGGCGGAGGGAGATGGTGGTGAACGATCCAAATATGAGCTGGACTCCTCCTCAGAAATCGTGCAGAGCTGTGTGGATCGCCTGTGCATCCCCTCACCCTCCTCACCCTGCACGGCGTATGGAAATGGACGGGCATAGTCTCAATCCGGTCCCACTCTTACTTGTGGCGGTGTCTCGCGTCTCTATCCCGGGCTGCCAAATCCCATGCCTTTCGGGAACTTGCAGGAAGACCTCGGAACTCAAACAGTGGTATGCTCTCCGCTCGTATGAGGTCTCTCCGGTGGACCTTCTCCTCAAACTGTAAGAGCGAAGTAATCACCAGCTCGGATGGGCTGAACCGAGGTGCCGGGGATCCGGTCTGATGCCTCAAGAGATAGGCCCCCTCCTCTTGCCTGTGTACGAGAGGGAATATGAGTGCGCGCGGCGAATGAGGTCGATAAGCGACATAGAGGCGGGCGCGGTAAAGCGGGCGGCGTAACATCCACGGCGGTGCTCTAACCGCCGCTCACGGGGCGGAGGGTGGGCGATCTCTATAACCCTCGACGCATTGCTTGGCGTGATAACGCGTCTGACTGCCGAATGCTTGGCCCGGGTGGTACCGGCCCAGGTCGTATCTGAAATGGATCTCGGGGCCGTGCATCCCGAATGTCATGGAGTGGTAAGCTGTCGGACCACTCACCGGGTAGTAGAAGCTGTCGTGGAGTCATGAATGGGAGGAGCGGAATACCTCTCGATCGTCATGTCGACTCACGGTATCTGGGGTCGACCATCGGAGTCCGGGCGTCGTGGGAATGACTCTTCTTGAAATGAAGTCAATTGCGTATATCTGCATTCAGGAGCCAGGTGTCCTACAAACATGGAAGTACGATCCCAGCGAGGCCGGTGATAAGGCCTGAGAATGAAGGTGTCGTCTGGCTGGCCCGTCGCGACGGCGATGCAGAAGATGATGACTTCCTTTGGGCCGAGAAGTGCGGAGGCGCGCAAGCCGGGCCCTCTGGCTCTCTCACAGTGCCGGGATGGGGCCCGAGGTCCATCCGCGTCTGATAACGTCTGGATCCCGGGGAAGGCTCGTCGGGTGCCGGCCTCGGGGGTAATGGCTCTGGTGGCGAGGAATGCTGATAGCTGCCGACCTCAGTAAACCTACTGAAGTAGAACATAGGACCCACCCTCGTCACCGGACCATATCTGATATCTAAAGTAAAATGCTGAAAAGGGGTGGACTCACTTGAATGTAGGCCCGGGGCCACTGTACCTCGGCTGAAGCTCTCTGGCCTCACGGATCTCTGCAGGCTATTTGGACTTCTACGAATACCCGCGCCTGCCGACCCGAAGGGGCTCAGTGGTATGAAGCGAAATAGGCTACTGAATAGATAATCGGGGAATCAGCAGAATGCAAAGATTTGGGCGAGTGCAGAATGAACAGGACATGACCAGTGGCGGCTCGGGCCTAGTGCGCGTGTGGTGAAGGCAGACGCTGCTTTCGGGCAAGCCTGCTTGTGGAGGCTCGATCTCCTAATGATCTACGGTGGCGCAGATGCGGGGATGGCACAGCGGTCGCTGGCTGAGCTCAGGCCACGAAAAGCGGCGAGTGGGGCTGGGGGCACGGGGTGGCTGGAATATGATTAGGGAACAAAGGGAGAGGTAGAATGCAGTGGTTTTGTTAGCAAACCTCCTGTTTTTATAAGCCTTGGAGGTAGTGGTAAAGTCTCTCCCACCCATTTTCGCTAAGCGTGAATTTGGCCATTTGGCCTCCACACTTAATACATCGAAAATTTTAACATTAATTACTAAAAATTATATATGTGAATTTTAACTTATAGGTACTGATATTAAAATCTGACACACTCAAATACCATAAACATATAAAAATTATCTAAAAGTTAAATTGAGAAAATAACTTCTGTGACAGAACAATTATATGACAAAAATTAAAATTGTCTGTTTGTTATTAGGTTTGGAAAACTTACCGAGACCAGTTAGGGTTAGGAAATACTCAAGGGGGGTCGAGGAGGATGATCTCATGACCCCGTGCGGTGGCTTGGCACGGCTTCATGATGTTAGGAGGCCATAAAGTTTGGGCTGTTCCTACGGAATGGTTGTGGATTTGAGCAATTGGCTTTGGTGTGGTGTTGTTGGCAAGACCAATTCTCCTTCATCACCAAGGCTAATCACTCTTTGCATTTTACGGGCACTGTTATACACACGCACCTTGTTCAGCCCCAGAAACAACCTCATAGTGCAGGACACTGGAGTCCCAGCAATTTTGGGTTGTCATTCATATTGAAAATGTTCCAATTCCAATATCATGTCCTGAAATGTCAGTGCATGATTAAAAACCAGCGATCAATGACCATTAGCGGTGGCAATGGTCTAAATGGTCAAACACGTAGATTTGGTTCATTGGGGGTAGGTGCAGTGTCTAGGACTACAAAATCTACTGGATAGTAGAAATTGTCAATTTTTACAAGGACATCCTCAGCCTACACTGGGACGCCCTTGCGTCATCGACGTGAAAGTGTGATTGAGGTGGGTTTAAGCTCACTAACCTCTTTGAAAATGGCATAGGAATTCTGCGGCTCCTAAATCTAGCAATGCCTTTCCGTACAATTCCACCAATATTAGCGGCGTGTGGGAGAGCCGAGAGGTCTTATACTTATGGTGCTTGCTTTGGATTGGGGGCTTGCCGATGTTTCCCGGTGAAAGGCCTTCTTCTCAATCTAATCCTGCGCTTTATGGTTATAGTCTTTAAAAATTTTGCACCATGGTACTTGGTTGATTAGATCAAGCAAAGGTATGTTAACCTTTACTTGCCTTAAGACCTCAAGCATACACCTTGTTGAGTTTCCTTTTTCTTTTTCTTCTCATTCACTTGTGAAGGAGGTGTTTACTCTGTCTATTTCATTATGTCATCTACTGAAAACAGCTTTCAGGGTTGCATTTTTTTTTTTTAACTTTAGTTCTTCAACGGGCTTGGGGTTGAGTCAACCTCTTTTCCACTTACTCAAGGTGATTATGGACTTAACCTCATCCATTCACGTTACTACCTGGATCACACCTGGTTTCGTTTGGGATGGGGAACCTCCCTCTTTCTTGTCCCTCGCGACTTGTTAATGTTTGTAATTGAATATTGTAGGTCATCAAATTTTTTTGTGATGTTTTCTCGACGGTATCAATTCTTTGTGCCAATTGCACATTGGTTCATTTTGATCATTAACGTGCCCACCACCTTACTGAATTGAGTACGACGTTCTCTTGGAGAGGATGGGTGGTTGTTGTGGTTGTGAGGAGGAACAAGCGGGAAGCCATGGTGGTACATAAGCCGAGTTTGGTCTCCATGCAGGTTAGGATGATTCCTCAATTGGGATTGTAAGTATTCCCATATGGAGCATTTGGTTGTTAGGGGCTGAATTGTCTCGGTGTATGCGTGGCATCAAAATCTTTCTTGCAGGTCGTAGACAGTGTTCTATTGGTTGTGCTGGGGATTGGAAATTTGTGCAGGGATTAGGTTGTGCGAGTGTTGTCGATCCCTTTGCCTTCATTAATTTGTTCCTCCGGCTCCTACCTTTCTAGCTAGAGTTGATAACCTAGCCTCGTTTCCATCTCGTCATTACAGGTCGTACATACCACCTCTTTGATTATTTGGTGGTTTCATCATATCGTTTCTCTGGGGTTAGCTCATCCCGGCCAGCAAGTTTCGACCAAACGTAATTTAAAAAAAATCCATGGCTATCGGATGTTTGCTTAAGAACTCCCCACACATGAACCACAAAAGGCGCCTCGTAGCGGGGAACGCTACCATAGAAGTGGTTCCTGCTAACATCCATGTGTCAAGAAAGCCATGGTGGACATGCATTGATGGTCTCCTAAAAAGCCTCTCCCGACGCGGTAAAACTTCTCACCTTCATGAAGCTACAAAGGTATAAATTTGTCTTTTCAAATTGTTTGTCTTATGAAACCTTAAAAACTACAACCCCCGGGAACTACGCTTGCAGCTCATTAATTTCTTATGGTTTCACAGGCCTCAATGAGGTTGAGCCATATCTTGGCCTTGTCCTTTAGAGTCGATGGAAATGCCTTTAGCTTGACAAATCATGTCCATCATACCTTCCTTGAAGGTAAGTTGCAAACCTCCTCAAAATCCTTATGAGTGTATGGATTTTCATTTTTCCCTTACCGTGAGTACATGGCGAGTAGGGTACGAATATGGCCTCAGCTGCTACATCATCGGCGGAGAATGATACGGGATGGGCACTAGCTGCAGGAAGTTGGATCTTAGATCCCTCCATGGTTTATATGCATTTAGTTCATAGGGAGGGTTCTGAGGTTGGCTGCGTGTTCCTCGGTATGGGATGCATGGTATACGTTTATTTTACTTAACCTCACACTAGGTCGGGTTGTGTACTAATCCTAACCGACCTACAGTGTCACCACATCCCACTTGTTGCATGCCTTGAGTTATTTACCGCAGTGTAGAGACAACAATTAGAACGACAAAGTCTTTAAAAAAATTAAAACTAATCTGCAAAGGAGTAAAATAATGAAAAAAAAAAAACGGCGAATCTGGTCATTTTCAAGTCACTGGCAGCGGAGTTCTTTGCAGCGATATGCAAAAAGAATTAAAGGTTACCTTCACTTGTGATGTGGATCTAGAAATACTCTTCAACTTACCATTAGTAGTCGGGCACCATCCGACGGCGGCAGTATCATTTGATTCGTGCCACGGTAGGCTCAGGCTAAATCAACAATATTTATATACCTAGCTCCCACAAGCTGTAGTAGTCAAGCTCTTTGCGGTATAGTGGTCTAAGTCGAACAGGGGATGGGTTTTCTTCATAAAAATGGTTTGCATTAGGGCATGAGAAGGTAAGGCTTTCTGTTGGACTCTTTGGAATTCATTTAACGGAATGGTTGAAAACGAGGAAATTGTAAATAGAAAGTTAAAAGCGGAAATTAGTAATGAAGAAATTTACTTTGAAGATTTAGGTCGCTAACTTGGCGGTAGGGCAAACGTGTCCTCGGGTTTTATCCTCCCATGTGAGTCAACACAGGGATGCGGATTATGGCCTTTTGTTTGAAACCCTAACATTCTTTTATCATTTTTAGAGGCTCGTAAGGAATCTAAGAATCCACGGTGCATCTCTCACGAGCAACGAACCCACAAAGCATGGAGGAAATTGACTGGAAACTAGTAAAGACCATCTAAGAATCCGCAGTGCATCTCTCACCGAGCTTGAACCTAAAGCATGGAGAGTATTGGCCCAGCTCAATAAAAAGCAAATGTTTAACCACTAATTTGAAGAACCACAACATGTGAATATTACTCATAGAGCGAAGTAGGACCGTCTAAGAAGCACGAATGCACAATCCTTAAGCCTGCTGGATCTAAAGCATGGAGTATTGGCCGAGCAAATAACATCCCATGTTATGCAGCGAGTTTTGAAGATAAGGAGCCATAATTACACTACTTGTGGCTTTTAGTACATGAGGACTGACTGTCTTAAGCCCCCAGCGCGACTAGCTTCCTTATCTTGAGGAGGAGGCAGCTTCCAGCATCTCTTGGTGTCATCTGAAGTTATGTTGGCAGGCAGGAAAGAATGAAAGAAGAAGAGAAGAAGAGAGAGAAGAAAATAATAAAAACTTAAAAATAAAACAATTTATTTACAAAAGCAGTAAATGAAAACTTACAAATCACCAAAAAACTTGTCTTTCTTCCTCTCCACCTTTTCTCCTCTATTACAAAAACATGAGGGTGTTATGGGACTCCTCAAGATTATAAAGCCAAAAACCTAATAACTAAGCTAAGTTACCAGGACAGGAGAGTAATTCACAAGTTTGAAGGCCGGTTGCATTAGTACAAGCATGGCCAGGCATGCAGTACCCTTCTCCGAGGGAGTGGCGAAATTGGCAATAATCAGCGGTGAAGGCAGTGGCTTAGCCGAGAGGTGGCAAGGGGGTCCTGCGAGTGGCAATGTTGTAGCGGTGGCAAGGTGCGAGGCTTCGGTAGTAGCGAAATTTCGCTAAACTAGCGAAAGTATCGATGTAATTCGCAATTACCGCAGTCTTGAGGTTGGCTAGCGAATTTACAATGTGTCTTGAATTGCGAGCTTGTTTGCAAACGGTTCGCAGAGAGAATGCTAGGAATTGCGAATTGATTGCGGCAGTTCTGAATTACTGTTTTCTTTGTTCTGCATTCCTACCGTCATGTCTTCAAGCGCATCTCATTTCTTCCACTTTTCCTTTGTTTTCCATTGATTTTTGGGCTTGTTGATGGGAGACTAAAATTCCAACCTCATGATCGATCATTTGCATTGAGGTTGAGGTTCAATGTATATAAAGTCTACAAAACAACCAAAGCTACCCTCAAAAATTGGCATAAGTGTTACTAAAGAGTGGCCTTGAGCACTGATGGACCTATGACATGATTAATGATCCGTTACTCAAAAACCTATCTAATATAGGGTTCAAAATTGCACTTGAGCACTAATCGGCAAATCTCCTCAATTCTAGCGATCTCACCTGAATCATTGGAGTCTCTTGACATCTCGTCACTCCCCTCTTTGTCTGGGAGCTTCTCTTAGCGGCATATGCGGCGACCCTGTAGGTCGTCCAAGGCGGCTGTCTCATAATTACGGCAGTCTCACACCGCGAGGAATATTTAAGATCTGCGACATCTAAGTCCCTCCCCTCTACGTCACCGAAGAGCTTCTCTTCCTGCCGGCATCGTGACCCCTTCAGTTGTCGGGCGGCCAGTCTCAAGTGTACATTCTCAACGCGAATGTTTCGATCTCTTGACATCTCGTCCCTCCCTCTTTGTCGAGAAGGCTTCTCTTCCACGGCATCGACGGCGGCTGCCCTACGCCTTGAGCGGCCCGGTCTAAAATTCTTATTCTCGCCCCTGAAAATGTTTCGTATCTTGACATCTCGTCCCCTCCCCATCTTTGTCTCGAAGAGCTTCTCTTCCGAAGCATCGGTGTGAGCCATCTTAAGTAGTCAGGCGCGATCTCATAATTCCTACATTGTCACCCACAGAATGTTTCGTCTCTTTACATCTCGTCCTCTCCCCCTCTTTGTCTCGAAGAGCTTATAACTAAGCATCTCTACATTGGCGTTTGGACCACGGCAAAGCGACCGGTCACAATTCATAAATTCTCATGCACAGAATGTTTCATCTGTTAACATCTAGTCCTTTCCCCTTCTTTTTTTCCGAAGAGCTTATTAGCGAGCATGGCGGTGGCGACCTGCGGCCAGTCGGGCGTCGAACTCTCTGGTCGACGATCTCCTTGAGTGTTTCTTCTCTTGACATCTAGTCCCCTCCCCCTCTTTGTCTCGGGGTTTCTCTCCAGCGACATCGGCGGCGACCCTGCGGCCGTCGAGGCGGCCGACCTCCCTGGTCATTCTCACCCGCATAATGTTTCGTCTCGACATCTAGTCCCTCCACCTGCTGTCTTGAAGGAGCTTCTCTTCGGCCGACATCGTGGCCGGTGACCCATTGTGATCCAGAGCGAGTCTCCTGAATTTAACACACATTCTCCCAGCCCCGACAGAATCTGTTTCGTTTGCTAACATCTGCGTCCCTCCCTCTCTTTGTCTCGAAGAGCTTCTCTTCCGCAGCATCGTCGGCGGTGACCCCTGTCGCCGTCAAGAGCGGCCCGTCTCACAATTCTAACATTCTCAGCCACATAATGTTTCATCTCTTGACATCTCGTCCCCTCCCCCTCTTTGTCTCGAAGAGATTCTCTTCCGAGTAATCAACGGTGGCTACCCCTTCCGCCGTCAAGAGCGGCCAGTCTCAAAATTCTAACATTCTTACTCACAGAATGTTTGGGTCTATGACATCTGGAGTCCCTCTCCCCCCTCTTTGTCTCGAGCTTATAGCTAGCCGGCATCGACGGCGATGATGGCCAGTCGCCAAAATGACAAGTCTCACAATTCTTACACTCTCACCTGAGAATGTTTAGTCTCTTGACATCTCCTCCCTCCCTCTTTGTGCCAGAGCTTCTCTTCCGCGAGCATCAGGCGGCGGCGACCCTGCAGCCAGTCGAAGCCCCGATGTCTCCTGGTGACATTCTCACCCACAGAATGTTTCATCTCTTGAAATCTCGCCCCTTCCCCCTCTTTGTCTCGAAGAGCTTCTCTTCCGAGTAATCAACGGCCCACGGCATTGGCATGCTCTGACATCAAATCTCTCACTGAGGGAGCAATTTGACAGTGTTCTTCTGAGGTGGGCCGGTGGATTGGCCGACTGATGCATGGGTTGGCTTTGTGCGAGATTTTCAATCCTTGCTGTACCTCATGTAGCCTTTTTCCTTCCAACTCTTCCACCTTCCTAGCTAAGGTTGATATCTTTGCTCATCTCATATCCTCGGAAAGTCTCTGTGATTCCTCCCCCTTTGGTGTTCAAAGGCCTCATTTCTCCGCTCCCTTGGGTTTGGCTAAATCCCATCCCTTGGAAGTTTCAGCCCTCTTCAAAAGTCCATATGGCTTCATCTAGGTGCCTTTGGAGAGTCCCCTCCATTGTTCAATAATTGCTTCGTGGTGGAACATACCACCATGAAGTGGGATTCCTGGCGAAGCATCGAGTAAGTCGAAACCATGAATGTGGACAAAGCGCGATGAATATATGTTCTCTGACAACGATAGAACCTTTCATTGTCATGGGCAGCAAACGTGTAGATTTGCCTCTTCAAATTATTGGTCTTATGAGCACTGAAGAATTTTTTTAAGAATTTTGCCTGCAGCTCTGCCCAACTTCTAATGGTCCTTGGTCTTAGTGAATTAAGCCATATTTTGGCTTTGTCCTTGAGGGTTAATGGAAATGCCTTCAGGCGCACAACAAATCATATGGGTTTGCCCCTCCTTAAAAGTTCGCAAACTTCCTCAAAATCGAATGTGTGTGTATGGTTTTCCATTTTCCATACCATAGGAGCCTGAAATAAGGTCTCACTGCTACATCCTCAGCAGGTGGTATGATACAGGAAGGTGCACTCACTCTAGGAGGGTGTATGTGGTCCCTCATTGATCTGTATGCTGTTGGATTCACTGGAGTACCTTGCTGATTTTGTTGTTCCTCAGGTAGAGGATCCATTTGCTCACTATGCACACTGATTTCACAACCTTGTTCAATTGGTGCACTAACTCTTTGCAGTCTACCTGATATATCTCTATCCCGGTGATGCATCGCACTTTGTGACAACGAGAAACAGAGAAGCAGCAAAGACTTGCCAAAAGGATTAGTGTTAGCTAAACAATAAAATATTTGTAATGATGAAAGCATTGACAATATTTGCTAAGTAAAAAAAGCGGAATATAACGATGAAAATCAAAAAGTTAAAGGTCCTGCTTACTTGTAATGTAGATTACAAGTACCTATCAACTCATCATCTGTTGTTTGGCACCATCCTGACAACAGCCATTTGATTTGTGCCGACAGGTGATCACAGGAATCCAACAAAATTTGTATCCTAAATTTCCTCACTAGCAGTAGTCAAGCTCTTTGCGATCTATGGTGGCATTCCCAGGGTCGAACCGAGATGGGTTTTCATCATCGAAATGATTTGTATCATGGTTCAAAATGGTGAGGCTCATTTTGGATTTTCGGTTTTCATTAAAAAGTGTAGATTGTTGTTGTCACTAAGGTTAGCGACGAGCGGAGTTTAAAAACAAAATGTGAAAGGGAGACGAAGGTTTAACGGGTCACTAGATTATAATGAGGTCATATACTTAGGTTATTTCCTTGCATTAGACAAATGACATATAGTCATTGCCCAACCGGATCTTTGTTTAACTTTAAAAATAAACACGCCAAAGTATTCTATTTGAACCTAAGAAGTGCGAGCTTTTAATGTTTCAACGGTAGAAAACATAGCACATTTAACATTTCGGTGGCTCATAAATGACATCCTAATGAATGTCGTTGTATCACCATTAAACCTGCTTGAACCACAAGCATCTTGCGAAGTATTGACGAAGAAAAATAAATAAATAGCCTTAAACCCTAGTTTGGAAAGTTTGAAACACAAATGCGTGCACGCTCCATTTAAAAGCAGAGGAACACCAAACCACCATTAACCAAGCCCTAGCAACCTCCTCTTCAAGGTTGGGGCTTAGCCAAACATCCTTTGAGTTTGTCATCCTAGGGTTGATAGTAACTTGTAGAAAATGAGAGAAAGAAGAAGAAAGCGCAAACCTAAAGCAGGGGTTGTGAAAACTCAGGTGGATTATGAAGCCCAGGGTTACAAAATGTTATAAGTGGCTTATATAGCCTTACAAAGTGTGAAATACCAAAATAACCAAAATAATATGATTGCATTGAGGAAAAATGGGAGTACAAAAGCGAGGTCGTTTGGATCTAAAATAAGAGGCCGACATTTCGTATGCGTTGAATTTCGTATCATGGCGAAAATTTACGTAATAGCGAGAAGTTTGGCTATCACCCATAAAATGTTTAGTCTCTTGACATTAGATCCTCTCCACTTTGTCTCGAAGAGCTTCTCTTTCCGCGACATCGATAGGCGACCCACTGCCGCGTAGAGAAGCGGCAGATCTCATAATTACGACATTCTCACCCCTGGAGATGTTTAGATCCGTGACATCTCGTCCCTCTCCCTCTCACGTGCCGGCTTCTCTTCTGCGACATCGGCGGCGAGCCCCGCCGCGTCGGGCGACGGGTCTCAAATTCTTCTGTTATCACCAGCGGAATGTTTTGGTATGACATCGATCCGCTCCCCTTCTTTGTCTCGAAGGGTCACATTCCCGCGACATCGGCCGGCGACATGCGGCAGATCAAGGCGACTAGTCTCTAATTCTTACATTATCACCATAGAATGTTCGTCTGCGACATCTCGTCCCCTCCCCTTCTTGGTCTCAAAGAGCTTCTCTTTCATGACATCAGGCGGTGATCCCTCTGTAGATCAAGAATGGCGAATCTCGGGATTCTAACATTCTTACCCACAGAATGTTTAGTCTCTTGACATCTCGTCCCCTCCCCCACTTTGTCTCGATGAGCTTCTCTTCCGCGGCATCGTGGCGACCCTGCCGTCGAAGCGACCCGTCTCCTGAATTACGACATTACATCATATCGAAAATATGGCATAGCGAAATTTTAGCTAGGATCTGAAATTTTAGCTACCATTCATGGCGAAATTTTGTAATCCTTTGCGGCATTTAAGCTATGCTCTCATAACATCCTTGTTCTTCTATCTTTGCTTCTGCACCATTCAGCTTGCATTTCTTCACTTCCAGCTTGACATTTCTTCATCACGGCTTGATGAAATGAAATTCATCTGAACTCAAAATAAATCGACCCTTAAATCTGAAGATTTGTTGACTAGACATATGATATACAAATTTATAGCGTTATCACTAAGGACTATTATCTAATCCCAGGAAAAACGGCGCCCGTAAAACTTGTTGACTACATAAATTAATTGTTATGGATGGCTGCCTATTAAAAATTTATGACTTGTACCCGAGTTAAGCCATAAATCCTCCGATAATAAAACCATTAAACGAATGTGGTTTCTTTAGCTATGGTGTTGATTAAAAGATATTTCATAAAGTAAACCATTTTTCTCGTGGTTTTGATCCGAGTATGCGCTAGGTGCAGTCGAGTGTAGAGTAGTAGAATTGGATTTAAGTCCGGATATCGATCCGAGATCTCAAGAATTTTCAATCAACTTCCCCAGACTACTTAAGCTCCATTCTATTTGGGCGATAATAAATTATTGGATTTTGCTTTGAAAACTTTGAAAGAATGATACCAAAAGAAAAATAGTAATTTTAACAAATAATTCATTCTTGAAATATTAAATCGCAATTTTAGATTGACGATTTCTAAAGAGGCTGTGAAGTCTGTGACTATTGTGAAGAATCGATTCCCTACGATGCATGCGTAGCTTTTGCTTCCCGAACTCTGGATTTTCATAGTCCAAGGATTAATATAGTGTGACTAGATCTCTAAACCACCACCGGTTCATCATCTCACCTTAGCCGTTCCTCTCGAACACGAGAGGGTGAGATAACTACACAAATCTAGTAGTTACGGGTATTTTCTTTCTCAATACTTCATACCCACAACATGGACTGTAAAACTGAGCTCCTTAAATAGTCATTGCGGGAGGTTTGCCTTTATCTTGGTTCCTCATCCTCAAAGTGAAGCAGAGCACTCTTTCCTTGATTAGATCGCCTTGCCACACGGGGATCGAATTCACTATTCGTGAGGTGAACTCTCTGCGTACGTAAGTTAATAACTTCTTCGGCTTCATTCACCAGGTTACAAGTGAGAAGAGGATGTATTGATTTAAGTATCACAGGCACATTAGATCAGCAATATCGGGTTCAAATACCTTCAGAAATTGTTCCTTACTCTCGGGGAATGCCTTCTCTACGTGTCCTCGGAGGGCCTCAGGAAATCGAGGCGAAAACAATCTAGTTAATGAGTACGGGAGGCCGACATTGGGATCAATTCAGAAACAAACAAAAGGTAAGTGGATTTAATATCTGAGTTCGGCCATAATGAATAAAATCTTGCGGAAAGATAATTTACATTAATCAAAATCAGATCAAATGGAAAATTTGGGTTTCTAAATTCACGTCTTCATACATTGGCTTGTTGATCAAGAAAACCAACGTCATCCCGAAGCTGAGGTGTTAATCAAAATTTGTGCGGAATTATTCAACGAGTAATTTTAAAAATATAAATACGCATTCGGCCTTCGTCGCTACATTGCATTCGAGATCTAAATTAGAGCGAGAAATATAATCTAATCTAAAAATAAAAAGGAAAGAAAACGAAAACAAAAGAAAAGAAAAGAAAAGAAAAGAAAATAAAAAATACGAGGAGCCTTAAACAACCAGGATCTCTTTCCAAGTGTTATGAAGTGTTTCTTTTTTGGTAGCGACTTCGTATTTATAGGGTTACGAAGTTGGGCCCTAATTCGATGCATTTCCTTTGGACTTTATTTGGGCGGCCCCGATGGGCGTCTTGTCGCGACATGAGCTCTTGTCGCGACCTACGTTCTGTCGCGGAGTCCTTGTGTAAGAGCCTCTATGTGATTTGCGACGTGTCTTAAGTGAAAGTGATTGTCGCGACGGCGATCTTGGCGACCTCTTCTCGTGGCTTCGCGTCATGACGACGCGTATGGGCCACCGATCCATGCGGCTGATGTCATGACGATCTGGTGTTGTGCAGCGACTTCCGTGCGTGCGGTTGTTGCCCGAAACGCGGCGATGTTGTCCGCGACCTCACATCTTCGTGGTGATGTCGCGACAACGGGTGGTGTTGTCCGCGACCTTATCTTACGTGGCATTTATCGCGTTAACTTTCTCCTATGGCGATGTCAGCGGCGCGTTGTAGTGTTGATGTCGCGGCGCATCAGGATACCAGACATTGTTTCTTCTTCTTCAATTCTGGTTGTTTAACTTTGAGTTTCTTTCCGCCCGACTCATTTTGTTTTCAGTGCAAGATTCATTTGCTGGGTTTCACGATGCCAACACAGACCGCATTTTTGATTCTTTGTGAAGCTTAGCAACATTTGGTCCTTTTCATCCTTATGCGTCGAACTGGCGCCACTGTCCCTTATATCGGTTCGCTACGCCACGATGCACTCCTTTTCTCTTTGCAATTTACGCTTTCTTTTAGATTTCACTGCCGCGAAGTGGTGAAGTTTATTCCAGATTCCTGCATATAAATTAGTCTTTTATGTAAAAATTAATCAGAAAAATGGACTGAAAATAGATGACTTTTAAGCTCATCAGAAGCCAAGCTTGAAATGATGGGGGAGGTTTACAAAACCTGCAAAACTACCAAAAACAATCCTCGAAACAAAATCAGGAGTTCTAATCGGACTTGCACATGTCAATGTCCGGCTTAGTGTATGATTGATACGCAAAAAGCGCTCAAAACATATCTTAAAGAGGACTGAAATAACCTTTGAATCTTAATCACACCCCACAGCAGACACATTGCTAATCCCTTGCTTGATGCTAAAAACTGTCGGGGTATGCGAATGTCTTTTGCAAAAAGAGTATGCTAACAAAAGTGTGTGTACAAGTGAGGTTTACCTTTTAATCTGAAAAATTTAGACTACGTACAAAAACCATCATGAGAGAACAATTGCCATATAGGAACGAGTTCGAGAGTGACATCAGTCGAGGAAATTCGACACAAGCTTCCACCTAAATCTAGATGTTTTTAAGGTATCCGGTTTGAACCAATAAGTTGCAAGCTATTCCCTCCCAGAGCCAACGCGAGGACCTTAGCCCGATGACCCGACCTAAATAGATTAAGTTACACTCTTATTTCATACTTTGATTGTAGCATTGTGGGGGTGCGATGCGGCGACTTCACGAAGTCAGATGTAGCGGGTCCACCAGATGACTCCCAACCAATTAAGGTTTAAGGCATCAAGTCAGGATCGTAGGCCACAAGCTCTTCGGGCTTCACTGGGACTTGAGATGATTTCGAGAGTGAGACCTGGTCGCTAAACTCTACCCGTCCACCGTGTAGATAACGAAGTCGGTGACTCCTGACCGGTGAACGTTTAGGGCATAGGGCTTTAAAGGCTTTAAGCCATATACCTCGAGATTTGCGTTCGGGTTTGAAAGCGAATGTCACGACTTTCAATTCTCTTTCTTCTTTCTTTTTCTTTTGCCTTTTTCTTTTCTGCACTGTTTGGAAGGCTTCATTGATCTTATTTCCCAGTGGGTAACACAAACCTATTATGGGTAGATCCAACGAGATCTAAGGCGTTTTGCAAAAGTAAAAAAGAGGTATATAGCTTCTCAAACCTATTGATATAAAACATGTGCCTTGTGTGTGATTAGCTAAGCGGATGTAAAAGGATACGGAATATCTTTGGAACTGTCGACCAAAAAACCCAATCATGCATGGAAACTTTATTGCATTATTATGGTAAAGGCTAATTCTTCAACTAAAAGGTAGACGAAACCTATATAAACCGCTGTGGCCTCAATTTTGCTGAACAAATTTAGGCTCTACAGGGCATGCATAACCGACAAACAAAAAACAAAAGTAGACATTACTTTCCAGCAGTATCTGGCGTAGAATGAAAAAGTTAGGATGGAATGGTACCCTGATCGGTGGTGGCGAGAAGAAGGATCATCCCGGCTGTGAGCGGGTTGATGTTGAGGTGAAGTGGGCGATTTCCTTGCACATACCAATATAAAAGAAAAACATGCCACTCAGCGATTCTGCCAGATTTTAACAAATAGAAACTTGAAAAACTGACAATTAAATAGTGAAGCCTTACGGGGCGATGCGGGAGCCACTTCTAATCTTGTTTGTGGGTCTCGAGGAGGATCGAAGGAGAATTTCCTCCACGAACGCTACGATTCTGTATTTGCACAACATAGGGGCTTCACCCTACGTCCATTAACTTTTGATCACCCTATTATCATTTGGATTGAGTAGGTATACTAAACCATTGGGGTGTGCTTCGAGCGATGAATGGGCGAATCCATCGCTTAGAGCTTGCCGGGAAATAGATGGGTTTAATACAGGAGGGACCTTGCCCCTGTTGAAACCCCATGCAGTATCATTTGATCATGCCATTTTCGACCTTTTCCTTTGCAATCTTGAGTTAGTAGGCATCATTTCGTATTTCACTCGAAAACTCAGTTGAGATCGAGGAATCTTTTGAGCTGGCGCCTGCTTAAATCCATGTTCGGCTTCTTGAGTTGCCCGCCCATGCTTTATACTCCAATTTCCAGCGGAAGGTGACATGCCTTGTCGTAGACCAATAGATAAAGGACATTTCAAGAATCATTTTGAAGAAAGCTATGATACGTAGGCCCGCGAGTGAATCAACTGATTTGATGGACGATCTTTTACATTCTTTGTTCACCGCCATTAGAATGGTCTTAATCTCCCTGTTGGCAAGTTCTACTTGACCACTGGTTTGAGGATGGTAAGGGGTGGCCACTTTGTGCTTTATACCGTACTTAGCTAAGAGGTTCTCGAAAGGTTTGTTACAGAAATGTGAACCCCCATCTAATAATGGCACCCGGGGTGAACTAATGTTTGCTTTCAAGAATTTGAGCACCACCCTGTGGTCGTTGGTTTTGCAGGTGATTGCCTCAACCCATTTGGACACATAGTCTACTCCCACCAATATGTATGTATGACAATAAGACGTGGGGAAAGGTCCCATGAAATCGATGCCCCAAACATCAAATAGCACCGACCCTTAAGAATTGAGGGGCATCATATGAAGCAATGAGACAATTTCGAGCCTTTGCATCATCACACTGTCGGCACATTTGGTGTGCTTTAAGCGAGGAAGGCCGGTAGAAACCAGGCTGGCACCTTCATTGCTTGAATCTTCGGGAAGCAAAAGCGAAACACCAGGCTCTGTGGCGAAGTAAGCTAGAATCCACCGTTGTTCGGGCACACACTTCTGATTATCGATGCGCACGGAGTATTTAAACAAGAGGGCTCTTCCCAATAATATGAATGGATCTTTGCCAAAATACTTCTATCACGTTCTTTCAATCGAGATGGGATTTCTCACATTGCGAAAATTGAGCGATAATGAGCTTATACCGGGAGCTCTCCAGCGCATTAAGATTCTTCAGGAAATTCATCATTGATGGGTGGGATATGAGTGTCATGGGCTATTGTTAATCTAGAAAGATGGTCTTCCACAACATTCTCTACCCCTTTTTTATCCTTAATTTGCAAGTTAAACTCTTGAAGCAGAAGAACCCATAGGATAAGTCTTGCCTTAGCATTTTGCTTGGTTAGGAGATATTTCAAAGCGGAATGATCTATAAAAATGACTATATCAGACCCAACCAAGTATGCTCGGAATTTGTCTAAGGCGTAGACTACTGCCAACAACTCTTTCCCTGTAGTAGTATAATTCCTTTGTGCTTCATTCAAGGTTTTGCTTGCATAATATGGGGTTTTCCATTTTTCTCTTTGGCAGGAACTGCTGATAAGCGAGATCACTTGCATCACACATCACCATAAAGCCCGGCGCGGTGGGTGCTAAATGTATTGGTGCGGTGGTCAAATGGGACTTCAGCAAAAGCTCTCAACATTCTTTTCCAAACAAATTTAGAATCTTTCTCTAGCCATAAGGGGTTTAGCAATCTTCGAAAAGTCCTTGATGAATCTTACGTAGAAGCATGGCCAAGGCGCTTCTTGTTTTTACATTTGTTGGAGACGGCAATTTGGAAATAAGTTCAATTTTTGCCTTGTCAACTTCTATTCCCCTGCTAGAAATAACATGCCCCAGTACAATCCCTTGGTTCACCATAAAATGGCATTTTTCCTAGTTAAGTACCAGGTTATTTTCAATGAACTGATTCGTGCCACAGTAGGTGTCGGAATCAACAATATTTATAAACCTAAATTTCCTCCTACTGCCATAGCAAAGCTACTGCAGTATAGTGGCTCTAGGGTCGAACTCAGGGATGGTTTTTCTTTATACAAATGACTAACGGTGAAGGCTAAACTTGGTGAATTCAATTTGGATTTAGGTTTTGTATATGCAAAGTGAGGGTTTAGTGATGAAAGCGAATAAGCGAAGTGTGAAATAAGAAAAATAATAAAAAGTCTCATGAAATCATCCCATCTTGGGCTTGGAGATGCAGCAGCGAGGGGTTTCAGGTCCTTTCCTCGCGTTGGGGAGGATGACATATATAGTCATCTCCCGAACCGGATCTTCATTTAGCTATAAAACCTAACCCAAAATAATTATCCTTTTTAAAGTTGGCATTTGATTAGGCATAAATGTCCCTAGCAGTGAAAACAAATCTTAAAAACACTACCCTACAATAACTAATAGGAGACAACTAACTGGGCATCGGTGGATCTAGTGAAAGTATCCATTAGAACCAAGAAGCAACGAAATACACATTAGGAGAGCATGCTTAAGAGATTTTAACTGGAGTGAGATGCGGGAACGCAAAATACCCATAACTGCATACATGAGAAACAGTAGAAAATGGCATTCATTGGCCATTTATGTTCTCAGTCGTTCAAACGAGTCTCCTTGATTCACATTACAATGGGTAATAAATGGTAACTAATGAACATCACAGATCAATGTAGTATCAAATGAGCCTTTAAAAGATTACCAAGAAATGCCGACCATTGACATGGTCGAAGGGATCTAAACCTAATGTTAAAGGGAGAACACAGACGGCGGCAGTGAGTACCTGCGTGAAAAATAGGGGACCTCCAGTAGCCTAGATCCTGCACCCAGCAGCCTTCCACTTCAAGGAGGGAAGGGTTTTAGCCAACCATCCTCCGAGTTGTCATCCTCGGAGGGTGTTTGGTTGCCCAGAAAATGGAAAAGAAAGGGAAAGAAAATGAAACAGAGGAGAGGAGAAGCCAAGCGGGAGAGCAGGAAGCTTCTCCCATCACTTTATTGATTGAAGTTGATTGCCAAACACCCCTTGATGATGACAAATCAAGGGATGCTTGGCTAATCTCCCCTGATCCTTGAAGGGGAAGGCCATTGGGTGTTGTTTTTAGGTTTAACTGCATGTCTCATGTTTTTCATGTTTGTATTTTAGGGTATTTGTGCCCCTGCATTTCACTGAGGTTAAAACCTCTTAAGCATGCTCCCTTTAATGTGTATTTTGCAAGCTTCTTGAGTTGATGGATAAAATTTCATTAGATCCATTGAGGCTTAGTCTGTAGTTATCGTGGGAGGGTTTTTGAGATGTGTTTTCCACGGCTAGGGAAATTTTGCCCTAACCTGAGAAAATGTATCCCTCAACAAGGTAAGCCATTGGGGTTTGAGTTTTAAAAGGTAAAGATCACCGGAAGTGACTATATGTCATTCTCCCAAATGCGAGGATATAGACTTGAAGACATGTTGGTTAACCTAGAACACCAAGCTCAGTGGCCCGAGACTTCAAGGATTTCTCTTTTAATTTTTCTTCAGTTATTTTAGCTTGCAACCATTCACACACACTGTTTTCACACACCCCTTTTAATCCAAGGAGAAAACACCATTTTCAATGCCTTGTAACCTCACTCACGAGAAGAAAACCCATCCACAGTGTTAGGCCACAGAGCATTTATCTTTGCCAATTAGCTTTGCTACATCAGTAGTAGGAATCCTAGGTTATAAATTTTGTTGATTCCGAACACCTACCTGAATTTGAAACGAATCAATTGGCGTCGTTGTCGTTGGAATCAATTGATTTTCTTTATAACATTTGATTACCGTGCCCACGTGTCAGATAACAATATTTATATCTAAATTCCTTCCTGCTGGCGTGGTCGAGCTACTATGATATAGCGGTTCTAGGGTCGAACTCAGGGATGGGTTTTCTTTGTACAAATGAGTTGTAGTGGAGTTCAAAAATGGTGAATTTCAATTTGGATTTTTAAGGTTTGGGTAAAAACAGGGGATTGGTTATTCACAGGCTGAAAATAAAATAAGAAAAAAAAATGTAAAATAAAACCCCTTGAAGTTTGAGACCCTTGGTTTAGGGTTTAAGGCAACCCCGACATGTCCCAGGTATTTCCTGCGTTGGGGAGGGATGACATATAGTCATTTCAGACCGGATCTTCATTGTAAAAACTAAAAACATGATTTTCCTTTGAAACATAGCATTTAAATGGGCATAAATGTTCTTGCGGTGAAAACACATCTAAAAAACCTACTCCCGCGATAACTTGCGAGGAGACAACTAGCGAGCCTCAATGGATCTAGTGAAAGCTCATTGAACCCCAAAAGCTTGCCAGTACATTAAAGAGAGCATGCTTAAGAGATTTTAACCTAAGTGAGAAAGGAGCAGTAAGCAACCATAAATGCGTGCTTTGTTAAAAAGCAGGAGGCAGATGGTTACACTCAAATCCTATCGACAGCCCTCCTATTGAGGAGGAAGAGGTCTAACCCGAACATCTACGGTTGTCATCCTCGGAGGAGTGTTTGTGGCCCAGAAAAATGGAAAGAAAGTGGAAGAAAGGAAAGGAAGCGTTAAGCGAAAGCGCCTCAGCTCTTTGTGTCTTAGAAGTGAGGTGGTGATTGATACAAAGTTTCTGAGGCGGGAAGCATAGATGCTCGTGTAAGGGAAGTTACAAAAAAAACCAAAAATCGGAAAGCTAATACCGGGGTAAAAAACCAACCGAATGCAAACCGGGGCATGGCGTAAAAAGAGGCGGTGACAGGGGAAGGAACCGAGTGCGTGGAGCGAGGAACAGGTGCTCGCGGTAATGCTCCCAGCTGTACGTTTTATGGTATTCTTTCCTCTGATCTTTGATTTGTAATCTTTGGGGTTGACTTGAATTCTTCGTGGATCAGGCCTCAACAATTTCGACATAATTTAACAGCTGCCCTCAAAATCGATCGTTAAAAATAGTAGGGACCTTAATGTGAAAATCGGTTAATTAGAATGATTAGTACACAAAATCACTCAAACCTATAATAAATAGGGTTCAAATAACACTTTTGAGCACTAATCACACCCTCAACCTACACATTGCTAGTCCCTTAGCAATGAAAAGAGAAAAGAAAAAAACATAACGATAACAAAATTATGTTACAAAAAGGTTGCGGGTTCAAGGTTGTGAAGAAGTAATGCTAACCCTCAATGAAAATTACGAAACTTCGCCTAATAACTAACTCGAGAGGAATGAATACCCAATGGAGTATCAAAGAGCTTCGCTTCTCGATGACTCAACCCGGGGACTTCCACCCGAAAATCTAAGTGTTTTAGGTTATCGGTTTGCACGATAAGGCTGCGCAGCTACTTTTCCCTGACCAAACTCTTGCCGATGCCTTAGGCCCGTTAACCAACCTAAATAGATTCAATTCCACACTTATTTCTCACTTATTATATTGTAAGGATTCTGTCTGAGAGGCTCGAACTCACCAAAGTCCATGTAGCGGATCTGCAGGTGACTCCCAACCCGGTCAAAACGGGCAAATCATAGGGATCTTTCACACACGACCTTCGGGTTTCACGGACTTTCAGATGATTTTAGCTCTATTTTACAACCTACTAAACTCCACCCGTCCACCGTGTAGCGAACAGTCGGCGACTCCCGGCCGATGAAGGTTTAGAGACACTTAGGGCTTTTTAAAGGCTTTCGCCATATACCCCTCGGACCGTCTTTCGGGTTTCAAGGCAAGCATTACTTGATTTCCTTTTTTCTTTCTCTTTTCTTTTTTCTTTTCTTTTTATTTCTTTTTTTTCTCGAAGGCGCGTGGCCTTCTTTCTACGGGGTCCTTAACACATTAAGGTAGTCAGCAAACACTGGGATGAGTTATTGGAAGGCTTAGGAGGTTGGTTTTACCGACTATCATTGAAACCTAATGTGCATAGTGTGGTGGTTAGCTAAAGGTGGAAGAAAAATGGTCAAGCAGGATTCTTGATCATCCACTCGACTAGGCATGGCATCACTCTAACATTAATATAGTGGACGGATGCTTCATTGTTTTTCAAACTGCGGGTGAGCCAAACCACACCAAAAGTGGGTGCAATTTTTGAATGCTGCCAAGTATAACGACTTCACAAAAGGAAAACCGGTGAACCCATAATGAGATTGCTCAAAATAAAAAACAAAAACATAAATGCTTCTTCCTTGGCTAACTTTCCCTGACCAAATGTCACATTATCCGCAATGGACTTGGATTGGAGAAAGTTAAGAAGAAGAGAGATGTTTTGGATAGGAGCTTCTGTCTTTCCGTGAAACACCTTATTCACTCGGTTTGGGCTTCAAATAAACAAGTTAGGAGAAGAAAAGAGAGAAAAAATGTGACCAGTTTGAGAAATTTTAAAATTACACATTCATAATAATTTCAAAAGTGTTTTTTATGGCCATATTTAGATTCTACACTCTCTAATCTTTCCAACGGTACCAAAAACACCTTAAACGGAGTTCGGATCAAAAAGATATGATGAAAACAAAATGGGGCTGCAAAAATAGAAATAAAAATATTTTGAAGACAAATTTTTTCTATACCTGAACACGGCTGATGCTGAAATAATAAGAAATAAAAATAAATAAAATAAAAACTTTTTTTTTACTGAACTTCTTGTCTTGATTTGTCTTATGTGGGGGAGCACGTGCATGCTTTTGCGAAAATTATGACAACAGTGCCGCGGGTTCTGTGAGGGCTCTAGCAATATTCACAAAGTGCCTCTGTCCCCTCCTTTGCAAAGTACAGCAAAAGCGCAAAAATAAGCACATAAACCAGAAGATTAAGAAAAATGTAAAAACAAAATTATCTAAAACAAAGATTAACTAAAAATTAATGAAAATCTAAGAAGAAAAATTAAAGAAATCAACATAAAATAAAATAAACTAAGATAAAATAAGAAAAATGAAAACAAAAGGTGGGGGAGGCGGGCCTCCCCAAACCAGTTTTCAGCCCTTTGGAGAATTTGTAGGAGCGGGTGGAGCTCAAAAAAATGTCAGGGTTTCGGTTGCTCCCGAATCAGAGACGACACCGAACAACCAACGTGCCCATCGATATGAGTGGCTGCTAATGTCTTGGATGTAGTGGCAAAGACTTGGACTGTGGCCACTAACTTCCTAAGGTTTTGTAGGGCAGACAGTGTAAATTAGGTGGCCTTTGTGGTAGGTGTTTTGGGTGTGGATTGTCTTTGCGGGAAGACGATGTGCTTGCGGGGGGACTATTTTTGGGTTTAGCAGTGGCATTAGGATCCAAATTTATGGGGATTAATTGAAGGGTAAGCCTTTGGTGTTCTTCCCCTGCTTCCCTTGTTGGTAGTTCCTCAGGAGCCTCTAATGTTTCTTTACATCAGATACGATGTTGCATTTGAGCATGTTCACCCAATACACTCCTCCTCGAATTCTCATCAACTTTGATGAACATGTTGTTGAAGCGACCTTGAAATTGATGCCGTAAGTTGTCCGAATTTTGTGATCAATTCCACTTTGAAGCCCATCTAATTTGCAGCTCGGGGAGTTCTCCGCAACCCTACAGTCTTTTGACTTAGTGGGAATTGAATTTACGCCTTCTACAACATCACCCACCAGTTTGGTAGGTCACAAAATTGCTTGCTCAAGCTGGGGAGATTGATTTATTAGTTGAGGAGGAGGATTACTAAGTTGGGGACACTCACGAGAGGGTGCACTCATCAGCGATTTTCTATAGTCCCTCATGGACCTATATGGTTTGGATTCTCCCCAAAGGTTGCTGATTTTTCCATGGAAGGTTTACTAGTCCCTCATTGACATGTATGCCACCAGGTTTCTCTCATTGAATACTCTTGTATTGCTCTCCTCTTTCCATTTGGTGGTATTGAGCCTTGAAACATGTATTCTATGATGAAATACCAAGGTAACACAAACCTACAAAAAAACAATCTGCAAAATAAATTACTTTTTTAACTAAAGAAATGACAGTGAAATATAAAAGCAATTCACGGTACTTGTGATGAGGATCACAAGTGTTCCCGCAACTTCGTCCAATGCACTTAGGCACCATCGAGCGGCGACGCCATTTCGATGGGCGCACGGTAGAGTCTTCCGGAATCAGCAATATTTATATCTAAATTCCTTCTCTTGGTAGTCAAACTCTTCTGATATAGAGCTCTAGGGTCGAACCGAGGGGATGGGTTTTCTTTGTACAAATGGAGTTGCGATTGGAGTTCAAAAATGGTGAATTTCAATTTTTAAGGTTTGGGTAAAGCAGGGAGTTAGTTCTTCCACGAACGAGAAAATAAAATGAAAAAAAAATGTAAATAAACCCGCCAAGTTTGAGTTGCTTGGTTTAGGGTTTTAAGGCCGCTGCTATGTCCGGTATTTTTCCGCGTTGGGAGTGACTCATAGTCATTTCGAACCGGATCTTCATTAGCACAACTAAGCCTATGATTTTCCCTTTTGAAACATAGCATTTAAATGGGCATAAATGTTCCTAGCGTGAAAGCACATCTCAAAAAGCCTACTCTCGATAGCGCGGAGGCCCGACTAAGCAGAGCCTCAATGGATCATAAGTATCCATTGAACCCAAGCTTGCCAAGTACACATTAAAGAGAGCATGCTTAAGAGATTTTAACCTAAGTGAGAAGCGGGCGTAAACAACCATAATGCGTGCATTAAAAAGCCGAGAGCAGGTCGGTTTACTAGTCTAGCCGGCGGCCCTCATTCAAGGAGGGAAGAGGTCTAAGCAGAACATCCTACGAGTTGTCATCCTCGGAGGAGTGTTTTGGCAGCCCGAAAAATGGAAAAGAAAGGAAGAGTGGAAGGAGAAGGAAGGCGGCGAGCTGCCTCCGCTCCTTGTATTCAGTGAGGTGAGTTGATTGATACAAAGTTTTTATAGTGGGGAGCACATATAGATCTTTCATTGTAAGGGGAAGTTACAAAAAAAAAACCAAAATGGAAGGCTATTACAAGGGTAAAATGGAAAAAAACCTAAAATGAATGCAAACAGGGCATAACGTAAGAAGGCAGTGACGGGAAGGAAGCAGGCGGCGGGAAGGCACGGTGCGATGGGAGGCGGGAAACGGTGCTCACGGGAAAAGCCTTCTGTGTGCTCCCATTTCATGTTTGTGCTATTCTTTCCTCTAGTCTTTGATCTGCCCGATGTTGAGTTTGACTTGAATTCTTAGTGCTTGGATCGACTCAACAATTGGAAACCTCCAGCTAGCAAGCGCAAAATGTGCCACAAAATGAAATCAGTAAAATAGTAGGGACCTTAATGTGCAAATCGGGTTAATTAGAATGATTAGTACATAAAAAACACTCAAAACCTATAATAAATAGGGTTCAAAATAGCACTTTTTGGGCACTAATCATGCACCTTTGGTGCTTTAAGATTGAGTGATTCCTCAAAAAATCACCTCGATATCTAGGTGATGTCATCCGTATATACTTCCATTATGCGCTCCATATATCACTTGAACATACTAAGCATACATCTCTGCGGAAGGTAGCCGAGGGCGTTAAGACAGGCATCCTCTGTAACATAGTCCAGCATAGGCTTGAAACAAAAGTGATCACTTTCCCCGTCTTACGGTGCAATCTCTATCGGCTCATCTAGCCAACCATCAACGACAGATGGGTGTCAGGAAACTCTCGAAGGCGATCAATGAAGGGCGTTAAGAGATGATCTTTTCTTTGTTACTTCAGTGAGCCTCTACCATAATCTATGCATACCCTCCAACCGGTGGTAAGTCGGGTAGACAATTTCCTCACCGCACATTTTCACCGGTGGTCACCCCAGGCTTCTTGGGCACCACGAGTTGGGCTTACCCAGTCTTTATCGGATATGCGGAACAAATGATCTGGGCCTGCGACAATTTCGGGACTTCAATCAGAACTACCTCACACTGTATTGATTCAACCTCCTCGTGGTACTTTGCTGACTTTAGATTCTTCTTCCAAATAAATGTGGTGGGTGCAGATTGTTGGGTTTATGCCTTTTAAATAAAAAATTTTCCACCCCAGCTTGCTGTTCATTTGAGGAGTGCGGCAAAGTTTTGCTTTCTCTGTAGTGGTCGTAGTGATGATATGCAATTTGGACACTACTTGTTCTTCGGGGAATGCATATTTTAATTCCAGGTAGGGTTTGAGCTCAAGCGTTTAGTTCCCTCTTCTTCACTAGTCAACGGCGGTAGAATTTCTATTTTCGCTCGACACCTGCGCTAAGCTCATGCATTGAGTTCTGTTGCTCACAAAGGCACTCAGATAACTCCTGGGTTAACACATCTTGCACTTGCTGTTCATTAGCCTGTTCCTCAAGAATTGTATCTATTATGCAGACTTCTTCACAGTCGTCCTCCATTGGTTGCATATGCCTTTTACTCAAATGGAAGATATTGAGTTCTAAAGTCATATTCCTAAACGTGAGTGATTCGTGCCACAGTAGGCTGAGCTAAAATCAACAAAATTTATATACACCTAAGTTCCTCTTTACTTGCATTAGTCAAGCTGCTGCCCGGTATAGTGGTCCCAAGTCGGAGGCTACGAGGATGGGTTTTCATCCTAAAAATGGTTTACTCCGGTGTATGAAGGTAAGGCTTTCTATTTGGACTCTTTAGGTGTGTTTCAAAAAGCAGGTGGGAATGGTTTAGGCGAGTATGCTTGAAAGTAAGGTGAAAAAGTTAACTTTGAAGATTTGGGTCTGCGGCAATTAGGGCAGAAGCAAATCCTGGGTTTTATCCTCGCGTTATGACATGCAACCTGATCCCTTGAGGATCTATATTTAACTAGCGAGCCTCACCCATTGTGAAGCAACTCACATTTGAGGTCATCGGTGCATCACGGGTTATGGCCCCAGCACAAAACCTAACACATTAGAAATTATCATTTCGGAGGCTCGTAGAAGACCATCTAAAGAACAACGAGTGCATCTGCATACCTTGTATCTAAGCATGGAGAGTATTGGCCAAAATAATAACGAGTAAATGTTATTTAACCACTATTTGAAGAACCTAACATGTAAATATTATCTCAGAGGCTCGTAAAGACCATCTAAGAATCCACAGTGCCACCTCCAGAATATGTGCTTGATCCTAAAGCATGGAGTATTGGCCAAATCAATAACATTCAATGTTATGCAACCATGTTTTGAGAATATAAAGAGCCATGAATACACTACACAGCTTTTAGTACAAAGGGACAACATGCATGCCCCACCACAAGCTAGCTCAACTCTCTTCAAAGGGGAGGCTTGCTTGACATCTCTTGAGGTTGTCATCCTCAGAGGGGTGTTTGGCTTGTAGAAAGGAAGAAAGAGAAGAGAGAAAAAGAAATAAAGAAACAAAACTGAAATAAAAGACTTTATGTACAAAAATAAAAACTTACAAAATTATTCTCTCCCAAATTGTTCCTTAAAATTGTTCTTTAGGTTACAAAACAAGAGGGGTTTATATAGGCCACCTCAATACATGAAAATACCAAAAAACCTATCAACTTGGCTGGGATTAAGGGCTGATAAATGTTTTAATTTGGAGTCGGTTTGGCATTAATTACAAAGCTGTGTGAAGGGCATTAAATTTAAGCTAGAGTGAAGAATTTAAGCTAGCTAGCGAAATCACCCGGGCACATGGCAAAATGGAAAAAACTAAGCTAGAGCAGTCAATTTAAGCTAGCTAGCGAAATTTATGCTGTGGTAGTAGTATTAGCAATCGATATTTTTCGCTAAAAATGATTAACCTAAGCAGCTGGGGTGGTCTAAGCGAAATTTGGCATTTTAAGCTAAACTTCTGCGAAATATTTCGCTAAACTTCTTGAGGCCACACTATGAGGACTATATCCTTAATTTAGCGAAAATTTATGGGTTCCTGCTCTTGACTCCTGCCTTCAACTGCATCGAATTTTCTTCACTTTGCCTTTGTTTTCTCATTATTGATTCTTGAGAGCTGGATTTGATGGCCCGAACATTGAGATCACACTTCATGATTCATCATTTATATTGAGATTGGAGCCAAGGGGTATGACTCCCTCTGAGCTGGCAAAATACCCTCAAATGGCTAAGTGTTGCTAAGAAGACTAGAACACTTTATTGGTATAAATGACATGATTAATGCGCAAAAAGCACTCAAAACCTAACTCTAATAGGATTAAATTGCAGGCCTTGTCCACACCCCCAACAGGCGTTGCTAATGGTGCCAGCAATGCGAGACTAAAGGAGATGCATGTGGTGATTTTCAAAACGGTTATGATTAAGGTATATGTACATATAAACATTGCTTTTAAAATGAAAAAGTGGGGAAATCAGGGACTGAACACCAATATGAAAGAATCAAAACCATACAGAACCATTCGGGTGAAATTGGTTTCCATGATTCTGACGAATTTCCTAATTAAATCGGTTCTTTTGTAACCCAGTTAAACGATAAATTGCAAAATTGTTCTCTCCCGACCTAACTGACATGGCCTTAGGCGTTGAACAACCTAGATGTAGGGTTAGTTACACTCTTCTTTCTTTATTCATCACATCGTGAGGTGCGATGCTTAAAATCAGGCTTCACCAGGAGTCTCGTATAGCAGTTCCTGGAGTGACTCCTGACCCGATTAAGGTTTAGAACTGTCAATGCGAAGGATCATGACATACCGCTAACTCTAAAGGCTTCACCCACAGGACTCAGAATGACCGAAAATTAAGCACCCGCAGATATTCAAACTTCACCTATCCACCTGCTCGAACATAAATCGATGACTCCCAGCCAATTAAGGCTTAGGGCATCGGGCTTCAAAAAGGCTTTCGCCGTATACCCCTCGAACCGTGCTCGGGTTTTAAAACAACCGTGACTTTTATTTTTCTTTTTCTTCTTTTCTTTTTCTTTTTCTTGTTGCTTTTTCTTTTCTTTTCCTTTTTGGAAGACTACATGGGCCTTCAACTGTGGGTAACACAAAACTATCCTAGGTTGCCAACATGCTTAAGGCCGGCTATGCAAGGAAGCAAATTCGACCTAATGAAGAAATGTCTGGAGTGCGGTGTTGTTGAATTAGCATAAGGAGAAATTTCAAGTTGGAGAGCATCTTTGGGGCGTAAGTGACCAAAATTGTTTCAAGCATGGAATTTGTTCTAGTATATAAGTGACCAAACGGTGATTCAATTTTCCAACACAAAGCAATTCAATTGTCCAATTGGCAAATTCAATTGTTCAATTGAAAATCTTACCTGGGATGACCTGGTATGATAGCACAAGGAAGTGGGTATATCTGGCTGAATAGCTTTGATATAGCCAAAATACATGAATACAAAGCTAAACACAAAAATATCACTACCTACTATGGCTATTATAAATCTAAACAAAAATTAGTAGGCGATTGATAAAAGTTTGGTAACTAAACAAAAATCATAAAAGAAACCTAACTCTGCCTTCTTGTAGTGGTGGTGGCTAGTGAGCACAGCTTCTTTAGCTGTGCAGCTTAGGGAACATCCAATGGCTGCATCAGTGGTGGAAACCTCTGTTTGACGGGAACATGAGGAAGACGGAATAGGTCATAATCACGAGTCGACATAGAATGGCGCGGGCTTGACCTCGATCCTGAAGCGACTACGTGTAGAGCTGCCAGTGGCGAGATGGCATCATCACACCGGCTATCTCTCGTAGCATGGATGTACTTCCGTGAATGATGTCTTCGGAATAGGAAGGCTGGGGAGTATCACAGCGCCTTTCTTCGTGTAGTATGTGGAGGAGATGGAGGTGAGCGATCACCGGAATCAGGAGTCCTCGTACCGCCGGATTCGGGGCGGGCATCATCTGTGGTGGTCCTCGACCTCGACCCGTGTACCTCCCTCGGTCTGTGGTAGGCTATGTGGAAAGAAGGCGACGCCAGTCATCACCAGCTCTTGACATGACCAAAGGGCATGGGACCTATCCTAACTTTGGGCTCTGGAATCTAGTGCTTTCGGCTTGTCTTTATAGGAATCGCGGCATAAGTAATGGAAGACTCTCTGCTCGTGCCAGGTCCTTCCGATGGACCTTCTCTCAGCACCTGCAGAGAGGCCATCACCCATTTCGGAGAGTGGCGAACAGAAATATTTGGTCCGGGTAAAGCGCCTCAGGGATGGCCTCCCTCTCACGCACATGTCTTGCAGAGGAATAGGCTAAATGCGTAGCAATTGAGCCGTCGGCATGTCGCGGGGCGGGGCGCTGTAGAATGCGGACCGGCGGAGTGGTGTCTACGACGATTCTTTCTAGGACCATCTCCCTGTGAGGCGGGTGGGCTGATCTCGTATCCCTACGAGATTGTCTGCGTGGTATCTGCGCGAGCAAAAAAACTGTTTGAAATGTCGGATGCTCACGAGTAGGGCGGTCATCGATCTTGAGCCCGAAGCTCATGTGGGTAATCTCCTCCCTGGATGTCATGGAGTGGTAGAGGCGCTAACACCACTCCGGATAATATGCGTGAGTCATGAAGGTAGGAGTGAATACTCTCGATCAACCTCATAGACTCCGGTATCTGGGAATCGGGCCTCGGCCGAGGGGCGTCATATGCCTGACTCACAGTGAAACTCTCTGCGGTGGAGTCGCACATTCCCCGGAATGGGGTTCCCTACGAATAGTGGCCTCGAATCTCGGGCGGCGACAAGCGTGGTGATGAAGTAAGCCTGTTGGTGATCTGCGATTGGTGGCAGTGTAGAGGATGAGCCGGCTCTCTGGGCCGGTGTGCGGGAGTCGCGGCGGAGCGGGCCCTCCCCCAACTCTGCGAGCCTGAGGTGATGGGGCCCCGAGTCCGTCAGGTGTCGATGCGTCGGAGTCCCGGAGAGCTCCTCGATGCGCCTCGAGGATTGGTGATGCTTGGAGCCGGGGCGGGGCGGGAGCCACTCTCTGGGCGTCTTGAATCTCACCGCGGCCAGAAGACGAGGACCCACCCGAGTGCGAACCATCTTGATATCAAAAAATAAAATGCGGGAAGGGCTCGACTCACTTGAAAATATACGCGGGAACCACTGTCAGTGCTTGATAAACTACCGTAGCTACGGAATCCTCACGAGCGAGTTAACGAACCGGGGCTCGGATATAGCTAAAATCGGCCGCAGACCTTGAGCAAGGCTCGATAGCCGATCCTTTCTGCTGGGACGAGGGCACGGCTGGCGGGGCGCGGGTATTTTTGGCGTGGCTCCGGTGGCGGAGTGAGCAATGTCGAGCTGCGTGCGCGTGGTGGAGCTCGAGAGGCTTCCGGTGAGGGCTGGTGCGTTCGATGGCCAGAGGATGGGCGTACTAGAGCTGTTCGAGGCGAGCACGGGGTGCGAGAGGCTGCGAGCGTGCGCGAGGCGGCGCGGCTCGATCTTCTTAGGACACGAACTTCTGGCGATAAAACTGGGAAGCAGGGGAGTCGGCAGTGAAGAGAGAGCTTGTGAGGGAGGTAAGCGGAAGATGCGGGGCTTGTTGGGAGGGAAAGGAATGTGAGTGGCATTTTGGACACCCCGGGTTTATATAAAAGGCCGTTTGTGGCGTGAACAGTCTCCACCGCAAATTTTCGCTATGTAGCGAATTTGGCCTATCTTGGACTACGAAATCATGAAAATTTTAAATTAATTAATAAAATTATATGAAGTAAAATTATTGTTAGAAAATTTACTATATGATGCTAATATTAAAAGAATTAAATAAAGTCTTATAATATATATAAAACAAAGCTACCGAGAAAATGGCTTTGCTAAGTTAAAAATTTTAAACTAACTAAACTAACAAAATTAATTAACTTAAAAACGGAAAATAAAATGTGTGGGATGGTTTTGAAAACCACGAACCAGTTCCCGTCCAGAATTACTGGGGTCGAGGAGAATGTCTCGACCCCATGCATTAGGCGGCGGCTCCATGGTTTTGGGTGACGGTGTTGATGTGGTCCTTGCGATGGCTTTGGGGTGATCAATTGACACGGTTAGTGTTGTTGGCAAGACGAAATTTCTTCATTTTCTTACGGCTGATCACTCACCCCACTTCTTGGGTACTGTTTTTCTGCCTGATAGATGTTGCTGTGAAATTTGATTTTTCGGTTTCTAGCGACTCATGTTTGATTATTCAAATGAAAAGGTATTAGCTAAGCTGGTCATGTTACCAAAGGTTCAGTGCATGACTCCATTAGGCGATTTATTATTGCATTGTGGTGGCAGAAATGGTCTTCTAAGATGATTGGTATGATTGGGTTCACTAGCAATTGGTTCGAGTGTCAGGAGTACCACAAAATCTTGGGTGGTAGAATTTGTCTATTTTACTAAGACATCCTCAACTATCCCCTTAGGGTTTTCAACGATCTATCGACCCGATGATAGTGTGTGATATTGAAGCCAGGTTTAAGTTCACCTAAACCTAGGCGCGCCGGCTCCCGAATACGGCATTAGTTTCTGCTTAAACCCTCATCAGCAAAGACTTTTCTTGTTATAAATATTGAGCGAAATTGTGGGAGATCCGAGATCTTTGTATTTGACCAGGGGTATTTGCTTTGGATATGGCACTTGATATGTTCGGTGAATCGCTTCTTTACTGATACTATTCCTTGAAGATTGACACAGATCTTTCAAAAACACTGCGAGGCTTTTGTTTGTTACTCATCTAACTAAGACATAACAACTTTTCACTTGCCAAACATAGAAAACTTTGTGACGGGCCCGCGCTGTTCTTTCTCATTCTTGTGGAAATCAGTTGACAACCTGTTGACACAATTGGATCTCCTCTGGAGAATACTGCGATCAGTTTGGTCTTTACCGCAGTTAACTCGCGGGCTTTTGGCATAGTTGATCATTTATCTCCCACCTTCTAAGGATATTATGATAACATAAATCATTAAGAATTGTTTGGATGACCATCATGGGTCTTTTTGGGTTTGGAAGTTTGTGATGAAACCTCCCTCTCTCTTTGTACCTCGAGAAGCAACACGGTGATCTTGGTGATTGAATCTTGTGGAGTTATCAATTTTACGAGTTCGGTGCTCTCAAGCCCATCTATTCTCTTATTAGGTGTACTTTCTAGTATCAATTCTTTGTGCAGGTTGCACGTTGATTCCTTTTGTTCCTCAACAAAGTTGCCCACCACCTGCTCCAAATTTAATATGGCTTGTTCTCTTGGAGAAGAGGATGGTGTGGTTGTTGTATTGTGGGGGGAACAGCCCGAGGTTTGGCACACAGGGGTACATAAAAGCGGGGTTGGGTCTGTAAGTTGGGCCATTCCTCAGGTGGAGCTATAGGTGTCACCACCTGGGCATTAGATTGTTTGTGGCAGCCATTGTCCCTACGTGTTTGCACATTCGACATCAAATCCTTCACTACGAGGGGCCATAGGACATGGTTGCGGGTGCCACAGGGGATGAAATTGGTGCAAGTTGGGCGTGCGGGATTTTCAATCTTTGCATGCACCACTCTTGGGCTTGTTTGCTTTCAAGCTCTTCCACTTTCCTAGCTAGGGTTGAAATCCTAGCTCTCATCTCCTATTTCTTAGCGTGCATACATCCACCCCTTAAGGTTGGCGGTGGTTTCATCATCCATTCTACAGGGTTAGGTTTCGTCTGACCCTTAAGTTTAGGCCACGTAATTTAAAAATCCGTGGCTTCATCGGGTTTCACTTAGAAAATCTCCCCACACATAGTTTCCAAAAGTTGCCTCATGGAAGGAGACATACCACCATAGAAGTGGTTCACCAACATCATGTATCAAACCACATAGGTGTGAGGACATATATGGTTTCCATAAAATCTCTCCGCTCTTGGTAAAAATCTCTCTCGCCATCTGGCTAAAGGTGTAAATTTGTCTTTTCAAATTATTAGATGATTCTTATGACACTTGAAGAACTGTGAAATTCACTGGCTTCAAACGGATTCTTAACGGTTTCTGACCTCAGTAAATTGAGCCATATCTTGGCCTTGTCCTTTAGAGTCAATGGAATGCCTTTAACCGGCCAATCCATGTCCATCATACCTTCCTTAAAGGTAGTGCAAACCTCCCTCAAATACTAATAATGGGTGTAACATATGGATTTTCATTTTCCATACCATGATATGTGGGGAGTAAATTACCAAATAAAAGGCCTCACTTGCTACCATCTTCAACGGGAGGAATGATACGGGATGGGTGCTCTAAGAGGGTGGATGTGATCCCTCATGGTTATGGGCATTTAGTTCATGGGGGGGTTCTGGTTGGCTCTGATCCCTCGGGTATGGGATCCACGTGGTATCGAGTATGGCCTGCTTGACTTCACTAGCTGGTGAGTTATTGTACTTATCTATCTGATCTACGTGTGTCTCTATCCCACGCTACATTTATAACCGGTTGTTACACAATTATAGAGACATGAAGCATTAAACAACGCAGGTGGAATAACTAACAACAATAAAAATGGCCCGAATGAAAAGCGAAAGCTGAATCAAAAAGCGAAGCAGTCTGGAGTTCTTGCTAATTGCTAAAAGCGCGAGTTCACCTGGCCCGAGTTGCAAAAAGAAGATGGGTTACCTTCACTTGTGATGTGGATCCTGTGAAGTACTCTTTGACACCATTTGTGGTTGGCACCATCCGACAGCGGCGCCATTTGATACCTTTCGTGCCACGATGAGGTGAAACTAAAATCAACAAAATTTATATACACTAAGTTCCTACTAACTGCGGTAGTCAGAAGCTTCTTTGCCCGTATGGTGGTCAGGGTCGAACACGGGGATGGGTTTTCATCCCAAAAATGAGTTTGCATCGGTGTATGAAGGTAAGGCTTTCTATTTGGACTCTTTGGAATTGTGTTTCAAAAGCGATTAAGAGATGGTTTGAAGCGAAATTGGCAGAGAAAGTAAAAAGGTGAAGAGTTAACTTTGAAGATTTAGGTCACTAACGGCAGAGTTAAGGGCGAACCGAGTGTCTCGGGTTTTATCCTCGGCGTTGCATGACATGCTGACCCTATGGTCCATGGCATAACCCGGTTCCATATTTAACTAGCAAACCTCACCCATGGAAGCAACTCTATTTGAGTCCAATACGGGTAGCATGCGGTTATGGCCCCTTTTAAAACCCAACATTAAATTATCATTTAGAGGCTCGTAAAGACCATCCCCAGAGAACAACGATTAATCTACCACACATTGTGTATCTAAAAACATGGAGAGTATTGGCCAAAATAATAACGATAAATATTATTGCTCACCAGTGAAGAACCCTAACATGTAAATATTATCTCGAGCTCGTCGCCATCCCAGAATCACCGAGTCTTACTTCTCTCATGAATATGTACTTGATCTAAAGCATGGAGCCAAATCAATAACATTCAATGTTATGCGACATGTTTGAGAATATAAGGGCCATGAATACACACACAGCAGCTTTTAGTACAAAAGAGGATTAACATGCATATGCCCCTGCAGTAGCTTCCTTCCTCTTCAAAGAAAGGAGAAACCTTGAAGCATCTCTTGAGGTTGTCATCCTGAGAGGGGGTGTTTGCGGCCCAGAAAGGGAAAGAAGAGAGAGAAGAGAGAAAAGAAATAAAAGCAAAACCTAAAATAAAAGACTTTATGTACAAAAATAAAAACTTACAAAATTATTCTCTCCCAAATTGTTCCTTAAAATTGTTCTTTAGGTTACAAAACAAGAGGGGTTTATATAGGCCACCTGACCATGAAAATACCAAAAAAAACTATCAGCAGCTGGCTAAGTTAAGGACAATAGAGAGTAGCTAATACACCAAGTTTGGAGTCGGTTTGGCATTAATTAAAAGCAATGAGGCATTAAATTTCGCTAAGTGAAGAAGGCTAGCTAACTAAAGCGAAATCACCGGTATAGCGAAAATGGAAGGGCTGGCCCAGAGCAGACTCAATTGGCTAACTTAGCGAGGTATGTGTCAGTTTCGCTAAAAATGGTGCCCTAAGCGGGAAACTAGGGTGATCTAGCGAAATTTGGCATTTCAAACTTGCGAAAATATTTAAGCTAAACTTCTTCATGGACGGTTGCGAGAACCCCCCGCCGAGGACTGCTGAAAAATTTACTGAGTTGCTCTTGAGCTCACACTTCCAACGCATCGAATTTTCTTCACTTTGCCTTTGTTTTCTCATTGATTCTTGAAATTTGGTTGATGGCCCGAACATTGGATCACACTTCATGATTCATCATTTGTATTGAGATTGAACTCGAGTGCCTGAAATACCTACAAACAACCAAAAATACCCTCTAAATGGCATAAGTGTTACTAAAGAGGAATAGAACGGAGTGGTATAAATGACATGATTAATGCGCAAAAAACACTCAAAACCTATAACCTATCTAATATAGGGTTGAAATTGCACTTTTTGAGTCTTAATCAGTGAGATTGCATAACCACAAATTAGATGAGTTTATTTATGGCATTTTGAAGTAGCCCGAGAATGGCCTTCCCAATGATTGGTACTGATTGGCTCCCCACTTTACTTACTTGAGTTCTTGTAAGTCTGAGCAAAATCCTTTGGATAGTAAATTTGTCGCACATTAAAACTTATCCTCAATGGTCCCCTTCGGTATTTTAATAGACCTATCGTCTAGAGACAGTGTGATGGAAGTGGGCTTCAGTTCTCCCAAACCAAGCTACTTGTACATGGAGTATGGCAGTAGGTTCACACTAGCTCCCAAGTCTAATAGTGCTTTTTCTACACTAATGCCTCGTGTGCTGAGATTGTCGGACATCCTGGGTCCTTATATTTCACAGGAGTCTTGCACTCAATGATAGCACTCACTTGCTCAGTCAAAAAGGCCTTTTTATTCACATTGAAGCACTCACTCAATGAGGCTTTCATTTGGATTTTCGGATTTGCATTAAAAAGTGTGGGTGTTGTTGTCATTAGGTTAACTGACAGTAGTTTTAAAACAAGATGTGAAAGGGAGACCTTGAAGGTTTGGGTCACTAGATTAGCATAATGAGGTTATATAGGTGTCCTCGGGTTATTTCCTCGCTTTAGGGCAAATGACATATAGTCATTGCCAAAACCGGATCTTTGTTTAGTTTTAAAAAACCAACCCTTAAAAACATTCCCATTTGAACCCAAGCATTTCTTGGTATTTAATGTTCATCGTGAAAACATAACATTTAGCTTTAATTTTAAAGTGTATAAATGACATCTAATGAATGTCGTGTATCTACCATTAAGAATACCTTTAGACCACAAAAAACATGCTAGTATTGACCAAAGAAAATACATTAAATAGCATTAAACCCTAGTTTGGAAAGTTTGAAACACATAAATGCAGTACCTGCCCCATTTAAAACTCTTCAAGGTTTTGAGGCTTAGCCAAACATCCTTTGAGTTGTCATCCTCAAAGGGGTGTGTTTGGCGTAGGAAAATGAGAGAAAGAAGAGAGAAGAGAGAAAAGCTGTAAACCTAAAACGGGAATTTATGTGGCGCGTGGATCCAAAGTTAGGGTTACAAAATGTTATAAAGTGGCTTATATAACCTTACAAGAGATGTGAAATACCAAAATAACCAAAATAATATGATAACATTGAGAGGAAAAATGGGAATTACACAAAACGGGGTCATTTGGATGCAAGAGGCGACATTTGGCTATGCACGGTGAATTTAAGCTATGTAGCCAGGCTTCGCTGATAGTTATTTATCATAGCGAAAATTCTGTTTATAAAAATTTGGGCTTCGCTATGCACGGTAATTTTCGCAATGATGGCGAATTTTACTGATCGCGAAAATATAGCATAGCGAATTTAACTAAATTTGCGAAATTTTCGCTACTATTGCGAAATTTTAAGCTGTACCTCATAAAAATCGTACTCTATCTTTGCTTCTGCACCATTCATTGCATTTCTTCACTTCATTGACATTTCTTAAATCGACGATGAAATTGCCTAGAATTCATACGAACTCAAAAATAAATCAGCGCAATCTGGCTTGAGAGTGAAATGATGGTGGAGGTTTTACAAAACTTACCAAAACTACCAAAAGCGATCCTCAAGAAACAAAATGAGTAGTACTGTCGGACTGCACATGTGTCCGGCTTAATTAATATGATTAGTACGAAAAAAGCACTCAAAACCTATCTTAAATAGGACTCAAAATAGCACTTTTTGGGTACTAATCACCTAGCAACCCTCCTCTTCAAGGTTTAGAGGCTTTAGCCAAACATTCAAATTTTCGCTATGCCTGCAATTTTCGCTATGATAGCGAAATTCACGCTATGATAGCGAAATTCACTATGCATAGCGAAAATGTTGCCCCTCTTTTTGTGATCCAAACGACCCCGTTTTGTGTAATTCCCATTTTGCCCTCAATGTAATCATATTATTTTGGTTATTTTGGTATTTCACATCTCTTGTAAGACTATATAAGCCACTTTATAACATTTGCTAACCCAACTTTGGATCACGTTTCCACAAATACAAGTATTTTAGGTTCTGATTTTCTCTCTTTTCTCTCTTCTTTCTCTCATTTTCTCGGCTGCCAAACACACCCCTTTGAAGATGACAACTCAAAGGATGTTTAGCTAAGCCTCAAAACCTTGAAGAGGAGGGTTTCTAGGTTGGTCAATGGTGGTTTGCAGGTGTGCCTCTGTTTTAAATGGAGCAGGTACTGCATTTATGTATTTCAAACTTTCCAAAGTAGGGTTTAATGCTATTTAATGTATTTTCTTTGGTCAATACTTGGCATGCTTTAGGGTTCAGTGTATTCTTAATGGTAGATACACTGACATTCATTAGATGTCATTTACGAGCCACTGAAATTAGGTTAAATGTTATGTTTTCTACTGATGGAACATTAAATGCTCAGTAAATGCTTAGGTTCAAATGGGAATTTTTTTGGGTTGGTTTTTAAGCAAGAAACAAAGATCCGGTTTTAGCGATGACTATATGTCATTTGCCTTTAAGCGAGAAATAACCGAGACACCATACCAACCTCATTATGCTGTCTGATGACACAAACCTTCAAGGTCTCCCTTTCACATCTTTTTTTAAAACTATTGTCAGTTAACCTAGTGACAACAACACCCACACTTTTTAATGGAAATCCGAAAATCCAAATGAAAGCCTCACCATCTTGAAACAAATCATTTGTAAGATGAAAACCCATCCTTGTGTTCGACCCTAGAGCCGCTATACTGCAGTAGCTTGACTACGGAAGTAGGAGGAAATTTAGGATACAAATTTTTTTGGTTCTATAGCACCTGCGTGGAGCAGATCAACGACATCGGCGGCGGCGACCCTGCCAGTCGAGGCGACTTTGTCGAACCAATTCTTACATTTTCACCCTGGGAATGTTAGTCTCATAACATCGTCCCCTCCCCTCTTTTGTCTCGAAGGCTTCTCTTTCACGGCATCAGGCGGTGACCCTACGCGATCAGGCGCGTCTCAAAATTCTTACATTCTCTGACGGAATGTTCGTCTCTTGACATCGTCCCCTCCCAACCTTGTCTCGAGAGCTTCTCTTCACGGCATCGACGGCGACCCCTCTTTTGCCTTCAAGAATGGCGGCCGATCTCATAATTACGACATTCTCGGCGAAGAATGTTTCGATCTCTTCATCTCGTCCCCTCCCCTCTGTCTCGAATAGGCTTCTCTTAAATCTGTGAGTGGCGACCACTGCAGAGTCGAGGCGTGATCTGAGGTCTTACACATTCTCACCCATGCACAGAATGTTTCGGCCCATGACATCTCGTCCCCTCCCCTGCATCTCGTGAGATTTTATTCCGTAGCATCGGCGGCAGCGACCATACCTTATTGCGTCGAGGCGGCTAGTCTCACAATTCTTGTGTACGCCTGTGGAGATGTTTGATCCTCTGACATCTGCGTCCCTCCTCTTTGTCGGGAAAGGCTTCTCTTCCTGACCATCGACGGAGACCCTGTATTGTCCAAGAAAGCGGCCTATCTCACCAAATTCTTACATTCTAAACCACAGTATGTTTCGTCTCTTGACATCTCGTCCCCTCCCCTCTATGTCTCGAAGGCTTTCTCTTTTCGCTGACATCACGGGTTGACCACTCTTGTAGTAAGATGGCCCGTCTCCACAAATTCTTACATTCTCACAAACAGAATGTTTCGTCTCTTGACATCTCGTCCCCTCCCCCACTTTGTCTTGAAGAGCTTATCTTCCGAAGCATCGACGGTGGCGACCCCTGCCGCAATCAAGAGCGGCCAGTCTCACAATTCCTACATTCTCACCCACATAATTTTTCATCTCTTTACATCTCGTCCTCTCCCCCTCTTTGTCTCGAAGAGCTCTGCTCGCATCATCTCTGGCTGTGACCTCGACCATGATCCGAAGCGACTAATATCACAATTCATAAATTCTCACGCACAGAATGTTTCATCTCTTAACATCTAGTCCCTTCCCCATATTTTTCTATAAGAGCTTCTCTTCCACAGCATCGGCGGTGGTGACCCCTACCGCCATCAAGAGCTGCCAGTCTCACAATTCTTACATTATAACCCACAAAATGTTTCGTCTCTTGACATCTCGTCCCCTCCCCTTCTTTATCTCGAAGAGGTTCTCTTACGATATCGGCGGCGACCCTGCCGCCGTGAAGGCGCAAAATCTCCTAAATTCTTACATTCTCACCCACAGAATGTTTCGTCTTTTGCATCTCGTCCCCTCCCCCTCTTTATCTCGAAGAGCTTCTCTTCCGCATCATCGGTGGCGGCGACCCCTACCACTGTCAAGAGCGGCGAGTCTCACAATTCTTACAATCTCACTCATAGAATGTTTCGTCTCTTGACATCTAGTTCCCTCCCCCTCTTTGTCTCGAAGAGAGGTTCTCCTCTGCTATATCGGCGGCGAGAGACCACTTCTGTGCATGCAAGAGCGGAAAGTCTGCATGGTGTTCTTACATTCTCGCCCTGGAATGTTTCGTCTCTTGACATTAGTCCCCTCCCCTCTTTTGTCTCGAAGAGCTTCTCTCAGAAGTAGCATCGGCGGCGGTGACCCTGTTTAGTCAAGTGTGTGATCTCACAATTCTTACATTCTAACATGAATGTTTTGTCTCTTGACATCGTCCCCTCCTCTTTGAGAGAAAAGTACGAAGGGCTTTCTTCCCTATCATGACGGCAACCCCTGCCTTGTCAGCAACTAATCTCACAATTCTTACATTCTCACCCATAATGTTTCGATCTTTGCACATCTAGTCCCCTCCCTCTTTGTCTCTAGAGCTTGTTCCTCAACATCGTGGCGCGACTCTACTTGCGTGGCCCAAAACCAACAATTCTTACTTTCATACCCACAGAATGTTTCGTCTCTTAACATCTCGTCCCCTCCGCCTCTTTATCTCGAAGATCTTCTCTTGACAACCGGTGGCGGCGACCCTATACGAAGTCGAGAGGCGGCTAGTCTCACAATTCTTACCTTTTCACCTACATAATGTTTTGTCTCTTGACATCTCGTCCCCTCCCTCTCTTTGTCTCGAAGAGCTTCTCTTCCGCAGCATCGGCGGTGGCGACCCCTGCAGCCGTCAAGAGTGGCCAGTCACACATTCTGCATTCACCCATAATGTTTCGTCTCTCTTGACCTCCTCAGTCAACTCCCCTCTTTGTCTCTAAGAGCTTCTCTTCCGCATCATCGGCGGCGGCAGGGACCCCTGCCGTCGTCAAGAGGCGCCAATCTCACAATTCTTACATTCTAACCAACAGAATGTTTCGTCTCTTGACATCTCGTCCACTCCCCTTCTTTATCTCGAAGAGGTTCTCTTCCGCAGCATCGGCGACGGCGACCCCTGCCGCCGTCAAGAGCTACCAGTCTCAAAACTCTTACATTCTCACCCACAGATTGTTTCGTCTCTGACATCTCGTCCCCTCCCCCTCTTTATCTCGAAGAGATCCTCTTCCGCATCATCGGTGGCATTACGGTATCAGAGCGGCGAGTCTGATATTCTGTTCGCTGTAGAATATTTAGTCTCTTGACGTCAGTCCCTCCCTTTTTGTCTCGAGGTTCTCTTCGCGGCATGGTGGCGAAACCCTTGCTGGCCGTGGGCGACAAGTCTCAAAAAATTCTTACATTCTCGCCCACATAATGTTTCGTCTCTTGACATTTAGTCCCCTCCCTCTTTGTCTCAGACTTACCTCTCATGGCATCCTGGCGTGGCCCTGCCCATGTGAAGTGCGGCTTGATCTCCGCAAATTCTTACATTCTTCAGGAAGAATGTTTTGTCTCTTGACATCTGATCCTCCCCTCTTTATCTCGAAGAGCTATAACCACCACGGCATCGCGGCGACGACCCTCTGCCGCCCAAGTCAGGCGGCCCGATCCTACAATTCTTACATTCTAGCCACGCCGAGATGTTTCGTCTCTTGACATATCGTCCCCTCCCCTCTGCGTGCTGAAGAACTTCTCTTCGCCGGCATCGGCGGGGCGAATTTACCGCCAGGCTGCCATTCACACAAGTTCTTTCACATTCTCCCGCCCACATAATTTTCGTCTCTTGACATCTATTCACTACTTGTCTCAGAGAGCTTCTCTTATGTTGTTGATCGGACAGAAACATGTACCAAAATTCTGACACTATTGAAGGACTAATGGCAATCCCAGACAACGACGTCATAAAACTTGTTGGCTTTTCTGCCTATATCATTAAATATCTCTTAGAGTAAATCCATTTCAATTTTGGTTTTGGCACAATATCTGCAAGTGCCTGCGAATGACCGATATCTAAAATGGATATAAGTCCAGATCTCGATCCACGAGAGATCTGAAGAATTCTAGATCAACTACCGACTACTCAGACTCCATACTATTTGGACTATAACATGACATTGTGATCATTATAAAAGTGTAAATATCTAAGTATAAGGAAAAATGAGCCAAATCCAAAATAAATTGGAATCTAAAGAGCAAAAGAATAATAGATAGTTAAGAAAATAAATGGAAAGCTGAATAATTTATCTTTGAGAGGACATCAAGAACACTGCCATTGTGAAGTAATAGCTCCTAAAGCTTTATATTTGGGACATCTCTTTGATTGCTTCAGGAATTCGGAAGCTGCCCTATCTCTCCTTGTAATTCAAGCGGGAAATTTCAACTGTTTGTCACCATTAGGGGATAGTGCAATGTTTTACCTTTTAGGCTTTCTAACACTCTTAGCAAACTTTGGGTTAGTAGCTCCCATGCGAGATGGCATTAGGGTACTAGGTGTTGAAACACCCACAAGAACTTAATTGTTCAAGAGAGTTAGGCCACGAGATGGCTTTCTCCTACCAAAGCTTTCTTTTCTATTGCATTTAACTCTTTGCCTTTTCTTTTCATTCCCTTTTTTCTATATTTTTCTCATGGGGTTTCCACATAAACATCTCCCAAACCATTTTTCTTTCTTCCTCATACAAATTCTGGTAATCATAGGTTCTTCTTGGAAGGATTGATTTTTAGGATGGGTTGGGGTTTCAAATTTTATATTTTGAAAAATAAACCTGTTTATTTCGATTCTGGAACTAAGGTATGTCATGTATATGAATAGGGATATGCTGGAATAAATAAACTATCCGAGGCATTTCATCATCTGTATCATTTGTATCACCTAGAGTTTCGCCTCGTCAATAATCTAACAAATTCCCCAAATTTAGATTGAATAGTTGATATTCAACGGAGTTCCTTGACTTCTTTGTTCGTACCTGAAACTCAAAAAATATGTTTTGTTCCTTCTATTGTATTACCTTCCTCTGTCTGGACTTATCAGTTAGACTTAAGTCACTTTTGCACTTTTGTGTTTCAATTAAAGTTGTATTCATTTGGCCTTATTCTACATTTCTGTGCATTTCGACATTCTAATCTAACTACCTTCCAATTCGATTCGACATTACATCTCGGCAGTTTTATTCTTGAACTAAATTCTGTATATTTTCAAACTATGCAATCAATAAGCAACCTCAAATTAACAAACCAAAAATACTTACAACAATTGATTCAAATTTATCATTTATTTACAGATTGGTACAATGTTGAATCTGATATATAGGCTTTGGAGGGAGCAAAGGAAAATTCAGCTTGGGAAGAGTCTATCTTTTCTTTTGGAAGCGACAAAAGATCGTGGGGATCAGTGCAGGGTACCCTGATTGAGATGGGAATGGAGGGGAATTTCATTTCCCTTCTTTCCTTTCTCTTCTGGTTTCTGCTCGGCTTGATCTTGATGAAATCTCATTGGGAGATCAGCAACTCTTGTTTAGCTCTGCCATGGTATCTATATTCCCCAAGCCATTCATTGTGTTTCATTTCAGTCATTACTTCCAAAAATTTGGAAAGATTGAGTGTTAATCAAATCAAATTTTCTGTAGCTCTCTCACCTTTGTAAGTTCGGCTGTCTTTTTGCTTCTTGTCTATCATCCAGTTTATCCTCAAATCCTTTTATGAGACTTGTATAAAAATTTGAATCCCTTGATCTGTTCTCCCAATTTGGCTTCACCATTCTGCCTCCTTTTCTTCATGATGGGTTAGGAGGGTGAGAATCACGCTGTGGCCAGGTGTTATAAAGAGAATTCATGACTCAAACGAGTTTTTATAGAAGATCATGATCTCTTTCCTTCATTTCTTTCTTAAAGTCCTCTCTTTCTTCTTGAAGAACCTCTTTCATACGTTCTTCTCTTCTTTTCAATTCTTCTTCCCATTACTTTGATCTCTTCTTTTAACTCTTTTCATAAAGTTCCTTCACTTTGATTGATTTGTGATTTCCATATTTTCATATTTTATCTTCCTTCTGTATGGCATTGGACTCGTGAATTGTTCTCTTGGCTGCTCCGTGAGCTTTCTCCTGCTCTCTGAATGTTACATTTTGCATGGGGAGAGCAGCTAGGGGATGGAAATCTAAGGGGCTTCTTTCATCTAAGGGGCTTTTTTCATCCTGTTTTCATTGTCTCAGAAATGTGAAAGTATTATTTTCTGTGAGGAATTTCGGGTTCTTCTTCGCCGCATCCGAGCTTCTTCTTGTTTCAATCAACACCCCTTTTCTTTTTGGTTTCTGTCCCTTGCTCACTTGTCAAGAGAGGGCGATGTCAAGGTGGACTTCTTCTTCTTCTTCCCACTCCCTCCCTCTCACCCCGGCCTTTTAAACATAAAACGCTTATTGTTGTCGGGTGAGGATCAGCCCCTCTCTTATTTCCTTCATAGTACCTCATTATAGAATTTCACCACATTCTACATTGAGCTTGTATCCCTCTCGTAATAGCATACAAAGATAATTGCTTCCTCGCTTCTCTCACTCCGTGCACACATGCTTGGTTGGGACCAAAACAAGAGGGGCCAAGAAATAGAATCCATACCTTAGCCTCCTAAGTGAGGCTTCTCGTTTCCGTGGTTTTTGGTCCTCCTTCCCTCGTCCCGCCAGCTTATCGCTGAGCTTCTTTGGCAATCTTCTTAAAATTCAATTTTCCAAGAGTTTTTCAATTGACTCCATGTTTCAGGTCTCCCGCCATTCCATAGACTTCGCTAATGGCCTTGGCTCCATATGGTACCCACACTCGACTCCACTTGTTGTCTTTTCCCGCCACCGCATTTGAATAAAATTCCTTCACCACTCCGTCGGTAGCTCGATCTCTTTGATGTGTGCGTTAAAGCTTCCCCAACCTCTTTGTTCAATCATCTCTCAGTGGGTAATAGGGTTTCGAATCTTCTTTCTCGATAGGAACCCTTGTTGGCATAGTGCTTCTTCCAAATGAATGTTTCTCTCGACACAAAATCTTCTACTTCTCTTCTCTTGCTTTTCCCTTTCCTCACTGCTCTTTCTTCTCGTAAATCACTGGTGCTTCGTAAGTATCTCTTCCATCGGTTCTTCCCGTCGGATTTTTCCGGTCACATTATTCCTCCATGATCTCTTCCGGTGTTAGGTACAAGGTTTGAGGTTTCACCCATTTGAAACGGAAGGAAAGTTTTCAAGATTTTCGAGAGCTAGGGTTTTCGTGAATTTAGAATCGAAGGAAGGAGGATGAACGGTTTCGAAATTGAGCTGAGCTGGAAGCAGTTCTCCAACGTTGCAATTCAATCAAGTTTTTGTGGGCTAATTATTATTTCATTAAATCTCCGCTTGTCGCGGCATCAATTTCGCCTCACTTTTTATTTAAGAACATTAATTTTAGGCATTTAAGTAGGGTGAGTAGTCGGCACAGTCTCCATTTATGTCACAACATACTGTTTGTCGCGACATAAATAGGTTTTTTTTTAGATATTGTATGCCGTCCCATGTCGTGACTTTCATTTTCAAGTTTTGCTTCGTCGCACTATGCCCTTTGTTTAATGATCTCAAAACTTGAATTCCTTTATTAATCCTATACTCCTTAGACATTTATCTCAGCATCTCTAAGCATGAAATTCAACAAGCAATCTACTGTTATTTCACAGTTTGGTTTTTAGTGGAGAAAGTTACTCCCTTGCTCATGTCGTGGACATTTCGCAAGTTGGCCGAGGTGTCCCGAGTTGCTTTTCTCACTATGTCTTTCACCTTGCAGACGCATACGTATGATTCAAGAAAATTTAATTAAACTACAATTACCAAAATTAAATCTATCTTTATAAGAACTGACCAAACGAAATTACTGCAAAAAATTCAAAATCTAAAAGTAGAAACTAAATTTCTATGGGCCGCCTCCCATCACCCAAGCCGCTTTGAGTTTTTAACCGACTTGGCTGCTTTCGTTCTTCTTCTTTTCTAGATAACCCGCCGGAGCTCTTTCCATTCCCTTCCTCTCCGCTTAGGATAAAGGCTTCCGCCTTGTCCATTGACTTTGAATTCTTCTCCAGTATCAGTCCTTAATGTCACTGCTCCAAATGTATTGCTTGACACCACTGTGTATGGCCCACTCCATTTGGATTTCAACTTTCCTGGAAACAATTTCAGTCTAGAATTAAACAGTAGAACCTGTTCCCCTGCTTCCGAACTTTCTCCCCTCGGTGATCCTCTGATCATGCTTACTTTTGTCTTATCCTTGCAGATTCTAGCATTATCATAGGCTTCTATTTCTCAATTCTTCCAGCCGCATAGCTTGGAGCAATCTCTCTTCCCTTGCGCTTTAAAATCGGTTCAATCTCGATGGCCCATTGCCTTGTATTCCAATTCCAGAGGTAGGTGACATGGTTTGCCAAAAACAATTCTGTATGGAGACATTCCAATGGGAGTTTTGTATGCAGTCTTGTAAGCCCAAAGTGCATCATCAAGTTCAATCCTTCCTGTTGGAAATTTCTGCTTGTCCATTGGTCTGGGGATGATAAGCTAGACTCATTACATGCTTGATCCCACATTCGCCATGCGAGTTTTGGTAAATATTTTGTTTGCAATGGCTTCCCCATCACTAATGATAGTTCCGTGTTCCAAATCGTCACAAATATTTTTCGCAAGAAGCTCACAACCTGTATTAGCATCATTCCTTGACAAGCCATCGGCTTCACCCATTTGGAAACATAATCAACTCGCTAGCGTATGTACAAAGTTCCCAATGATGGTGGAATGGTCCCATAAAATCTATTCCCCATACATCAAAGATTTGTACCACCATTATATATTTCCTTGGGCATTTTTATCGGCCGCGATATTTCCAATCTTTTAAGTATCTATCACACAATTCTAACCCACTTTCAAGATAAATCTCCGAAGATAGTGGGCCAATAAAATCCATCTTGGAGTATCTTATGAGCTGTTCTTTTCCTGAAAAATGCCCCCATACGGTGATGCACGGTACATTCATCTCGTAATTTTGCCTTGCTCATTTTCCCCGCACACATCTTCTTATTATCATGTCAAGACTCTTTTAAATAATAGCTATCATCCCAAATATAATACTCATTGTCGCTTGAGTTTCTTCATGGTAGCTGAATTCCAAGGAACTACTCCACAAGCCAAATAGTTCACAATGTCGCATACCATGGAAGTCATAAGGAAACTTTAAACAGTTGCTCATCCCGGGGAAGTTCTCCTGCTAATATTACTTTCTCATCTTGCCAGCGTTTTTCTACTCTCGAAGGCTACCGCCATCACATTGTCACACCCCCTTTTTATCCTTGATCTCCAAGTCAAACTCTCGCACAGCAAGACTCCACCTTATCAATCTGCTTAGCTTCCTTCTTGACATCGTGTACTTGATTGCTGCATGATCAGTATGAATAATAACATGGGATCCCAGAATGTATTGCCTGAATTTTTCACAAGCAAATACTATGGCTAGCATCTCTTTTTCAGTTGTTGAGCAATTTTCTTGTGCTTCATTGAAGGTTCTACTAGCATAGTATATGGTCCTGAATATTTTCTCCTTTCTTTTCTCAAAGATTAAATTCTATTGCAAAATCACTGCTGCATCACACATTATTTCAAATCCTCGATCCCATTCCTCGTGCAGCCACTATAGGTGCTTGAACCAATTTGATCTTTGATTTCTTCAAAAGCAAATTCTCAGAGTCATCAAAATTAAACTCAGATCCTTCTCCGCACCGCATGGTCTCGGCTATTTTCGAGAAGTCTTCATGAATCTCCTATAAAATCCAAAGATGCCCCAAGAAGCTTCTTACTCCTTTTACCGTGGTAGGTGGTGCAAGAGTTTTGATAATGGATACCTTAGATCGTCTACTTCCATCCAAGAGCGTAAATTTTATGCCCAAGAATAATACCTCTTCTCGTTACCATAAAATGGCATTTTTCCCAATTCTAGTCAAGCTTGTTCGCACCTTTGAAGCTAATCAAGCCTGTGTTCTTCAAACACCGGATCAAAAACCGGATCCGATATTACGTGAAGTCATCCATAAAAATTTACAACCCTTCAACCAAGTCTCGAGAACATTGACATCATACACCTTCCAAATAAATAAGTGAATGATGATTATATGCCTCAAACGGCATCCTTCTCAAGGCAAATAAGACCATAAGGGCATGTGAATGTGGTCTTTTCGTCCTCAAAGTAATAGCAATCCGACAGAGTCCGAATACCCATCCAAGAAACAAAATGAGGGTGTCCCGCAAATCAGCCCAACATCCTGACCAATGAAGGCAAAGGAAATTTATCTTACATGGTCGTGTTCAGCCGTAATCAATGCATACCCTCCATCCCGCCACTGCTCTGGTTGAATCAATTCATTTTTCTCTATCAAGGATCACAAAAGAAAACCCACCCTTCTTGGGAATCCACATGGTCTGTTTCACCTATGACTATCTGAAATTGCATAGATAAAACCAGCATTCAGCAATTTGAGTACCTCCTTCCTGACTACTTCCTTCATCGCCGGATTCAAATCTTTGATGTTCTACAAATGGCTTTGAATTTTCTTCAGCTGCACTTCAGGCATGCAAATTGATGGACTGATACCCTTTAACTCTTCAATGGACCAAGCTATAGACTCTTTATGCTTCTTTAAGATTTTCAAGAACTCTCGTTCCTCGCATCAATTTAGCCCAGCGTAGATAATCACCGGTTTTCTTTCGTGATTCTAAGTAAGCATACTACAAATGACTTGGCAATCCTTTCAACACTAGCCCTCTTCATCGGGTGTTTCTGATGAATTTCCCCTTTTCATTATTTTCCCTTTGTCATTTCGTTTTGCTTCAGGCTCACCACGCTTTCTATATAACGAAAATCGCCAGGCTATGGACAATCGTAGTAGTCATCTTCACATACCGAATTTATCTCTTTTTCATTGATAAAAATCTGCATTACAATCATCGTGGAACATCGTATGTAGGTATAGACATCATCAACTACATTGCAATTTTCTCTGTCTATGTCTACATTCTACATGCTTTTGATCAAGTTGAAAGCAGCAGCTTCCTCTCCAACCCTCAAGGTGAGAACTCAGATGTAGATTGGGGTATGTGCCTCCAAGAGCTAGAATGGTCTCCCAATAGCGTGGTACTTGTGAATCTTCTTCCATGTCCGTAATGATGAAGTCTACTGGAAACAATTTCCCCAACAAAGGACTGAAGACATCTTCCATGACTCCTTCAGTTTTACCATCGACCGTCTGTCATTTGAAGAGTACTAAGGCGTGGAATAACCTCCCCCAAACTTAACCGCTGGCAACGTAAAGAGGCATCAAGTTTATACTAGCCTCCGAGTCACGTGAGAGCTTTCGAATTCAACTCTCCAATGATGCAAGGAATTGTAAACTCCCTGATCCTTCATCTTTCTTGGCAATTTCTTTATCACGTAAAGACGCAAGTAGGAGCGAGATTCACAATCCCTTCTTCTATATCTTTCTTTTCGTCAAGATGTCCTTCAGAATTTTCAGATAGAGTGGCATCCGAGCCACTATCAGAAGGGCATACCGATTCCTAGCTTCTGAAAGGTTTCCAAAAACCTTGCAAACTGCTCCTCTATCTTTGATTTCTACAGTCTCTGTGGAAATGGGACTCCGTTGTGTCTAGGAGCCTTGGATATCCTTCCCGGCCCACTCCTCTTTCTTTCTTTTCTCCAAAGGCTTCTTCCTTTTCTCAAGGCTTTCTTCTTCTATGGTGTCGCCATTTTTCTTTCATCTTTCTAACTCCTTCCCACTCCTAAGTCGCATGTACCATGCGCCTTTTGGATTCTTCTTTGTGTCACTCTAGGAAGGCATCTTCCTCCGCTTTGTTAAGGCCACCGACCTACCAGGTCTCCGTGTTCTTCAGTGAAGCATCGCGGTAGCTCGAATATTTGAGAACTCCGTAGCGCTTGCTTCCAATTCTCCAAACATTTTGTTCATGGAGGTTCAACAGCTTCTTATTATCCCCCATGAATCAGATTCGTTTCTTCAAAAGATCAGCCTCTCGACCTGGAGTATTCATTTCTCGTGTTCATTTCACGCTGAACCTCGTGGTCGCTGACAACCCCCGCTGAGGGTTCTGGTCCACGAGGGCCTGTGGAACCCCTCCACCATATGAGAAATTCCTCATGGTTCCTCGCACGGGTGATAATAAATGGCAGTGTTAGTACGTTTGAAATGGTAGCTCTCGTTCACCTGCATAATTAACCCTTCAAAGATCATAGAATTGTTCTTCAGTTGTACTCTCTCATGACTTCCCTTCAATAACTTTCAACCGGCCCTATCTCACGTGGGCAAGTGTGTGTTTTCCTTTTCTGTTGTTCATCCCGCGGCATAATGGCATCCAACTTGGCTTCCATGGTCGCCATCTTGCTCGCCTCCATGATCCCCTCTCTCTGTTGCCTTCTTGAAAACGTAAGAAGTTTTCATCAGATTTAGCCGTGTCTTCAATCAGCTCTTTTCGCTTCTTCAAGACTTTTTCGCTTCAATGCTCCTACAACATGAAGCATCAATGATCCCCTTGATATATCATTCAAGGCATGATATACAATGTCCATCTAGTTCGTGATCTATCCCTTATGCATTGACATCTTCAAAGAACCGTTTGAATATTTCCCTTAAGCTACATATAGGCTTTCATCTTCCCTCTCGAAACACAATGATTTCCTCCTTCTCTCTCGAGGAGGGTCAGGAAAGAATCTACCTAAGTAGGCCTCTTACTAACTCCTCCTAAGTATCGTAACCATATGGTAACATTATTCATACCATGTAGTCAGATCTTTAGAGAGAATGGGAATAGATAGCTCGATGACTTCGGTCTCACCCTATTCAACTTCTTCACCGTATTAGCCATCCCGAGAAATCTCCCTGTGTGCTCGTTTGTCCTCGTGATGACCAGAACCGATGTTGTTGAACCATTGTAATTAGTGCTGGTTTAAGTTTAAAATTATTTGCATCAATAGGGCCGGGGTCGCTCGACAAGTAGCACTCATCTTGAATAATAGGCTTCTCTTAAGTCCTCCAAGGTACGTGATTGGAGGCCTTCTAGCCGCTTGTCTATATACTTCATTCGATACTGCCTTTCATCTGCCATGGTTGAGTTTTCTCATTCTTCTTTTATCTTTCTCAAGCTTCCTGAGTGTTTTCCCACTCGTGGTCCGCCGAATCGCACGTTGTTCAAGCTTCATGCATTGCAAATTTTGTCCCCAAATCAAAACACACTTACATTAATAGGATTTAGTCTTAGCCAAATAAATATTTTCACATATTTGTTAAAGGTTAGTGGCGGCATTAAATCCATCGTTTGAAAGCTATTTTTGTTCTTTCTTCAAAATGTCCAACTAGCATTTTCGCTTTGAATATTGATTTACTAAATTCTTTTCATCCTCGCAACGGCTCCATAAAATCTTGTTGATCGGACTAAACACATGTACAAAATTATGACACTATTACCAAAGGATTCATTAACTAATCCCCGCAACGGCGGCTATAAAACTTGTTGACTTTCTACTATATAAACCAACATTCTTAGAGTAAATCATTTTCAATTTGGTTTTGGCCTAATATCCCGCAAGTGCACTGTGCTCTAATGTGGGCAATAAAATGGATAGAGAGTCCGTATATCGATCCTTACGTAGATCTCAAGAATTCTGTGATCAACTACCCCGAAACCAAATTCAGTCATACTGTCAGTCAGTCTGATTTAGAGCACACATGACATATGATTCAAAAGCAAAAAGTCAGAAAAATACAAAGCCAAAGTATAAGGAAAGAATGAATAATTGAAGAAAACTGAATTGTAAGAATAAAGACAATAAAGAAGAAGTGTTTTCAAGAAAATAAATGAAATCGGTTGGTCTTTGAGTATATCGGTGTACAATTGCCAAATCATCAAATCATATAAAGAAGGTTTATCAACCTCAGAAAGTTAACACTCCACAAAATTCGTGAGCTCAGACTTCGTGCTTTAAAATCATCCGTACATTTAGTGTAAAGACAAAATTCAGATTCTCCACACTCCATTAGCCTTATTATCTAATTTCGATTCTTCAAGACAGGGAATTAGATGACTACTTTAATAGGATTTCTTAATCCGGGTATTTTCTTTCGTGAATACTTCATACCCATTTTATGATCAATTTAGAGCTCAAGTATTTTAATAAGAAAGGATATACAACTTTCCTCGTTACTCTTCCTAAATTAGAATAGATCACCCTCTCCCTTGATTAGATCCACTAACACTGATCGGGCTTCACTATTCGAATTGAGGTGAACTCTCCTCGCTTGTTTAAATGGATAACTCATTCTTGATTTCAAGTGAGAAGAGGGATTTATCTAAGTAAACTTACAAAGCCTATTAGATCTCTAATAAAGGGTGTTAATATACCTTCCAAAGAGTTCTGTTCATAACTCTCAGAAACGTTCTTCTCATGTCACTCAGGACCTCCTTTGAAAATCGTGAGCAATGAAACAAACCAAAAACAAGTACTAAGAAACTCGATATTCAGATCAAAAACATTAAACCCATAACCATAAAATTTTACAACCTAAATTCACAAAATCGAAACTAATTACCAGAAGACAAATTTCCTCGACTGATAGCATTCACTTAACGGAAGCCGGTTTCACCATCAATTACATCACAAACATTCCGATCATAAGAACAACCGCAATTTGAAATCGGAAAGTCGACCGAAATTGTCAATCAAACAGATTATCTTGTGAATATCTGAAAGAATAGAATTCGCATTCAATGGTCTAAACGAGATAACATCCAGATCTAGAAAAATAAAAATAAAGGTAAAAAGAGGAAAAGTGAATTGTTCGTGTCATGAAGGGTAGTAGTGGAAAAACAAAGAAGAAGAACAGTTCAGCTCGCTGTTCGATTCATTCGCTTCACTCGTCCCGCTCTTTCTCCGTGGCTCGCATTAGAGAGGTCTCAACAAAGAAGTCTCCAAACTGACAGTACATCCTTCGTGACCCGGACCCGCCCATGTTATCGCCACCGTGGCCTCACCGCCAAACCTCTTTGTCGCACATTCAAGCCAGTTTGGCAACTTGTCGCGCCATGCATCAATAAGTCATGACATCTTTGTTTCCCCGGTTGCAGTCTACTAGCGCCGATGAGAAACCACATCGCCCAGATTAACTCTGAGTCTTTCAACAGCAGCAGAACTGATATCCAGGCATGCAGGGTGACAGGACCCAGCGGAGAATTACTCAGCCTGAAGCTGAAACCGCTGAGTCCTCATGCCACATCGATTTGCCCACAGAGACAACAATCCTTGCTTTCACCCTAACTGATGGTCCATGGCCGCGACCGTCGACATCACTCGCTTCTTCAGGCTGCATAACCGTTATCCTTCAGCACTCGTTAGATTCACTCCCGTCTTCTTGATTGTTCCCCGCATCCCAAGGTACTTCTACGAACGATTCATTCTGAATGTCGCGACATTCGGAATTCATGTCGTGATAATCGCGCCTCTTGTCTTGTCGCTTTCAATCGATGGTTTCGAAATGCGTCACACTTCTTTGTAGTGGTCGCCAGGGGAATATCATAGGAACTGAATCTTCTTGAACCCAGAAAGAAGTTTTGAGCTCCTCCCGTTTCAACTGTCAGTTTTCGTGGGTGTCGCGAATATCACCCGTCATTGACAACCTTTTGTGGTCGCGCACATTCACCATGTTGTCGCGACATATCCCAAGTCTCGTTAAACTCACCGCCAACTTGTGCATCCCTCGCCGCGACCAGCATCAACGCCTCTCTCTTTCACCTTTTCCTTTTGATGTCACGATCAAAACATAATCGACTGCAAAAGTTTTTCCAAAACCCGTTAAACCTCTTAGTTAACTGTTCTGCTTCCTCATCATTCCCATCATTTTTCCTCATTCCCTTACCCACCAAATCAGTCATTTTCTTAAAATACGGCTTTATCCTTTCTTCTTTCACACCGCAGCGAAATGCAAAATTGCGAGTTTCTTCACAGCTCATATCAGCACTATCTTTCTATTAAAATCAAAACAGAAACAAGAATCAGAAAAATAGATGATCCTGCTCACCTCCAACAGCAAAGAAATCTCATTCTTCATACACTCCCGGGACACCACAAGAGCGGCCAGCCTCCCACATTTTTGCATTCTCACCCACACTGTTTCATCTTCTCTGACATCCATCCTCCTCTTGTCCCCGTGGTTAAGGAACCTCCTCCTCCTCCGCATCACGGTTGCAACTCCTGGCCACTGCCAAGAGCCGCCAGTCTGGGTACACCCTTATATTCTCTCACCTACGTAATGCTCTCGTCTTGAATATTCAGTCCCTCCCCCTGTCCCTAAGTTATTTCATTCCCGGCAAACATCTACGCGCAATTCCTCAGTGTTTCAAGAGAGGCCAAACTAAATACCTCTACATTCATACTACGTAATGCTTCATCTCAACATCCCGTCCCTTCCGCCTCTTGTCTTTAAGCTTTTCAGCATTCGATTGGGGTACTCAAAAGTGCTATTGAACCTCATTGCTGATAGGTTTCAGTGCTTTTACGCTTCAAATCAATATAGTTAACCCTACTTACACATTAAGGTCCTACTATTCTACTCTACGCATTTTAGTGCTAAATTTTGCAATCTTTCTTGAGTTAATCATGCCAAATACTGTCGCCGAGCCGTATCCAAAGATGGAAGAATTCGTAGGTCAAAACTTCAACATCATAGACGGAGACCAAGAGGAAAGAAGAGCCGAAATATAAGAAATGAAGTTATGAGAAATGAATAAAGAAATTAACGGAATACTAGTCAGAAATTCAAGACACCGAATTTTCACATCATTTAAAATTACCGCAAAGTACAAAGAGTTGAAAATTTCACCACTGAGGATCTGACTTTCACATGAGAAGGCGCAACTCACCATGGCGAAATTGTTCCGCTCGCTTTTATCCAAACGACTCCGCTTTTGCTTTTCCCTACCCTTGCAATAGTGCCTTTGCTCTTGGCTTGTTTTTGCACTCCCTTTCAACCCACCAGAAGACCTCATATTTGCATGCCCTTCAGAGCCATGTTTGTTACAACTTTCTCAATAATCACTATTAATAATTTTGTGATAGTTTCTCTCTGCATCCCCTTCTCGTTCCTTCTCCTCGTTTCTAGCTTTTCAGATTCTTAAAGAACACACTTCGATGAGAAGACAAACCAGGATGTGTTTCTACATGAAACTTTCCTTCAGAGTGCAGGCTGTGGGACTGGGGCTGCCAAGCTGAAGGTCCCCCCAAGGCTTTCCTCACACTACAGTACCCACCGCCGGCCACCGTGTCCCCTTCTAACCGCAGGCTCTCTATCCTCTTCTGACCCCGACGGCTGGCTACCTGCAAGCCAGTGTCAAAGGGATGCCACACTAGGATCCACCATCCCATTAGCAATTCCTCTCATGGAATTCAGCTTAAGCGGTCCTCGCATAATTCTTTTCTCTCACCTGCTCACCACCTAGTAACGTAGACGCCATTTCTTAAAAGGATAAATACGTTAGGTTTTTAAAGCCAAATGAAGATCCCAAGCTGGGAAATGACTATATGTCATCCTCCCGACGCAGGAAACAACCTCATGACCCCTCATCAGTCCTTAAAGAATCTTGGGAATCTGCAGGGCTCGACACTCAAGGAGACTCTTAAGTATTTTTATTTGATTTAAATTTAAGTCTTCCAAACAATAATTTCCGCATCGCAAGCTTTTTAACAACAACCCTTAAAAATCAAGCGGGAATTCACCAATTTTGGCCTTCACTGTTAATCATTTGTACAAAGAAAACCCATCCACAGTGCGACCCTGGGGCCGCTATCTTTGCGGTAACATTTCGACGATGGGAGAAATTTAGGATACAAATATTGTTGATACGGATCACCCCTCTTTGTAGCGCAGATCAAATGGCGTCGTTGCCGAGGATGAATTTAGACACATTCTGACGGTACATGGAACATGTGATCCCTCATCTGAGTACTGGTGAATTTCTTTTATATTTACTAACATCATTTCTTTTCATTTCATAAAAAAAAAAAAAAAAAAAAAGCAGTCTTTGCGGGATTGTTTTGTGTTGTCTTGTGTTGCCTGTTTTTGCTGCAGGAATCCATGTTCTAGTGGGCTTGAACTAGAATCAAATGGAACACCCAAGGGGAGAGCAGTATAGTGAGTACCCTGTGGAGAGAAACCCTAGAGCTTATATGTCCATGAGGGACTATAGAAACCAATGGATGAGTTCACCATATGGTAGTGCCCACAGAGCCATGGATTGGGGGAATCACACACCCGATTCCTCATGGGAACCCAGGGCCTCCTGATATGCTCCTCTGAACCTCCATTTTATGCTTCAACTCCTCGATCCTCGGCCACCAGTCAATCCTCCATTTGAACAAGCCCATTTTGGACCTTACCCGGATGAGTGGATGACTTTTGTGGCGGAAGAATAAGGATTAATGCCCATTCGAATCGGAGAATTGGCATCCAGCGTGGAGGAAATGATTCGAGCAAGAAATTAGATGGAATTTGAAAAATGATTTTGAGCATAAATGGGACAACGCAAGATTCCATTGAAGACCTGAATTGATCGTGACAATGTCCGCGGAGGAGGAGTGCCAAAGTGACACCATGGTGAAGGCGGTCATCGACAACGACCACGCGGGGCTTATAGAGGATTTTATTGAAATGTTTGAAGGGTTGTCTGAATCCTCAAATACGTGTGTTGTTTCTCGGGGAGAGAAAAATAAGAAATCCTTTCCTTTATAAGCGAGGGCAGTGGAAAGAAATAGTGGAAGAGCTTAAAGAGCTTGTTTTGAAACCATTTCTCACAAATTGAACCTTTGCCCTTTTGAGCCACCCAGCCAGCGCGATAGCCCCTCCACTGACCAAGTGTATATTCTGCCTTCACCTGCACCACAACCAACCTTTGAAGCACCCACCACTAAGGCCAGCCTTGCATTGCCTGCCTTGAAAAGCCTCAAGAAATTAGTGGCCACTGTTAGAGCCTACCTTATTTACATCAAAACAAGCATTTGCCACCATTTGCATGCCTGCGGCCCGGTTGGTTAGGTGTCAGTTCGGATTTGGAGCACACGAACCTCGGCATTTCCGCTCCCCACCACTTTTTGTTTTAATTTTTCCTGTTTTATTTTATTTTATCGTATTTTATTTAGATTTCTATAATTTTTCTTTTTATATTTTCACTAATTTTTAAGTCAATATTTGTTCTAGCTTGTTTTTCACTTTTCTGCAATTTTTCTTAAATTTTCTTGTATTAATTTTTGCAGTTTTAGTAAAATTTTGAAGCGATTAGAAGAAATGGCAAGCGACAAGCGTGAGAAAATTTAGCTATGGCATAGCGAAATTTTACGCAATGATAGAAATTTTTCGCAACCATGCTTGAAATTTACCATGGGTTGTAATGGGAATTTTAAGCTACATAGCCAATTACGCTATGTAGAAAGTGTCCCAATGGAGACAAAGCAGTAAGTTAAAAAAAAATTTATTTTATTTTTTTTATTTTAATTTCTTATAAAAAAAATCGTTTTTTTATATAATAAAAATTGTCACTTTGAAAACAAATGTTTTATTTTTATTTTTATTATTTTATTATTATTATTTTATTTTTATTTATTAATTATTTTATTTTTGTTTTTAAAAAAAAAAAATTCGCTATGAGAAATTTTGCTATCATGGCAATTTTAAATATGATATTGAAAATTTTAAGCTATGATGAAAATTTTAATATAGCCCCAATACCTCAGATTTTGTTTAAGCTCATAACTTTTCATCCGGACACCGTTTTAGACGTTTATGGTACCGTTGGAAAGCTTAGAGAGTTTAGAATCAAATATGGCTAGAAGAACACTTTTAGAGTATTATGAAGGTGTAATTTCAAAAAATTCTCCAACTAGTCACCTTTTCTCTTTTCTTCTCCTAACTTGTTTATTTGAAGCCCAAACGGAGTGAATAAGGTGTCGATGGAAAGCTTGCGAAGTCTTCTATCCAACAACGATCACATCTCATCAAGGAGGTAACACTTCCTTCTCTAACTTTCCAATCCGAGCCCCATTTCGGACATTGAGATGTTTGGGTTGGGGGGAGAGTTAGCGAAGGAAGTGGCTTTTGTATTTATGTTTTTGTTACTATTTTGAGCAAACCCATTTTGTGATGTTGGTGGCTTCTGGCGGTTCCTTTCTATAAAGGCACATTTATACTATACAACTTACTTTTCAAAATTTGGACCCGTTTTGCAACCAAAATTTTGTGTGTTTTGCCTAGCCCATAGTTTGAAAAATTGAAACTTTGTCCAATTCTATTAATGTTAGATTGGTTCCATGCCTGGATGAGTGGATAATAAGTTGAACTCTTATTGATTTCGACCTTTTTCTTCCACCTTTAGCTAACCACCTGCCAAGGCGCATTGGGTCTGATAGGGTGAAGAAAAGCGCATGACCTCCTCGTAGCGCAATAACCTATCCTAGTGTTGTTGACTACCTTTAATGAGTTAAGGACCCACAGTAATGGAAAGAAGGCCAATCGTCTTGAAAAAAAAAAAAAAGAAGGAAAATTGCAATGCTGCATGAAACTACGAGCCACGTCAGAGGGTATATGGTGAAAACCTTCAAAGCCGGGCTTCAAACCTTATTTGGTTGGGAGTCGCCGACTTAGTGTTCGCTACACGGGTGGATGGGTGGAGTTTAGCAAGTTGTAGGTGCTGGAGTTTCGAAATCATTCGGAGTCCGGGGTGAAACCTTTAGAGTTTGTGGTCGAAAGATCCTCATGGCTTGATGCCCTAAACCTTCATTGGTTGGGAGTCGTCGGTTAATCCACAGATTACCTGGACTTTTGGCAAGTGAACCTCGACATTGCACCTACAACACAAAAGAGTTGTGGAATAAAAGTGGATCCCTGATCACATTTAGGTTGGTTGGCATGCTAGGTCGTGGTGAAGTAGCTAGGTTGGCGGAGAGTGCGGTTGCGGTTTATTGTTAGAGCTTATCAAGCAGACACTTAGATTTTTGGTGGAAGTTTACGGTTGATTCACCCGAGAAGGAGGCTCTTTTAATACTCAATTTTATATGGCATTCATTCTCTCATGATAATTATTGGACAACGCATTGATGATTTTTACTTAGGGTTAGGCATTACTCATTCACAACCATTTTGAAATACCATTTTTGTGAATGTTATTTTGTTATTGTTTTGTATGTTCTCTCTTTCTTTCTTTCTTTCATTCTTTAAGGGACTAGCAATGTGTAGGTTAAGTGTGATTAGTACCCAAAAAAGTGCTATTTTGAACCCCATTTATTATAGGTGAGTGCTTTTTATACTAATCATTCTAGTTAACGCGATTTACACATTAAGGTCCCTACTATTCTACTAATCGCATTTTGTGGAAAATTTTGCAGTTTTTGTGAGTTAATCATGCCAACATTGTTGAGTCGATCCAAACATGAAGAATTCGAGTCAAACTTAACATCATAGATCGGAGACCAAGAGGAAAGAAGAGTGGAAAATAGAAGAAAAATGAAGCAGGGAGAAATGGAACAGTAGCCAATGGAACATTGCTGGAAATTTCGCTACGCTGGAATTTTTGCTATCATAGCGAAAATTACTATGCATAGCGAAAATTTCAATTTTCGCTATGACTGAATTTTCGCTATGATAGCGAATTTTCGCTATCATAGCGATTTTCTCTATGATAACGAAAATCATTATGCATAGCGAAAATTGTCTACTCCTGTTTTTGATCCAAACGACTCCGTTTTGGTTTTTCTCCTTTCTACCCTTGTAATAGCCTTTGTTTTGGTTTGTTTTTGTAATTTCCCTTGCTCTGCACACTATATAAGCTAGAGTCAAGGTTTGTAACAATCAATCACTTCATAATAAATTTTGGGGAGAAGCTTTCAGCTCCCCCGTTTCTGCTCTTCTTTGTTCCCTTTTTCTCTCATTTTCTTGGCACTTTCTAGGCAGCCAAACACCCCTTGATGATGACAAATCAAGGGATGCTCGGCTAAAATCAATTCCTCCTTGACATAAAATTTCTTTGGGTCGGGATCGAAGGTTCTTGAAGGTTCCCACATTCTTTACCTTGACATCCCGCTGCGAATCAACTGTGTCCCCTTTCTAGCGCTGTAGGTTTTTATCCTTCTAATCTCCCTTGAATAAGCTATTATTTGGTAGCTTTTAGGGTTCGATGGATGCTTAATGCTAGATCCTTTGAGATTCATTCAGTTACCCTCTATGACCGGGGTGAAGGGGAGTCCGGGAGACTTTTTCTTCTTGTCGGTGACCAGTGACAATTAGATGCCATTTTCAAAGGATAAATATTTTAAGGTTGGTTTTTAAAGCTAAATGAAGATATAGTTCGGGAAATGACTATGTCATCCTCCCCAACGCGAGGAAACAACCCCGAGGACCCCTCAGTTGCCCTAGAATCCTAAATCCAGTAGCCTGACACTTCAAGGAGACTTCTTTTATATTTTATTTGATTTAAATTTAAGTCTTCCAAACAATACCTCTCCCTTGTTTTTAGCAATGACCCTTAAAAATCCAAGCGAGGAATTCACCAATTTTACAGCTCTGCTGTACAATCATTTGTACAAAGAAAACTATCAGTTCGACCCTAGGCAGCTATCACTGCCAGTAGCTTGACTACGACGGAAGATTTAGGATACAAATATATTGTTGATTTGGATCGCTATTTATTAGCGCAGTCGGCGGCCGGTGGCGGCGACCCCTACCGCCGTCAAGAGGGGCTAGTCTCACAATTCTTACATTCTAACCTACATAATGTTTTGTCTCTTGACATCTCGTCCCCTCCCCTCTTTGTCTCGAGAGCTCTGCTAGCAGCGTAGTGGTGCGACCCTACCCTGCCAGTCGGGCGTGATCTCCTGATTCTTCGTTTCTCACCCCGCGTAATGTTTGGGTCTCTTGACATATCGTCCCCTCCTTCTTGTCTCACAGAGCTTCTCTTCCCTCATCCTGTGTGGCGGCCCTACTTGCCGTCAAAACGACAGTCTCACAATTCTTACATTCTCACCCACAGAATGTTTCGTCTCTAGACATCTAGTCCCCTCCCCCTCTTTTTCTCGAAGAGCTTCTCTTCCACAGCATCGGCGGCGCGACCGTAGCCAGTCAAGAAGGCCAAACCACCGAGATTCTTACAATCATGCCCACGAAAGGAATGTTTAGGTCTCACTTAACATCCTAGGTCATACGCCTCTTTGTCTCGAAGAGCTTCTCTTAAGGCTTGATTGGAGGGGGCGACCACTCTGCCGTAGTCGGGCGGCTAGTCTCACAAATTCTTACATACAAACCCACAGGTCTTTTGTCTCTTGACAAATCTAAATCCCTCCTGTTTGTCTCGAAGAGCTTCTCTTCCGCAGCATTGGCGGCGACCCGCCTGTCGAAGCGGCTAGTCTCACAATTCCGCGCCGTTCCTACGACCACCAGAATGTTTCATCTCTTCGACATCCACGTCCCCTCCCTCTTTGTCTCGAGCTTCTCGCCCGCGACATCGGCGCGGCGTGCCGCCGTCAAGAATTTACCAGGTCTCACAATTCTTACATTCTCACCCATAGAGATGTTTCGATATAATAACGTCTAGGTCCCCTCGCTCCTCTTTTGTCTCGAAGAGCTTCTCTCCGCCTGACATCGGCGGCGCGATGCGCGCGTCAAGCGGCCAGAATCTCTAATTCTTACATTCTCTACCTGTGAGATGTTTGGTCTCTTGACATCTAGTCCCTCCACTCTCTTTGTCTCGAAGAGCTTCTCTTATGACATCGGCGGCGGCGACCCTGTAGTCGGGGCGCCCGGTCTCCTGATTTTACATTCCTCACCCACATAGAATGTTTAGGTCTCATAACATCTAGGTCCTCCCCTCTTTGTCTCGAAGAGCTTCTCTCCCACAGCATCGGCGGCGGTGACCTCTGCCGCCGTCAAAAGAGGCAAGTCTCACCATTCTTACATTCTCACCCACAGGAAGTGCAGTTTCCAACAAATTCCAAGTCACGACATCAACAAATTTGGCCTTGAAGAAGAAACTGAAGAGTGAACAAGCGAAGTCGTGACCTGAAGAAGGAAGTTGAGACAAAAAAATGACTTGGTCAAGATTAAAAGCGATCAAATGAAGAAGTTCATGTCGCGACATCATTACGATAATCGCGACACGAATAAATGATATCGTGATACCACCATGAGGTCGCGTGAACATCTTCAAGCCACAAACGACCTTCTCAAGTAAAAGTCGCAACTAATTTTTAAAGAAGGGACTTGATATGCGACCTTAGTGATAATGAAGATTAACACGAAATTACATGGCGAAACTCGAATCAGGCGACGAAATTAATGAAGCCGGACGATGTCGCGACACCGCCGGAGTCGCGGCGAGAGTGGAAAACTTAGCGATGAACATGGAGAATTCGTGACACTGAATAGAAATTCGCGGCGATTCGACGGATAGAGACATCGACGAATCCGAGGTAGCCATGGCGTCGAGTTGGTAATTAGCGACATCAAAACGCGGAAATATTATGGTCGCGACATCGGTTAGTGGTCGCGATCATGATTCTAAGGAAAGAAGGTCAGCGGCGTCCTTATTAATTAGCGACATCAGCTACACAAAAAAGAATGGAGTGCGACATCGTTGCTTCTCCGCGACGCCGGATCAAAGTCGAAAGGCGAGTCCGCGACCGAATAAAAAGCCGCGACATCGAGAGAGCTCATAAGCATAACATTGAAATCGCCAGCGTATGATTCGAAATCCAGCGACATCAAAAGGAAACTCTGTCTGAAAGGTGAAGTCGCGACATCATTTAGCATTTATCGCGACATCAGATCAAAGGGTGTTAAAGGCAAGTCGACCCGGATAAAGTTTACGCTCTGAGACGAATAGAAAAATGGAAATTAACGATTATGATTGAAGTCGCGACATCAAAGCGACTCAAAAGCGAGAATAGTGAAGTCGCTGGCGTGAAAGAGAGGTCAGCGACATCAAGTCAAGTCGCGACACACAAATGGGTGCGGTATGAACAAACAAATGGGCGATTATTTTAAATCCACAAATAGGTGCATCAGTTAGAGACGACTTCAAACCCTATAATCGCGTTGCCTGCGAAAGAAAGCGACTCTTGGCGACTTTCGAAAGAAGTCTAGGTAAGCGAGCTCGTGTATTTTAATTTGTTCTTTTCTTTGTTTCTTTGTTATTTTAGATTAGATTAGATTAGAGTAGATTGTTATTTTCATTTGAATTTCTGGATCTAGATGTTAGTTGTTGAAGTTGAAAGTTGAATGCGGAATGTTATTTTCTTCAAATTCTTGCACTGGTTCGTTTGAAGTCCAAACAAATTTGGGGTGAAACTCAGGTTTCGGATTTATAGTAGTTCTTTGATCGGGGAGCTACGTTAGTGTAATGAAGTAATTTAGAAACCCGGCTTCCATTGAATTTTCATTTATTAGAATTTATCTTTCTCTGCGAAATTTATCATAGTCATGAACTTGAGTCTTGAATACGCCTGGCGGTTTTGTTTATTTTGTGTCGATCAAATATCGGTGTCACATACCTTAATAGGATTGTTTCATGCTCAGTTTCCGGGGAGGCCCTGCAGGTGACACGAGCATTCTGAGTATTGAACATAGAATTGATACTTAACCTCTTCAGCATCATAGAATTGTTCTTGGTGGCTCTCTCGACCGCCCCGCTTCAATAACTCTCTTTCATTTGCTCGCATCATGGGCGTGTGTGTATCACTTCTTGCTTGTCCATCCCACATTGCATAATGGCGTCAACTTGGCCTCCGTGGCTGTCATCTTGCTTTCGACTCCATGATCCCGCTTTCCTCTGCTTTGTTTCCTCTTGAAAACTCGGAAGGAGTTTCATGGCGTGTGCATTCTTGAGGTCTTGTCCCGGCTCTTTTTGCCTCTTGACACTTTTACGTTGAGGTGCTCCTGGCATGACATCAATGATCCCTTTGATATATCATTCAAGGCATGATATACAATGTCCATACGAGTCTTGGATCTATCCCATGCATTGGACATCTTCTCAACAACCGTTTGAATCTTTCCCCGAGCTACATACGAACTTTCATCTTCCCACACTTTGAAACACAATGATTTCCACTCCTTTTCTACGAGGTGAGGGGCTAGGGAAGGGCTCACCTAAGTAGGCTATCTACTAACTCCCAAGTATCAACGAACCATATGGTAAAGACTAAATACCGTAGTAGGCTGCTTTGTATCTCTTAAAGAGAATGGGAATAGATGCGGTTTGATGACCACGGTCTCACCCGTTCAACTTCAACTTTGTATTAGCCATCCTGAGAAATCTTCCCGAACTCGTTTGGGTCCCTCGATTAGGATGACGATGGCCAAATCTTCTTCGGACCATTGTAATTAAATCTTGATTTAAGTTCAAAATTATTTGCATCAATGGTAGCTGCTGATTGTAGAGTACTCATCTTGAATAATGGCTTCGAAGTCCTCCATAGTATCGATGGTGGAGGCCTTCCCTAGGCGCTTCTCTATGTACTTCATTAGATCCACATAACCATCGCCATGGTTGAGTTTTACGCCTTCTTTATCTTTCTCGAACCTTACGAGTGTTCTCTTCCCCAATTACGTATGCAGGAATCGGTCGGTGTTATGTTCCTATGCATTAAAATTTTGTCCACAAATCCAAAACACACTTACATTAATACAGTTAGTGGTCAACAAATATTTTCAATATGGTTTATTAAAGGTTAGTGGCTAAAAATAACCCTTTGCTTGAAAAGCTATTTTGTTCTTTTTCTTCAAAATGTCAAATTAGCATTTCCTTCTTTCGTCGAATATTGATTTACTAAATTCTTTCGATCGGCTTAGCGGCGCCATAAAACTTGTTCGCCGGACCGAACACATATACAAATTTATAACACTATTGCGGAGCTATTGTCTAACCCCGACACTTGGCTATATAAAACTTGATACTTAGGACCATTACATATACAAATTTATAACACTATTGCCAAAAGACTATTGTCCAATCCGCAGCGAGCGCCATAAAACTTGTTAACCTTGAGTCATGTATGCAAGGTTATGACAATATTACCAAAGGACTATTAACTAATCCCAGCGTGTATGCATAAAACTTGTTGACTTTCTACTATATAAACCAAAAATCTCTTAAGTAAATCATTTTCTCAATTTGGTTTTGGCCTAATATCTGCAAGTGCCGCGAGGTCGACAAGTAATAAAATGGATATAAGTCGGATATCGATCCGAGATCTCAAAATTCTAGATCAACTATCGACTACTCGATCCATACTATTTGGACTATAACATGACATTGTGATCCGACTTAAGAAGGCACAAAATATACAAGTATAAGGAAAAAGAATGAGCGATCAAATAAAAATTTGGAATCACAAGAATAAGAATGAATAGTTAAGAAAATAAAATGACGGAATAGTTATCTTTCGGAGGACACATCGAGAACAGCGTGTTGTAGTATCAGTTCACGTAGTTAATACGATAAAATTGCTTGTGTATTCGAGGTTTAAAATCACATCGAGGCGTTTGCGGTACAGGCTGGATCTCTCTCCCACCTTCCTCCACGATTCGTTATCTAATTTCCACTGATTCTTTCGAAGGCGAGGAATTAGATGACTACTTTTAATAGGGTTTCCTTAATACAGGTATTTTTCTTTTGCAATACTTCATACCCATTTATGGGTATAAACCTTAGCTCCCGAGTTATCGGTCAAGCAGGATATCTGACTTCACGGTTGCTCGTCCTCTAAATTAGAATAGATCGCCCCTCTCATGATTAGATCTCAGCTAACACGGGATTGGCTTCACTATTCGAATTGAGGTGAACTCTCTGCTTGTTTAAATTGATAACTCATTCAACTCATTCTTGATTTCAAGTGAGAAGAGGATTTATCTAAGTAAACTTACAAAGCTCATTAGATCTCTAATAGCGGTTAATATACCTTGAAATGTTCGCCCAACTCTCGAAATGCCTTCTCTGTGTCACTTTCGAGAGGACCTCCTTGAATCGAGCAATGAAACAAATCTTAAGCGGGTATAAGCGATATTGAGATCCAACATTAAACCCATAACCGAGTAAATTCATATTGAAATTCACAAGGCTGCTGAGCAACTACGGGGAAGATAAATTCGACTATAGCATTCTTAATGGAAGTTGGGTTTCTCAATTCTTGAATTACACACTCTGACATTCTTTTGATCCATAGAACAAGCAATTTAGGCGGAAGAAGTCGAATTCGAAATTTAATGCGAACTTGAGCATTTCCGAGGTAGTAATTTTGAAAGAATGGAATTACGCATTAGAAACCTGCTCAGCGATAACATCGGATCGAGAAAATAAAACAAAATAAAAGAAGATGAAAATAATCTAATCTATAACAGCGAAACTGAAAAAGAAAATAAAAGAAAATAAAAGAAAAGAAAAAAATAAAATGAAGCCTTGGTACCGGATCTTTCGATACCTTGCCCAGCTGCCTCTGGCCTTCCTTTTCTCTGGGTATTTTGCTTATTTATAGGAGGTTTCTCGGTTGGGCCTAATTCCAATGCATTCTTTTGTGGATTTCCAAAGTAGCCCGTATTCTTGTTCGAATTAGCGACCTCAAATCCCTTATCGCGACATTAGTTAGTTTGGCACTTGATGCGGCGTTTATCGATAAGTCGCGACATTCCTTTGTTTTCTGAAGGCATCTTATGCCGGCGACAAGGAATCAATGTCGCTGACGCATCATCCATGTCGCGACGCCGATCCCTTGTGGCGACATCAGCCTAAGTCTCTGCGGCTTTGAAGCTGTTCGATTTCACGATGTAGCGACATCAATCTCTTGTCGCGACATCAACTTAAAGGCGCAGCTTTGAACGTGTCTTCTTTATGCGCGAACATCAATCCCGCCTTAGCGACATCGGCTCATCTTTCTGACTGTGATGTCTTCTTATGTCGCGACATCAGTCCTTTGTCGCGACATCAGCTCATGTCTTTGCAGCTTTCAACTGATGGTTCATGATGTCGCGACATCAATCTCTTGTCGCGACATCAACTTAGGAGCGCAACCTTCCAGGCGAGCCGTCTCATGTCGCGACATTAATCTCTTATCGTGACATCAACGCGTAATGTCTCTTGAGGCTTCAATTGGTGGCTTTTGGTGTCGCGACATCAGTCCTCTGTCCCGCGACAACGACTTAAATCCTAGCAGTTTCATCTGCTTGCGAGCACATCGCGAAAGCGAGCGCCTGCTTGTCGCGACCTCCATCCCTTGTCGGCGACATCAACCTTCATCGCGACATCCGCGATGTTGTCAGCGACATCATTTTCATAAGTCTAAAAGTTTAATCCTCGGTGCCTAACTTGTGATCCTGTCCAGCGACACGCATAATTTCCTTCAATTTTCCTGATCTTCAGCACGACATCCTGCGCTGGGCTGCATGCAAGCGGCGCAACATTAGTTAACCGGTTACTTTCATTTTACGCCGCCATTTTACGCATTTTACTCCACCAATTGCTGCATTTTCTTTTGCTTTTTCTTCTTTCTTTCACACTCCCCTGCTAATAACAAATTAGTGAGTTTCTTACGTATTTACGTATATTAATTATTCCTTTTCGGATGAAAATCAAACGAGAAAAATGGATTAAAAATAGATGACTTTTAAAGCTCATCAAACTCCCCCGAACTTAAAGTTTTGCTTGTCCTCAGCAAAGGAAAGAAAGAATTGTTTGTCCCTCAAACAAAAGGACATTTTTACGTTACATTTTTGCGTGGCGGTCAATTTGATTGAAATCTGAGAATGCATTGTTTTACGTACATCTAGCTTGAGGTAGATTCGAGGTTAGTTTTAATAGTATACAAAACTAAAGCTGATTGAAATTATTTTACAAACAACATAATGTTAGATCCTTTGTTGAATAATAAATTATTTTCCTTTCTCATCTTTCATAATGAGTCACTTAACTCCCTAAAGTCCTTCACAGTTTTGATTGTTTCATATTTTCCAAATTCCATAGGTTTATTTGTTCATATTGAACTCCTTTAATGTAGTATTCCGACCTTCAAGATCAATGGTCTTTGGGCTTATATTGTTGAAGCTTGGGTAATGGTAGGATGGAAGGAATTTTTTAGAGTTAAGATTACCTGAACCCTTTTCTCTCCTCTTTCACTCGCCCTTTCTTTCTTGTAGTTTCTTTAATAAACTCCCCTAAACTTCATGTTTGGGACATATCTTTGATTGCTTCAATTGATATGTATGCCCCTATTTCTCACTTGTAATTCATGGGAAATTTCCTTTGTTTGTCACCATTCGGGGATAGTGCAATGTTTTACCTTTTAGAGCTTTCCTAACACTCAGCTTAACAGTTAGAGCTCCCATACCATGGTATTAGGGTACTAGGTGCTGAAACACCCCTAAGAACTTAATTGTTCAAGGAGAGTTAGCTGCAAGATAAAACTTATCCCTATAAGCTTTCTTTCTATCGCATTTTCTCGCTTCTTTGCTTTTCTTTTCATTCCCTTTTCTATATTTTTCGCTGAGTTCCTCAAAACATATACTCCCTCAGTCTCATTTCTTTTCTTTCCTCTTGGAATTTCGGGTAATCATAGTTCTCACTCGAAGAATTGATTTTTAGATGGGTTTGTTTCATTGGCTTATTTTTTGAAAAAAATGTTTGTTTGCTCAATTTAACTAAGGTCATATGCATCAAGATATGAATATATGGCTAGGAATGGCTCAAACTATCCAAGAACGGCCCGCATCATCTCTCGTCACCGTATCACCTTAGGATTTCGCCTCAATCATCAATCTAACAAATTCTAGAATTTGGATTGAATAGTTGTGACTAACCATAAGGATTTCCTTGACTCATTTTTGTTGATGAGTAGTTAAATTAATTGATATTCAATAGGTTCCTTAAGTCACTGTTAATACCACAAACTCAAAAAAATTGTTTTGTTTCTTCAATTGTATAACCTTCCTCTATTCTGGACTTATCAGTTAGACTTAAGTCACTTGTACTTTCGTGTTTCAATTAAACTGTATTCATTTGGCCCTTAATCTGCATTTTGTCTGCATTTCAGCTTATTCCTAATCTAACTCGTTTCATTCAATCTACAAATTTATTACATCTCGCCAGCTTGCCTCCTCATGAATTAATTCCTACTTTATTTTCCCAACTATGCAACCACAAAGCAATACAAAATTTAACAAACTAAAGTAACACAACAATTCAATTCAAATTTATCATTTTATTTCTCTAATTCAATTGGCAAATGCTGGATACCACGCTCCTGGGCTGAGAATAAGGAAGGTCGGCCTTGGGAAGAAGTCTATCTTTTCTTTTTGAAGAGGCAGCAAAGATATTTAGGGGATCCGGTGTCTAGGTATCCAAATGAGTCGGGAATGGAGGGAATTTCATTTCCCTTCTTTCCTTTCTCTTAGTTTCGCTCAACTGATTCTTCAATGAAGATCTCATTAGAGATCAACCTTCTTGTTTAGGCCTATCTTGTCTCTCTTCCTAAGCTATCTATCAGGTTTTCCATTTCGGGCCTATTACTTCCAAAAATTTGGAAAGATTGTTGTTAATCAAATCCAAATTTTCTAGCCATTCTCTCTCGCTCTCAGAGGATTCAACATCCTTTTGCTTTTCTCTATCATCCATTTTATTCTCAAAAAATCTTTTGTAGAGATTCTGTATAAAAATTTGAATCCCTTGGACTGCTTCCTCCAATTTGGCTTCCCGTTCTACCTCCTTTTCTTCATGATGGTTGGGAGTCGAGAATCACGCTCAAACTGGACAAGTGAGTAAAAGATTCATGATCACTTTGAGTTTCTCAAAGAAGATCGCGATTTCTTTCCTTTCTTCATTTCTTTCTTGAAGTCCTCTTTGCTGCTGAAGAACTCCTTCTTTCATCCGTTCTTCTTCTTTCGGCTCTTTCTCTCCCATTGCCGGATCTCTTCTTTTAACTTTTTTCGCAAATTCCTTCCCCGAATTCTGCACATTCCACTTTTTTCCCTTTCTTCCATCTTCTTCCTCGATGGCATCGAGGACCTCCATTATTGAATTGTTCTTCAGGCTCCCGTGTTTTCCCTGCTTCTCTCGAATGTTCTATTTTGCATGGGGAGAACTAGCTAACGGGATGGAGAGAGAAATCTAAGGGGCTTTTTCATCCCGCTTCATTGTCCAAATGTGAAAGTATTATTTTCGTGAGGAGTTTCTCGGGTTCTCTTCTCTTCGCCAAGAACCGCGTGCCCTCTTCGCCTCGCAGCCGAGCTTTTCTCGTTTCAACTGGGCCCCTTTATTTTGGTTTCGGGTCCTCATTACTCCTCGTCAAGAGGAGGGTGATGTCATAGGACTTCTTTCTTCTTCCCATCTCACCTCAAACTAAACATAAAACAAAGAGTTGTTGTCAACAGATCCACCTCCATCTCCACTAAACCCACATAGATCTCATCACTGATTCCTTACTAGCCAACACAAGAGCACACTCAGCCTCCCGTCCCCACTGTACATCCAGCTTGTATCCAACAGAGGCCAAGAAATATATCCATACCTTAGCCTCCAAGGAGGCTTCCCTGCTCGTGGTTTCGGTCCTCCTTCCCTTGTCCTGCGCTTGTGCTTTCCGTCTTTCGTTGAGTTTTGCACCTTCTTAAAATTGGTTTCAAGAGCTTTTTAACTGGACCCATTGCCAGGCTCCCATTCCATGCTTCCAAGTAATGGCCTCGCTCCATGGTACCCATACCTCCGACTTAACACAAGCAGTTGTCTTTCCCCGCCTACCAGATTTGAATAAATATCTTCACCACCGCCGTGTAGCCCGACTTCTTTGATGTATGCAAAGCTTCCCAACTCCTTTGCTCTAACTATCTCCTTGTAAGGTAATAGGTTTCTGAATCTTCTTCTGACACGAACCCTTGTTTGCATAGTGCTTCTTCCACCGGGAATAAGCCTTCCCACACAAAATCTTCTACTTCTTCTTCTTGCTTTTCCTCTTCCTTGTCCGTTCTTCTTCAGAATCGCTCTGCTTCCGTGCTTCGTGCGCCCTTCCATCTTCCAAGCTCTTCCCGTCTGATTTTTCTTCAAGCTGTACATATTCCCTCCATGATCTCTTCCAAAGTTAGGATAAGGTTTGAGGTTTCCAGCTTGTCGAAACGGAAGGAAAGTTTTTTGAAGATTTTGAGAGCTAGGGTTTTCAGGAATTTAGAATCAAAAGTAGCCGGAGGATGAACTAAGCCGAAATCGAAGGTGATGGAAGAAGCCTCCAGCTTGCAATTCAACTGAAGTTTGTGGGGCCAATTATTATTTCATTAAATTCGCTTGTCGCGACATCAATTTCGCCTTCACTTTTATTTAAGAACATTAATTTTAGGCATTTAAAGGGTAAGTAGTTACACAGATTCTTTTATGTCGCGATATTACCAAGTTTGTCTCGATTACAAATAGGTTTTTAGATATCAAGTACGTCTCCCAAGTCGTGACTTTTTCATTTTCAAGTTTTTGTTTCGTCGCAACCTAAGTGCCCTTAGTTTAATGATCTCAAAACTTAAATTCCTTTATTAATCCTATACTCTTAGACATTTATTCAGCATCTCCAAGCAAATTCAACAAGCATCTACCTTATATTTATTGTGTTTGGTTTAGGGATAAAGTTTACTTCCCTTTGTTCATAAAAATGCGGACATTTCGTGTTGCCGGGAGGTGTCCTGGAGCTTTTTCACTGGCCCTTCAGCCTTGCGCATTTGATAGCCAAATGATTCAAGAAAATTTAATTAAACTACAACAAGAACTTCTCAAAATTAAATCTATCTTTATAAGAACTTAAAACGAAATTACAAAGAAAAAAATTCAAAATCTAAAAGCGTAAACTAAATTTTCTATGGTTGCTCCCATCACCGCGCTTCGCTGAGTCCTTAGTCGGGCTTGCTGTTTTGGTTCTTCTTCTTTCTAAATAACTGTCGGAGCTCTTCCATTCCTTCCTCCCCGCTAGATACGCTTCGCCTTGTCCGTTGACTCAATTCTTCTCCAAGATTACCTGTCACCGCTCCAAATGTATCGCTTTTGACACCACTGCATGACCCACTCCATTTGGATTTCAACTTTCCCGAAACAACTCTGGAAACAATTTGATCCCAAGTCATGATGAGAACTGTTCCTGCTCCCGAACTCTTTCCTCTGGATCCTTTGATCCCATGCCATTCTTTGTCTTATCCTTGTAGATTCTAGCAGTATCTTAGGCTTCATTTTCTCAATTCTTCCATTTGAGCGGTTGGAGCAATCTCTTTGCAGTTTAAAATCAGTTCAACTTCTTGATAGCCCGCATTGCCTTGTATTCCAATTCAAGGTAGGTGACTGACATGGTTTGCCAAAAACAATTCTGTATGGGACATTCGATGGGGTTGTATGGAGTCTTGTAGCTGAGGTCATCATGAAGTTTGGAAGACCAATCCTTCCTGCTTAGCTCTGATCTTTTCAAGTATTCTTTAATCTCCTGTTTGAATTTCGTCATTCACTGTCCGGGATGATAGTTGCACTCATTGTATGCTCGATCCCATATCCGCCTGAGTTTTGCAAATATTTTGTTTGGTAAAATGGCTTCCCCATCACTCAATGATAGTTCGGTGTTCCAAATCCGCTTAAAATATTTTTCAAGAAGCTCACAACTCAGATAGCATCATTCCTTGGACAATACTACTTCCACCCATTTGAAACATAATCAACTACTAGCGTATGTATACTGTGTTCCTAAATGATGGTGGAATGGTCCTATAAAAATCTATTCTATACATCAAAGATTTGCACCACCATTATACTTTTTAGGGGCATTTCATTTCTGGGTCACATATTTCCAATCTTTTGGTATCTATCACACAATTTAACCCATCAAAGACAATCAAGATAGCCAAATAACAAAATCCAGATTGAGTATCTTACGAGGTCGCTCTTTCTCCCGAAAATGCCCTCATATGGGCGATGCATTTGCATTCATTCACTTATCTTGTTCATTTTCTTTCTCGCACACATCTTCTTATTATCATGTCACACCTCTTTTAAATAATAAAGTGATCATCCCAAATATAATACTGGCCAATGCTGTTTTCCATTGCAATGACTCGAAGGAAACTACTCCAAGTGGGCTAAATAGTTCACAATGTCAAAGATACCATGGAAGTCAAGGAAACTTAAACAGCTTGCTGCCATCCGGGAAGTTCTCTGTTAATATTACTTTCATCTTTAAATAGCTGTTTTTTCTACTCTCGACAAGTGATCACCAGTCACATTGTCACACCCTTATCCTCGATCTCCAAGTCAAACTTCAGAATAAGAAGACCCACCTTATCAATCTCGCTTAGCTTCCTTCTTTGACATCGTGCATTTTGATTGCCGTGATGATCGCAGATGAATAACAATATGGGATCCCAAAATGTATCACTGAATTTTCACGCTGCAAGATTATAATAGCATTCTGCCAGCTTGTCGAGTAATTTTCAGGCTTCCATCGGGTCCTACTAGCAGTGGCCTAAGATTTTCCTTCTTCCCTTGTGACAGCCTCCCATTGCAAACACGAGATCACACATTACTCAACTGATCTGATTCTGTAAAACCCACTATAGGTGTCAACCAATTTGATCTTGATTTTCTTCAAAGCAATTTTTGTATTACTAAAACAACCTTTGTGATCCTTCTCCAAAGAATCGTGACAAGGGTCCTGGCTATTTTCGAGAAGTCTTTGATGAATCTCCTATAAAATCCAAAGACGCCCAAAAGCTTCTTACTCCTTTTACCGTAGAAGTGTGCAAGAGTTTTGATAACGGATACCTGATCGGGTCTACTTCTGAAATTCAAGATGCAAAATTTTACGCCCAAGAACAATACCTTTCCTGCTACTCATAAATGGCATTTTCCACATGCCAGTCGCTTGTCTCTTGTGATCTTTAAAGCACCTGCTTCAGGTTCCTTCAAACACGACTAAACTGATCCATACACAAAGTGAAGTCATCCATAAAAATTTCCAACCTCTTCAACCAACTCAGAATATCGACATCATACACCTTCGAATGCAAGAGAGCATTACATAAAGCCCCAAACGCAGGCATCCTTCCTCGAAGGCAAGAACACATAGGGGCATGTGAATGGTCTTCGTCCTCGTGTGCACAGTAATCTGATCAGATCTTTAATACCCATCCAAAACAAAAATGAGGTCTTCAATCCATTCAACATCCGATCAATGAAGGCAAAGTGGAATGATCTTTCACCGGGCCGCGGTTCGGGGCCTTCCTCTGTAATCAATGCATACCTCCATCCCGTTTCACCGTTTCGTTAGAATCAATTCATTTTTTCTCATTATGATCACAAGAAACCCACCCTTCTGGAACCATGGATCGGGAGCCTCACCCATGACTATCCGAAATTACATGTATAAAACCAAAGATTCAAAGAATTGAAAATTCCTTCCGATCATTTTCATCACCGGATTCAGCCTCCTGATATGTTCTACAGATGGCTTCGTTTCTTCAGCTAGAATGTGGTATGCAAATCATTTGGTTTGATGACTTTTCTTAACTCTTCTTCTTCAATGGACCAAGCTTATGTAATTCTTTATGCTTCTTTAAGATTTTCAAGAACTTCTCGTCTTTACATCACCGAGTTCAGCGTGAGATAATCACCTGCTTTCTCTGATTCTAAGTAAGCATAATGCAAATGATCAGCAACTCTCTCAACACTAAATTTCTCTTCACTCGGTTTCGATGAATTTTCATTATTTTCCCTTGTCATTTCAGATTGCCTGTGCTCAACACGCTTCTATAGAATGAACCGCTGTGATGGACACTCAAAGTAGTCATCTTCTAATATACTGAATTTATCTCTTTTCATCGATAAAAATTCTACGCATTACAATCATCAGAAGATCAGAATATATAGACATCATCAACTACATTGCAATTTTCTCTGCCTATGTCTATATTCCCGCATGCTGACAAGTTGAAAGGAAGAAACTCTTCCTCCAACCCTCAAGGTAAGAACTCATTTTCGTATGTCGATCGTGGCAGCCCAAAGAGCCTAGGAATGGCTTCTAATAGCGGGTACTTGTGAATTTTTTCCATGTCTCAGAATGACAAGTCTACTGGAAAACAAATTTCTAACAAATACCAAGACATCTTCCAAGATTCCTTCGTGTTCAATACATCGACCACCGTCATTCGGGAGAATAAAGGCGGGTCATTCTCCCAAACTTAATCGCTTAAGAACAGAAAGAGGCATCAAGTTTATATTAAATTTCCCTCCTCGAGTCACAGAGAGCTTTTTGGAATTCAACCTCCAATGATGCAAGGAATCGTAAACTCCCTCTGATCCTTCATCTTTCCGGCAATTCTTCTTATCACAAGACTCATGGGTAGGTAGAGATTCATAATCCTCTTCTCTTTCTACTATCTTCTTCTATTTAAGATGTCCTTCAGAATTTTCGCATAGTGGCATCCGAGTCACCACTTCAGAAAGGCATACTAATTTAGCCTTCCTAGTGTTTTTGTAATTTGCAGAACTGCTTCATTCGATTTCGCATTTCGTGGAAATGGGACTCCAGGTTCCAGAGAGCTCCTGATACATCCTTCCTGGCCCACTCCTTCCTTTTCTCCAAGGCTTCTTTTCCCGGGCTTTCTTCTTCTCACAATACATTTTTTCTTTCATCTTTCTAACTCTTTCCTGTTCTTCCAATTCAGACAATAGCAAATTTTTCGATTCTTCTCAGGCTACTCATGTATTTTCTTCTGGTTACAGGTTTAAATGCCATTCCTACTTCAGGTTCCGTGTTCTTCAGTGGATGCATCATAGAATTGAAATTTAGAATTGTGTTAGCTTGCTTCCAATTCCTCAGAACTTTTGTTCATGGAGGTCTAACAATGCCTTCTTATTATCCCCATGAACTGTAAAGACTGTTTTTCAAAAGATCGGGCCCCTCTGACTCTTTATATCTACTGTGGTCATTTCTCGGTCACGGCTGAACCTGTGGTCAGCTGATAACCTGCTGAGGGTTCTCGTCCATGCCTCAAGCCAAGCCCTTCCACCATGAGAAATTTCGGTTCCTCAAGGCGGTGATAATGTGCCGGTGTGTTAGTATCGGGTTTGAAATGGTAGTTTCTTCGCTCACCTGCATACTTAATTTCTTCAAAGATCATAGAATTGTTTTCAGTGTTTTCAAAGATCCCTTCAATAATCTCTTCAATCGCTTCTATCTTATTGCAACAGGCGTTTTCCTTTTCGCTTGGCCCATCTCATAATGGTGACTAATCCCGTCTCCAGGTCGTCATCTTGCCAGCTCCACGATCCCCTTTCCTCCCGGCTCGCTTCCTCTGAAAAACCTCGTATGGTTTTCATATCGCATTTTAGCCAGTCTTTCAACATCTTTTCGCTCGAGCACTTTTTCGTCAATGCTCCCACAACATGAAGCATCAATGATCCTTTCGATATATTACCTTCAAGGCATGATATACAATTTCCATCCAGGTCTTCAGATATATCCCATGCACTGGACATCTTCTCTCAAAGAACCGCTGAATCTTTCTCTGAGCTACATATGTTTCTTCATCTCTCCCCACAAATGACAATGATTTCCTCCTCCTTCTCTCCGAGGTGAGGGCCGGGGAAAGAACCCACCTGGCAGTCTCTACTAACTCTCCAAGTGCATCAACATGTAACCATACAAAGATCTGCACACATACCGTTGTATCCTTGGTGAGAATGGAATAGATGGCAGCTTGATGACTCCTGTCTCACCCCATTCAACTTCACACTCAGACAATTGATCCCTGAGAAATCTTCCCAGTAGGTTCTCGTTTCGGGTCCTCAGCTGGATGAGACCAAGAACCGATGTCACTGACCTCATTGTAATTAGTACGGGTTTGGCACTAAATTGCCTGGCACTGACATTTACTGGCTTCCTGACAAGCAGAGCACCATTCTGACATTAGCGCCCAAGTCCTCCACAAGACGCTGATCGGGAGGCCTCTGTACCGCCCCATGACTTATCCTGACTGCCTTCATCCGCCATGGTCAGTTTTCATTTTCTTATCTTTCTCAAGCTTCTAAGTGTTCTTCTTTAATTCTCGTGGTTCATTGAATCTACTTCAGCAGCCTGCTTCCTATGGTTTCAAAATTTTGTCCCCAATCAAACACTACATTGTGATTAGTCTCCGTCAACAAATATTTTCAATATGGTTTGTTAAAGGTTACATAAAAAGATCCACTCACAAAAAGCTATTTTTGTTCTTTTTCTTCAAATGTCTAAATTGAAGATTTCCTTCTTTCGTCTCGAATATTGATTGATTAAATTTTGATCATTTAACTGCGTTTACAAAACTTGTTAACTCAGACTAAAACATACAAATTTATAACACTATCGCAAAAGACTATTTGTTTAACTTACAACTAGGCGCCATAAAACTTGTTAACCTTTCAGCCATGATGCAAGGTTATGACAATATTAACAGAAGGATTGATGACCTATCCTCGCAACTGCGCCTACAAAACTCGTTTGACTTTCTACTATATAAACCAAAATCTCTTAGAGTAAATCATTTTCAATTTTGGTTTTCAGTTTGACATCCCAAAAGGCGCACAGTTCTATTAAGTACAAATGATAGGTCCGATATCGATCCCATTGCAGATCTCAAGAATTCTGCATCAACTATCCCTCGACTAACAAGCTCCATACTATTTGGACTATAACATGACATTGTGATCCAGCTTAAGAAGCTGGAAAATATACAAGAGTATGGAAAAAAGAATTACCAATCAAATAAATCGAATCTAAAGAATAAAGAATAATGAATAGTTAAGAAAATGGAATCGACAGTTATCTTTCGTAGGACACATCAAGAACACTGAGACAGAAGTATCAATTTCGTGGGGAGCAAATAATCGTATAAAATTGTTTCGTGGTATTTGTGTTTTAAAATCTTGGGTCCAAGTAGTGCTTAGCAAGACAAATTGGATCTCTCCACACTCCACGCTCATTATCTAATTTCGATTCCTTCAAGACAGGAATTAGATGACTACTTTTAATGTGATTTCCTTATCCGGGTATTTTCTTTCGCAATACTTCATACCCATTTTATTGATCAGAAACTTTAGCTCTCAAGTTATCTACAAGCAAGTGATATACAACTTCCCTACATTCGTCTCAATTAGAATAGATCACCCTCTTCTCTCGATTAGATCTCACCAACACTGATTAGCCACTTATCACATTGGAGGTGAACTTCTTCACTGTTAAATTGATAACTCATTCAACCTATATTCTTTATTTCAAGTGAGAAGAGGATTTATCTAAGTAACCATAAAGCCTATTGATCTCTACAAGAGGTTAATATACCTTCAAAGAAATGTGTTTCATAATCCTCAAATGCCTTCTCTCAGGCTATCAGAGGACCTCCTGAACCGACAATGAAACAAATCTGGGAAAACTGTATAGAACTCCATATTCAGATCAAAACATTAAACCCATAACCGTAAGTAAATTCATAAACCGAAATTCACAAGCCGGCCGGAAACAACTACGTAGGAAGATAAATTCGACTCATGCATTCACTTAATGGAAGCCGGGCTTCTCAATTACCAAATTACACACATTCTTTTCCGATCATAAGAACAACCTAATTGAAACCCGGAAAAGTCGAATTCCGCAATTGTCCAATTTAAAGAATTTGTGTAATTAAAAGAACGGAATTTACATTCACTTTTCAGCTAAAATGATAACATCCGCATCCGTAAAATAAACAAAATAAAGAAAGATGAAAATAATCTAATCTATAAACGACTTAAATTGGTGAAAAAGAAAATAAAAGAAAATAAAAGAAAATAAAATAAAAATGAAAGCCTCTTGGCCACCCAGATCTTCGTCTCGCTTCACTCTAATGCACCGGGCCTCCTTTTTCCTCCCAGTGAGCCGCCATTTGATGCGGCTCGGGTCCTAATTCCAATGCATTCTTTGTGATCATGGATCCAGCCCATGCATCAGTCGTGTTCAACTCAAACTCCTGGTCGCATTATCAACTAGTCTGGCACTCTGTCAGCAAAGATTTCATCAATGTCACGAAGATTCCTTGTTTTCCCGATAGCATCTTATGTCGCGACAAGGAATCCTGAATGTTCACATCATCCATGTCACGACATCGATCTCACGCGACATCAACTTAAGTCTCAGCCTTGAATCGAAGCTCATATTCCTACAGTCGCAAAGATCACCTCGTCGCTGGCATCAACTTGCGCGAACCGTGAATCTCAACCTGTGTCTTCTTATGTCGCCATATCAATCCTCACGCGACATCAGCTCGCGTTCTGCGTGTTCTCTTCAACGAGTATAGTTCCCCATGTCACACATCAATCTCTTGGTCGCGACATCAACTTAAGGAACCGCAACTTTCAACTGAGCACGTCTGATGTCGCGACATTAATCTCGTCGCGACATCAACTTATGTCTCCTGGATTTTTAACCGGGGTTTGCGTGTGTCATGACATCAGTCCTCTTCCACATGGCTAAACAGCCTTGCTCGGCAATAATATCTTTCTTCGTCCTCGTTGATACTTCCGCTTCTGCTGTGCACTTCATCTTGCCGCGACATCACCTTGTCGCGACACACGATGTCGCCGCGACATCATTCCTGCTCTGGCATCCTTAAATACTATCTCAGGATCCCCGCTGCACTACCAATTTTTCATTTTTCCTGATGTCGTTGATGACTACAACTGATCAGGTGTTTCAAAACTGGAAGACAAGGGTTCAGCCGCTTTCTATTTCGCCTCACATTTTCTCGTATTTACTCCACTAATTGGCCGATTTTCTAATGCTTTTTTCTTTCTTTCACACTTCTCAAGCATTAACAAATTATGAGTTTTTCTCATATTTCGTGATATTAATTATTCCTTTTCGTGATGAAAAATCAAACATAAAATGGATTAAAAATGTATTTAATTTTAAGCTCATCAAACTCCCCTTAAACTTAAAGTTTTCATTGGTCTCCTCAAGCAAAGGAAAGAAATAATTGCTCATTCTCAAACAAAAGAGACATTTTTCTCTGCTCGCTTGCAAGAGCAAATAATTTGATTGAAATACAAGGAATCTTACTGCTTTCACATTCACTCAAGTCCGGGCTTCAAGGTTAGTTTTTAATCTTTATAAGATACAAAACTAGAACCGTTGAAATTGCTTTTACAAACAACATATTCACATCTCACAATAATAAATTATTTTCCTTTCTCATCTTCATAATGAGTCACTTAACTCCTAAAGTCCTTCACAGCTTGAATGCTTTCCATATTTTCCAAATTCCATAGGCTTAAGAACTATATTGACTCACTCGTAGGTAATCTCCAAATTTTCAAGATCAATTCAGCCTTTCTGGGCTTAGGCTGTTAAAGCTGGGTAATGGGCAGGGGATGCATGAAATTTTAAAGCAGATTAGCCTCCCAACCCTTTTCTCTCCTCTTCCACTACTGCCCTTTCTTTCAGAAGTTTCTTTAATAAACTCCCCTTAAACTTCGCTTAAGTCGACATCTCTCGACGTTTCAATTAAGAACCTGTGACGCTCTCTATTTCTCACTCTGTAATTCAACTCAGAAATTCCCCTTTGTTTGTCACCATTCGTGGATAAGCAGTAATGTTTTACCTTTAGCTTTCTAACACTCTTAGCTAACTGGGTTAAGAGTTCCCATACCTCAGACGGCATTGGGTACTAGTGTCAAGAGCCGCTGCTACAGAAGATCTACGGTGGCACTCCCCACGCACTCTAAGAGCGTCATCCCACAATGCTTACATCTCTGAATCTACATAATGCTTTTGGCTTCGACATCTCGTCCCTCCCTCTTTAACTCAAGAGCTCGCTGAAGATCACGGCAAGGGGACCCCGCGCCAAGAGCTACCACTCTCAATATTCTTACATTCTCACCCACATAATGTTTTCAGCTCTAAACATGTTTGCCTATCCCCTCTGTCTCAAAGATTTTCTTCCGTTGAAGATCGCAGCCGGCGACTCCCCCGCGGGCCAAAGCTACAAGTCTCAAATTATTAGATTCTCAATCATGTTGCATCGTTTCATCTCTCGTGAGATCAAGCTCCTCCCCATTCTTTTCTCAAGAGCTTCTTCAAGAAGATCGGCTGCGGCGACCCCGCGTCAAGAGCACAAATTTCACAATTCAAACATTTCACCGCACAGTTCTGCCTCCTAACATCTCGGCTCCCTCCCCTCTTTGTCTCGAAGAGGTTATTCAGCAGACGGCACGGCCATCCCCCGCCGGCCGCTAGAGAGACAATGGGCACTTTACATCTCTACCCACATAATGTTTCATCTCCCGACATCTCATCCTCCTCTTTGTCTCGGCGAGCTTCTCTTCCGCGAAGATCAACAGAGCATGACCCTGCTGCCTCAAGAGCAAATTCCGTCCCACTCCGACATTCTCACACAAAGAATGTTTCATTTCGACATCCTTCATCCCCCTCCCTTTGTCTCGAAGATCTTCTCCTCCGTTAGACCCATTACATGACTAATGCCACCGTCAAGAGCTACCCGCCTCATCCCGACATTCTACTCCACATAATGTTCGTCTCGACATCTCATCCTCCCCTCTCGTTCTCGAAGAGCTTCTTCCGAGTGAATCGTTACGGCGACCCTCGGGCCACACAAGAGTGGACAGCCTTTAAATTCTAACATCTCCACCCACGTAATGTTTCCTCTGCCTCTCGACATCTCTTCCCCTCCCACTCTATCCTAAGAGCTTCGCAAGATCTACAGCCTACTACCCCCCGCTGGTCGTCATGAGCCACCATTCCTGACACCCGACATTCCCTGCCTCGGTCAAGCTACTTCATATCTGTCCTCCTCTTCTGTCTCGAAGAGCTTTCTTTCGCAGCATCACCTGGGGCCGGTGAGAACCCTTCGCATCAGAGCCCGCTCATAATTCTCGACATTCTCACAATACTGCACGTTTCGCTCTTTGACATCCGCCCTCCCCTCTTCGCCTCAAAGAGCTTCTCTTCCGCAAGATCGCCACGGTGACCCTTCCGTCACAAGAGCTGGCCACTTCTCAAAATTCTTATATATTCACCCATAATGTTTCGACCTCGACATCTCGCCCCTCCCCTCACTCGGAGATTTTATTCCTACACGGCGACGGCGATCTGCAGCCGCCAAGATCGGCTACCTCACACTCCCCACATTCTCACCCACGTATCGTTTCCTCGCCTTCGACATCCTCGTCCCTCCCCCTGGTTCAAGAGCTTCTTTCATCACCGGCGGCGGACTTCAGCTTGCCAGCAAGAGGCACTGGCCTCAAAATTCTAGATTCTCACCTGCTGCACGTTTCGCCCCGACATCTCGTCCTCCCCTTCTTGCTCTCAAGAATTTCTCTTCCGCAAGATTCATGGAGCCTCGTCGCCGTCAAGAGCGCCGCCCCACAATTCCTACATTCTCACCACGTAACATTTCATCTCTTAAATCTCGTCCTTCCCGCTGCTGTCTCGAAGAGCTCACTCTCCGCATCATCTGGCAGGCCGGCGACCCGACCGCAGTCAAGAGCTGCACCAAACACAACAATTCATACCCTCACGCATTGCACGTTTCATCTTCTTAACACCTGGGCCTTCCCCTTCAAGTTTAAAACTTCTATTCAAGAAGATCGGCAGCCTACGACTCCCTCGCCGCCGCTAAGACGGCCTGGCCTCAGACTTATATTTCACCACATAATGTTTCTCGGCTTCACATGAATAGCTTTTCGTTAACATCGAAGCAAAGCATGACTCACCCGTCGTTTCCAAGAGCTGCTGTCTTATAGCTTCTTACATTCACCAAGAATGCTTAGTCTCTTGACATCTCGTCCCTCCTTCTTTTCTCGAAGAGCTTTCCACAGATCACATGGCGACTTTTACACGCTTATGAGCTGCCTACCTCACACTCCCATTCGCCACACGTTTCTGCCTTCTTCATATTTACCCTCCCTCTTTGTCTCGAAGAGCTTTCCCGCAAAGATCGGCGCATGGTGAATCTGCCCATTGCCAAGAGCGCGCCTCACAATTATGATATCTCTCACCCATAATGCTTCGTCTCCCTCGAGACACATCGTCCTCCCCTCTTTGCCTCGGGAAGAGAATTCTTTTTCCAAGCAAAGACGCTAGAGGCGACCACGCGCCAAGAGCCAGCTTTATATCACAATTCTTACATTCTCACCTATAGAATGTTTCATCTCTTTACATCTCGTCCCCTCACCCTCCTTGTCTCGAAGAGCTTCTCTTCGCAGCCTTCTTGACTGCATGGTGACTTCGCCACCGCTTAGAGAGGCACGTCCCACAATTCTTACATTCACACTCATTATTATGTTTTTGTCTCACATCTCGTCCCTCCCCTCGGCCTCAAGAGCTTCTCTAACATCTATTATCGGCGACTTGCGACCCTCACACACAAGAAAGCAACAAGTCTCATACACCTGTGAGAATCACCCACATAATGTTTCGTCTCGACATCTAATCCCTCCCTCTTTGGGATTTAAAGTTTTCTCTCCCAGAGATTTTCATAGACCCCCAAAGGCCGCCGGCCAAGGCTGGCCAATCTTCAAAATTACATCCTCACCCACAAAATGCTTCGCTCGACATCTCATCCCTCCTCCCCTCTCATATTCTCAAAAGATTTTCTTCCGTTGAAGATCTGGCTGACGGCTTAATCTCTACCTGGGCCAGAAAAGAGCTACTTAGATCACAATTCTTACATCTTGTCTACGTATCGTGTCGTCTCGACATCTCGTCCTCCCCTTTGCCTCAGAGCTCCCAGATCACGGCGGGGCGACTCCCTTCCGCCTCAAGAGCATCCAGTTTCACAATTCTTACATTCTTACCCATAGAATGTTTCGTCTCTTAACATCTCGTCCCCTCCCTTTGTCTCGAAGAGCTTCTCTTCGCATCGACCCGCCAAGAATCCCCTGCTGCCACAAGACTCCCACAGAAGTCTACACCACTTGCGACTTCACTTGTAGCAGCATCGTTTCGCCTCGAAGATCTCTCGCCCTCCCTCTTCGTCTCGGCGCTTTCCTTCCACGGCTACGGCCGACCTCTTCGTCTCAAGAGCCGCTTAGTCTCACAATTCTGGCATTCACCACGTAACGTTTTGCCTCATCTAATTCTCCCCTCTTGTCTTAAAGAGCTTTCCATAGAAGACGAGCACAAGAACCTTCCGTCGGCCAAGAGCGGCCAGCCTCACACTCCATTCCCACCCACAGACACTACTTATCTCCCGACACATCTAAGTCCTCCTCTGCTCCTCGAAGAGCTCTTCCCAAGAAGATCACAGACACTCACTGCCGTCAAGAGCACAGTCCCACACTCTGCCACTCCCTCACCCCACAGATAATAGTCTCATTTTCTTCGACATCCTCGGTCCTGCTCCCTTATCTCGGAAGATGCTCTTCCTCCGCAGCATTCAGTCAGGCAACTCCTGCCACGTCAAGAGCTACCTGCCTCACAATTCGATTATCTTGCCCATGCATCGTTTCTCGTCCCTCGAGACTCAATCCTCCTCTTCTCGGTCTCAAAGTGCTTCTCTTCCGAGGACCAACATACGACCCTCGTCTCGTCAAGAGTGGCCAAGCCTTCAAAATTTGAACATTCTCACCCAGAATGTTTCCATCTCGAGATTCCTCCCCTCTCCCATTTTTGTCTCGAAGAGTTTCTTCCGCAAGATTGCAGCTGCACTTCTGTCACCGCCAAGAGTGGCCCGTCTGACACTCCTTCACATTCTCACCCGCAGAACAGCTTCATCTCAGGATTCTCAGTCTCTCCCTCTCCGTTTCAAGAGCTTCTTCCGCAGCATCGCGCGGCGACCTCCTTCCGCCTCGCAAGACTCCGCCGCCCCACACTGCCCATTATCACCCGATTGGTTCATCTCGACATCCGTCCCTCCCTCATTCAAGAGCCTTCTTCCACAAAGACGGCTTACACGATCCCGCCGTCAAGAACCAAGATAGTCTTTGTATTTTACATTCTCACCTGCTGCACGTTTCACCCGACATCTGGCCCCTCCCTTGTCTCAGAGATTGATCCACGAAGATCGGCACAGGACCCTTTCAGCCATCAAGAGCGGCTAGTCTAACAATTCTTACATTGTCACCCACAAAATGTTTCATCTCTTAACATCTCGTCCCCTCCCCTTCTTTGTCCAGAAGAGATTCTCTTCAACAGAATCGGCGGCGGCGACCCCTACCACCGTCAAGAACGACATGTCTCACATTTCTTACAATCTCACCCAGCTGACAGTTTTCTCGGCCTCGACATCTCGTCCTCCCCTTGTCTCGAAGAGCTTCTCTTCCGCTAAGACGGCTGGCACGACTGTCAGCTTCTTCAAGAGCCGCTAGACTCTCAATATCTCTTACATCTCCTGAGCCACATAATGTTTCGGCTCTTTACATCTAAATTCCCCTCCCCTCTTTCATCAAGAGCCTCAGAAGATCATGATAAGATTCGTGCCACAGAGTCAGCTTAATCAACAAGATTTATAAACTCCACCCTCCTAACGCTGTGAGCAAAGCAACCGGGGCAAAGATAGTGGCTCTGTGTGGTCTGAACTGTGGATGGGTTTTCTTGTACAAATGATTCAACTAGTGAAGGCTAAATTGGTGAATCTTAATTTAGATTTAGGTTTTTGTAAAGAAGAGGGCTTGATGATGAAAATCAAAAGAACCTGCTTAATAAGAAAAAATAATAAAAGAGATCTCCTCACATCAGACATCAGGGCTCGGGGATTCTACAAAGAATCGAGGGTTTCCAGGTCCTTTCCTGCTTGTGGAGGATCACATATAGCTGTCTTTCCAACTGATCTTCTAATTAGCTATAAAACTAACCCAAAAATAATTATCCTTTCAAAGATGGTATTTGATTAGGTATAATGTCCCTAGCAAAGGAAAACACATCTCAAAACACTACCCTACAATACACCACAGAGATAATCACTGGGCATCATGATCTAGTGAAAGTATCCACTGAACCCAAGAAGCTTGCCAAATACATTGTGAGAGCATGCTTACAGAGATTTAACCCAAGGAGATGCAGAGTAGCCAAATACCCATAAAGGTGAAGCTACATGAAAATTCAGTGAGAAAATGGCATTCATTAGTCATTTATGTTCTCATCATTCTCAAACAAGTCTCCTGATCATATTATAATTAGAATAGTTGGTAACCAAATTTGAACATCACAAGATCTAGTAACAAGCATCAAACGAGCACTAAAAGATTACCAAGCACTCCAATTCATCCAACATGAACTGAAAGGGATCTAAAAACCCCAATGTTAAAGGAGAACATAGATGGCCAATAGCTGAGCACTATGTTGAGTAAATAGGGAACTTCCAAGAGCCTAGATCCTAAACCCAAAGAATTCTCTCCATACTTCTAGAGGGAAGGGTTTTAGTTTAACCATCCTCCAGAGTCATCCCTAGGGTGTCTGGGTTGAACTTTAAATGGAAAAGAAAGGGAAAGAAAATGAAACAGGAGAGGAGAGCTAAGCCGAGAGTTAGTTTCTCCACATTTATCGATCAAGTTGATTTGGACAAAGTTTGTAATGACTCCAGGCTTATATAGGTGCTCAAAGTAAGGGAAATTATAAATAAACTAAAACAAAAGCTATTACAAGTGGTTAAAATAGAAAGAAACAAAAATGTAAATAAAAACCCACGTGAAATGCAGGAGAACAGTTTCATTGAGGAACAAAGGCACAGGATGCACAAGTCAAGAAGCTGTACTCATCCCGCGAAAATTGCAAATGCATTCTCAATCGCAATTTCAGTTATAATTTCGCAACCTACTAAATTTCGCAGGTTGCGAAATTTTGCAGCCTCGCCAAATTGCAACTTAATTTCTCGCATTTTCTCGCTTCTTTCTTCCTTCTAGTATCTCGATCTTCAATGTTGAGTTTCACTCAATTTTTCGTGCTTCTGGATCGACTCAACAATTTGGGCACAATTTCGCAAAAACCTAGAAAATTTGCCACAAAATGCGATCGTGAGAATAGGTAGGGACCTTAATGTGCAATAGAAGACCTAATGATTAGCACACAAAAGAACTTTAAAACCTATAATAAATAGTTCAAAATAAAGACTTTTTTCAGGCACTAATTCACTGATACACATCACTAGTCCCTTGAAGAATGAAAGAAAGAAAGAAAGAAGAAAGAGTATACAAAATGATAACAAAAATTATGATTCAAAAAAGGTCAGCTCAAAAGGTTGGGAAGAAGTAATGCCTAACCTCATGAAAATTAATTAACTTACTTGTATCAACTAACTCGAGAGAATGAATGCCATACAAAAATATCACAAAGAGGCTCTTCATCAACTGTGGACTTCCACCAAAATCTAAGTGTTTTTAGGTTATCAGTTTGCACCAATAAGCTTGCAAAGCTACTTTCCCCCCAACCAAACTACTGGCCGATGGCTTGATCACACCAACCTAAATATCTAATCACTTTATTTCCTCACTCTATCAGACAGGTGCACGTCAAAACTCGACTTCACCAAAGTCCGTAATCTGGATCCACCGAGATCTCAATCCAACTAAGGCTTCAGTGGCATCAAGTCAAAAGGATCTTCAACTACAAACTCTAATGTAAGCTTCACCCCTGACTTCGACGATTTCGAGAATCCAGCACCTACAACTTCACTAAACCTGAATCTATCCACTCCGTAGCGAGCACTGCGCTCACAGACTCAACCGGGCTTAGTGGCACCAGTTTTAAAGGTCACTACATACCCCTGACCGTACTCTGGTTTCAAGGGCAAAGCCGCGCTTATTTCTATCTCATTATTTTTCTTTCACATTTTTCTTTCAAGACACATCGCCTTCTTTCGGGAACTCGAACTCACATGTCGTCAACGATATAAGGTCGGCTGGTAGTATAAGAGGAATATGCGTACTTCTCAGTTTTCATCAGATATTTAAAACCGATGTGTACCTATGTGTGTGGCTAGATAATGGTGGAAGATAAGGGTCGTTACAGCGATTCAACTAATCATCCACTAACTAGGTACGGAATCAATCTAACATCAATAGATTTAGATTAAAGTTTAATTTTAATCCAGAAGTTACTAAAAACCACTAAAATGGGTGCAATTTTTTATAATTAAACTGTATATAGTATAACAACTTCACAAAAAGGAAAGTCTTCAAATATTCTTAACATAAAAAATGGACTTCAATAAAAAAAAAAAAAAAAACATAAATGCCACTTCCTTCACTAACTTTCCCCCCAACCAAATGTCACATTATCCAATGGGTCTTGGATTGAAAAGCTAGATAGCCCATGTGAAACACTTTGATGAAGATAAACATTTGATTATGGACTTCATAGTTTCTCCATCCACACCTTATTCCACTTCAGATTTGGTTTCATGATAAACAAGGATAAATACAGAGAAAAGTGACCAAATGAGGATTAAAAATACACATTCACAATAATTTCAAAATGTTCTTTCTATATATATTTGATTTATAGATTCTCAACTTTTCCAACTTAATTAAAATGACTCAAAACATGAGTTCTGAGCTGGAAAACGTTATGAAGGAAAACAAACGGAGGGAAGAAAATAAGAGCAGTTATGAAAATTTAATAATCTATACTTACTCTGTATTTTTGAAAAATAAAATAACAAAAAAACACTTATGTGAGATTAAATTTTTTTTTTTTCTTTCTTTTTTATAAGATATTTGAAAATAAATTTTTTTTTTTTTACTCCGAATCATCAGGCACTTTGCCTTATGTGTGAGCCTTCCAGACAATCTTTTTGTAAAAATTCGTAACTCGCGAATTTTCGTTGTAGCTATAAATTCATAACAGCTCATGAAAATTTTCGCAGGTTGCGAAATTTCCCTGCGAAAATTCGCAGGTTGCCTCCTGTCACCTCCTCTGCAAATTTGTTTCAAATGCAAAAAGCAACACACAAAAGTTAAGAAAATTGCATAAACAGTGTATAGTTTAAAATAAAGATGAATAAAATAGATAAAACTTAAAAAGAAAATTAACTAAATCAAAAATAAAATAAAATAAAATAAGCTAAAACAAAAATCAAAGCAAAATGTGCAGGGAGGCTATGCTCCCAAACTAATTTTTGTGCCCTGATACGCACAGATCGCGAGCTTCAGATAGCGCCAGAAACGCCGTGCTCAACCGAACCAATACTGAACTATCCAGATTGTGCCACACATCAGCAGACGCCAGCCTTCGAGGTGGTGCAGTCTGAACAACAATGAACTCAAGTATCGCATGCAAAGGTATCGGGATGGACTCGCCGAGCACGCGCTGTGAATCAGGGCCAGCAGCAAAGATATACACTCGCAACGGTGTATCGCTTTCGTGGTTTCGGCCGTGGACTTAAGGCTCTTCCATTTCTTCCTTCCATTACCCTTCAACAATATCGGGAGGTTTCTTCTGGCTTGCTATCGGCTTCTCCACCGTGGGTGTCAATCAAACAATTCTTCTAGATTCACTTTCTTGAACATGCCGCTAAATGTATGTTTAAATGGAGTATCAGAAAGCTGTCAAACTTATGCTCGATTTTCACTTGAAGTCCAATTTCTAATTCTCTTGTTTGCATTGTTTTCCATGCTGTCAATTTCGAATTTAATGAGTTACTGATCGTCCTCAAGGCTCCACAAAGTTGGGTACCCACTAGTCATGAGGTTCAAGATGGCTTCTTCCATCGGGTTCAACCAACTTTGATTTACAATCTCTAACCCACTGAACCGATCCCCGCAAAGAAGAACTAAGCAAACACCAAACAAGGAAAAAACAATTCTACCAAATGGGGTAAAGTTAATTTAAAACAAAATAAAATGAAAAAACTAAACACACTTCAGGGAAAACACTAAAAGATATATATACAAAAATTCACCGTAATCTCAGATGATGATCAAACAAACAGAGTTGATTATTCAGACTAGCACCATCCCCTAAGAGAACTTACGCCATTTTGGATTCAAGTGTCACGTGAAAAGCCTAATCATTAATATTTATAAACCCAATTTCTCTTCACTCAGCGTAGCAAGCATCAAGCAGCATAAAGGCTCTATGCCTAACCTGTGGATGTTGTACAAATGATCAATCTGCGAAGGCTAAACAGAATCTGAATGATTTAGAATAAAATAAGATAGTTTGATGATGAACCTAAAATAAATCAAGTGAAATATGAAAATAATAAGAGATCTCCATGAAGTATCGGGATACTGGCTGGGATTCTACAAAGAATCGAGGGTTTCCTGTGGTTCTTTCCTTTCAATAGGGGAGGATGACATATAGCCATCTCCTCGAACCTGATCTTCATTAGCCATAAAACCCAACCCAAATAATTATCCTTTTGAAAGATGGAACTTGATTAGCATAAATGTCCCTAGCAATGAAAAACACATCCTAAAAAACACTACCCTACAATAACTGGTCAGAGACAACTAACCTGGGCATCATGATCTAGTGAAAGATCCATCAACCCAAGCAGGCTTCGTCAAATACACATTAGGGAGAGCATGCTTAAGAGATTTTAACCTAAGGTGAGATGCAGGAGCACAAATACCCATAACTGCATACATGAAAAACAGTAGAAAATGGCATTCACTGGCCATTTATGTTCTCGCCGCTCACGAGTCCCTCATCTATACATTACAAACGGGTAATAAATGGTAACTATAATGAACATCACAAGATCTAGTAATAAGTATCAAACGAGCACTAAAGATTACTGGCAATCGACCCATTCAAATATGAATCTGCTGGATCTAAACCTAATGTTAAAGGAGAACATGCATGTACAGGCAGGAGTACCTGCATGAAAAACAATGTGGACTCCAAAGAGGCCTAGATCCCCGCACCTGTACAGCCTCCACTCTCAAGGAGGGAAGGGTTTAGTTAACCATTCTCCTAGAGTTGTCATCCCTTAGAGGGCGTTTCGTCATTATAAATGAAGAAGGAAAGAAAATGAACAGGAGAGGAGAAGCCAAGCAGAGAGAGCAGAAGCCCCACACTTTATTGATCAAGTTGACGATACAAAGCTCAGACAGACAGGCTTATATAGGTGCTCAGTGTAAGGGAAATTACAAAACAAACCAAAACAAAAGCTTATTACAAGGGGTTAAAATAGAAGAAACAAAAATGTAACAAAGAAACAAGTGAAATGCAGAGAATTAGTTGTGCTGAGGAACAAAGTGGCATAGATGCACAAGCAAGAGGTTAGTAATTTCGCATCCTCGCGCCTCAAGAGTTGCGAATTTTTTGCAATTTCGCTAATCAGGCTTTAATTTCTATTTCGCTTCTTCTTTCCTCGTCCCGATCTGACAGTTTGACTCGAATTTTTCGTATGTTGATCGACTCAACAATTTTGCACCAAGTACCTCGTAAAACTGCAAATTTGCCACAAATGCAATCGCAGGATTAGTAGGGACTCCAATGTGAAAATAGTGGTTAACGGAATGGATTAGTACAATAAAGCACTTAAAACATATAATAAATAGTGGTTCAAAATAAAGACTTTAGGCACATCAAGTACACCCCGCCACTCGCCAAGAGCAGCAATCCTACAACTATATATTCTCACCCACATAATGTTCTCGTCTCAGACATCTAATCCTCCCCACTTTGTCCTCGAAGAGCTTCCTCTTCCGCAGTTAGATTTCACAGATTTATGACTCCCAAATTACTACAAGAGCAGCCAAATTTCACAATTCTACATTCTTGCCCACATAATGTTTCATCGCCTAACATCTCGTCCCTCCCCTCTTTGCCCTCGAAGAGCTTTATCTTCCGCAGCTAGCACGGCCAGATAACTTCCTATCACAGAAGAGCACTTCATTCCCATAATTCGATGACTCACACAAAGAATGCTCTGCCTCGATATCCGCCCCTCCCCTCTCCTGTCCTCGGTGAGCTTCGCAAGATCGATAGCGCGCACCCCTTCCGACGTCAAGAGCTTTACTAACTTCAAAATTACTAAGGCTCACCCACATAATGTTTCGAATTTCGATATCTGTCCCCTCCCCTCTTTATTCTCAAAGAGATTTTATTCGCGAAGATTTGGCAAGTGGCGCACTTCTTTCAAACCAAGAGCTGGGCTAGTCTCACAATTTTGCATTCTCATCCACATAATGGTGCTCGTCTCGACATCTCGTCCTCCCCCCTTTCCGCAAGATCTCTCTTCTCGCAAAGATCACCGGCGGCTGACCTCGCCACCGTCAAGAGCGGTCCGGCTCCCACCATTCTTACATCCTCACCACGTAATGCTCTGCCTCCCGACATCTCGTCCCCTCTCGCCTGAAGAGCCTCTTCGTAGCATCTGGCGGCACGACCCCCGCGCCATCAAGAGCCGGCCGCCCCTACAATCCTTACATTTTCACCCACGTACGTCTCTGCCACATCTCTTCCTCCCCTCTCGTCTCTCGAAGAGCTTCGCAGCGATCACCTACGCGACCCTCGGCCATCGGCCAAGAGCGCCCGGTCTCACTGAGCAGGATTTTATCGTAATGTTTCGGGCTCTCGACATCTCGCCCTCCTCTCTTTGTCTCGAAGAGCTTTTTATACAAAGAATGGGCAGCGATTTACTCCTCATTTCGCCGCCAAGAATCTGACGTCTCATAATTCTGACATTCTTACCCATATAATGTTTTGTCTCTTCACACATCTCTGCCCCTCCCCTCTTCTTCGTCTAAAAGAGCTTTCTCCGCTGCAAAGATGTTTACTTGCGACTCCCCCGTCGCCTTCCAAGAGCGGCCCGTCAACAATTTAACATCTCCACACACACACACATTTGCATCCTCGACATCTCATCCCCTCCTCTGCATCCGGTCTCTAAGAGCTTCCTCTTCAGAAGATCGACTTCACGGCGACCCTTCACATTTCAAGAGCAAGTAAGTCAAAAAAATTCTACATTCTCACCCACATAATGCTCGTCTCTCGACATCTCCATCCTCCCCTACTTTGTCTCACGAGCTTTCTTCCACAAAGATCGGCAATGGGCTGACTCTACCGCCGTCAAGAACGGCCCGTCTAAAAATTCTTACATTCTCACACAAAAAATCTTTCGTCTCTTGACATCTCGTCCCCTCCCCTCTCAGGAAAAGCTCTTCCTTCCGCAACATCGGCCGGCATGTAGGCCCGCCGTCGCAAGAGCCGCCACCTCACAATTCCTACATTGTCACCCACAAAATGTTTCGTCTCTTTACATCTCGTCCTCTCCCCCTCTTAGTATCGAAGAGCTTCTCTCCCGTGATTATCTGAGGCGCAACTCTAATCGCACGAAGAGCCACTACCTCACTTATAAATTCCTCACGCACATAATGTTTCATCTCTAACATCTAGTCCCTCTTCCCCCTTTTCTCGAAGAGTTTATTTTGAACACGACTTCCACTCCGCGACCCCTCGCATCCTCGTCAAGAGAAGCCTGTCTCACACTCCATGATTTCACCCATGTAATGTTTTGTCTCTAACACTCCAAATCTCCTTCGTCTCGAAGAGTGTTCCTCCTGATTTTGCAGGCAATCCTCTGCTGCAAGAGCTGGTAAGCCACAATTTCGACACATTCTCACCTACATGTAATATTTCATCTCCCTGATGATCACTTCCTCTACATTCCCAAGGAGCTTCTCTTCTACAGATTTGACGGCGCAAGTGATTCCCAAATTTCGCCGGCCAAGAGCCATAGTCTCACAATTCTTACATTCTCACCTACAGAATGTTTCGTCTCTTTACATCTCGTCCTCCTCTCTCACTCCTTAAGAGCTTCTCTTCGCAAAGATCGCCGATCGCGACCCCGTCGCCGTAGAAAGAGCTGGCTGTATCACACTTAACATTCTAACCCACATAATGTTCTTCGGCCTTCGACATCTCGTCCCTCCCCTTTATCTCGAAGAGCTTCTCTTCCGAGTAATCAATCCATTAATCCCTCGCGTCAAGAGCCACAGCCTTCAAAATTCTAACATTCTCATTCACATAAATGTTTCATTCCTCGACATCTCGTCCTCCCACTTCACTCAAATACCTTCTCTTCCACAAAGATGATTTTGCTGCACACAGACCCTCTAATGTTTAGTGGAGGCTACTGGTCTGGTCTCATACCCTTATTTCACCCATTGTAATGCCTGACCCTCAAGTATCCGTCCCCTCCCTCTTTGCTCTCGAAGAGATTTTATTCCGCAACATCGAAGCAAGGACGAATTCTCGCAGCCAGCAAGAGCTATTAGCCTCACAATTCTTAATTTATCACCCATGCACAGCTTCTGGTTTTCGACATCTCGCCCTCCCCTCTTTGCCAGAAGAGCTTCTTTCCACAAGATCGGCGGCGGCACTCTCGCCGCCGTCAAGAGCTAGCCTTCACAATTCCCATTGTCACCCATAGAATGTTTGCCTTCGACATCTCGTCCTCCCCTCATGCCTCGAAGAGCCTCACACTGGCGGTGACCCTACGCTACGCCAAGATGGTCTGTCTCTGAACTTAGCATTCTCACCCATAGAATGCGTTTCGTCTCTCGACATCTCATCCCTCCCCACTTTGTCTCAGCCAGACGCTGCAGCACTCGTCGTGAAGAAATGGGTCATCACAGTATTTCCAACATTCTCACCCATAGAATGTTTCAATTTCGAGATCTTGGGTCTCTCCCCTCTTATCTCAAGAGCTTCTTCCGCAAAGATCACGTGCACTCTTTTCTGCCAAGAGCTGCGCTAGACTTAAAATTCTTACATTCTCACCCACAGATTATTTCGACCCTTGACATCTAGTCCCCTCCCCCTCATTGTCTCGAAGAGATTTTACTCCACAAGATTCATAGCCACACTTCAAGTAATTGCCAAGAGCTACTACCTCACAATTCTTACATTATCACCTATAATGTTTCGTCTTCTGAGATCTCGTCCTCCCCTTAATCCAAGAGCTTCTCTTCCACAAAGACGGGGCGGCATGACTGCCACGCCAAGAGCTACCACGCTCACACTCTACATTTCACTCAGATTAATGCTCTTGGCTCTGACATCTCGTCCCTCCTCTTTTCAGCTGGGAAGATCAACGGGGCGGTGACTCTGCTGCCAGTAAGGATGGCCACTTCACAATTCTTACATTCACCAGAACATGCTTTCGCCTCGACATCTCGTCCTCCCCACTTTGTCTCGAAGAGCTCTCTTCCGCAAAGATCTACGCATGCAGGACTTCATTGCCGCTTAAAGCGGCCCGTCTTCATGTTCTTACATTCTCACTCCAGAGAATGTTTCGTCTTCGACATCTCGCCCTCCCCTCTCTCGTCTCAAGAGTTTCTTCGCAAAGATCGGGCGACGGCTGACCCTTTTCTCACCGTGAAGTTTCTAAGTCTCAAAATTCCTGGTGATTCTCACCCACATAATGTTTCGACCCTCGAGCACCTAATCCCTTCCCCCCTTTTGCCTCTCGAAGAGATTTTATTCGCATCATCTATGATTAGGACTTTCAGGTCAACAAGAGTGGCTAGTCTCACAATTCTTACATTATCACCCACATAATGTTTCGTCTCGACATCCGTCCCCCTCTTTCTGTAAGAGCCTACAAGACGGCCAGCGTGACTTCACGCAATAAGATTTTACCGATCAGCACCCATTCTCACTATGCACGTTTCGCCTCTGGCTTATCTGTCTCTCCTCCCTTTCGGTCTCCCAAGAGCTTCTCTTTCGCAGCATCACCGGGGGTGACCCCTGCCGCCGTCAAGAGCGGCCCGTCTCACAATTCTTACATTCTCACCCATTGCACGTTTCGTCTCGACATCCGGGTCCACTCCCTCTCGTCTCGAAGAGCCTCTCTTCCTGGCGACTCAGAGATGACACGCGCCATCAAGAGCTAATAGCCTACAATTCCTACATTCTCACCCGCAGTAATGTTCTTCATTTCTAGATTCTCATCATCTCCCTTTCACCTCAAGAGTCTAGATATCTACTTGTAAGTAACCCTGACCAAGAATTAAGAGCTACTAGCCTCACAATTCATAAATTCTCACACACATAATGTTTCACCTCTTAACATCTAGTCCCTTCCCCTTCTTTTTTCATATTTCTCTTCCGTTAGCCTTCAGGGAGAATCCCCCGGCAGACCAAGAGCTACAAGTCTCACGACACTATATTCTCACCCATAGAATGTTTCCTCTCTTGACATCTCGTCCTTCCCCCTTTTTTTCTCGAATAGCTTTTCTTCTACAGCATCGGTGGCGACCCCGCCGTCGAAGAGCAAATTTAGTCTTACTGCCTTACATTCTCACCCGTTGTAATGTTTTGTCTCTCGATATCTCGTCCCTCCCTCTCGGCTCTCAAGAGCCTTCTTCCACAAGATCAAGCATGCATAATTCTACTGGCTGCCAAGAGCTTCATCTCAATTCTACATTCTAACCTACAATGTTCATCTCTTAACATCTCGTCCCTCCCCCTTCTGGTTCGAAGAGCTTTTCCGCAAAGATCGGCGCAAGAGTAAGGATCTTGAGTGCAGGGTAATTGATATTTAGATCACTCATCAACTTGGGAAAGATATCCGACTTAAAATCCACTTTTTACATTGATGACTGTGCACTCTTGTGTGAGAATCGACTCCATTATACTTGCATCATTAAATACATATGGAGAAAACATTTCTTATCATTTTTTAGTCGTAACAACAAGATTTTTGGCATTCCACGAGGATTGAAGAGTCAATGGTGGTAATGTTAAAAATTATTGAAGTATGGTCTACTTTAAAACTGATATATAACGTTTATGACACTATCGTAGGGAATCGAAGAATTGAATAAGTGAAAGAAATGAGATAGAGCCTAATATGTATTAGGTCTATAATTAATAATAAGCTTACGCTATTAGTTTCGGGATTTGAAAGAGAACTTAAACATCAATATTCTAACCAAAGAGAGAATTGCTAATTTGGACATTTTTCTTTGTTTTATAAAAAAATTTAGAAAATATGCAAAAATAGTTTTAACTTTAGTAGCTAAGTAAGCTACTGAAAATGTTTTATGAGCTTATAGTGATATAGATGTTTTCCACTGATTTCATTTTATCTTAGTGTGTTTCCATTTCAAGAAGATCTTACATGCATAAACTATAAGGCACTGCATTTTGGACACACTGAAAGGATTACTAAGAAATCTTAAAGAAAGTTAGAAGTGTTGAATCAGTTAGCCATGGCAAAATGTAGAAAGGTACAAAGAAAACACCTTGTGGAGAAGCAATAAGAGAGGGCCTCGAGGCAAGGACTCCATAGAGAATTTTGTAGGCCAAGACTGATTAATATTGTTGTGAGATAACTTTATGATAGAGGCCAACAATTTTTGGAAGTTAACCAAATTTTGATCACAATGGTGCAACAGCATCAATATACTAGCCATCCTAGTGAAGACCCTAATGAGCATATGGGAAGATTTCTGAGGATGGAAAATACAGTAAAGTTGAATGAGGTGAGACCTGAGGTGATTAAGTTTCAACTCTTCTCTTTTTCACTGAGAGATATGGCAGCCACTTAGTTTGAATCACTGTCTTATGGATAAGTGAACAACAAAGAGTTGGTAGGCTACATGAGTACGATTTTCCTTCTGGGCACACACTTCAGAAATGAGAGGGGAAATTGTATTGTTTAAACAAGGAGAGGATGAAAGTCTCTATAATGCATGGGAGAGATATACTCAACTTTCTTTTCACTCGGTAGCTGAACCTGGTGGCATAATCTGATAGGTTAGTGATCCACAAAATCAAAGATACATGTATTTTGACCGATAACTGGGGGTGTTACTCATCAAGACTACTCGCATGTCCTAAGTGCATGTGTCTTACATGGTTTGGGACTCCGAGAAAATGTCGCAACAATGAAAATGTGATGTCGCTACTTTGTAGATGTGATGTCGCAACTCTAAGAAAATATTGCGACATTGAAACCATTATGTCGCGAATCTAAGAAAATGTTGCGACATTGAAAACATTATGTCGTGGCTCTGCAAAGAATGTCGCAACTTCCAACTTAGTGTCGTGACTGGTACTTTGGAGCTAATGTCGGATAATAAGAAATGGTGTCTATTCACTTGGTGATTATTCTTCCTCTTCCTGATTCCTACTTTTTCCTCAATCTTATTTATTCTAGCATACTCAATTCATGAAAATATTAGCCAATCACTATCAAAGATGTATCATAGAAACACAAATTATTATCTTAGAAATTTAATAGTGATTCAACTTATTAAATCTAACTAAACTAAGAAAAATCAAAGGGACTTCATATAATCAAACACAATTCAAATACACAAAAATAAACTTGACATGAAAGGAAATACAGTAAATAAAACTAAAAATAATAATTGATACCTCATGTAGATTTATCAAGTCACAATTTGAATTCATCATTCTTTAACAACATTTCCTCTATCGCTAATATTCCAATCGGATTCGACAATAAAACTGGGTTGCCACCTAGCTACCGCTAGCTTTAATGTCCTGGCTGACTTGGTTGATTTCCCATTGATCTTCAATATTTTCCATCGTGATTCTCAACTTGTTGCTTAATCTTTATGCATATTCCTACCAAAGTAATGCTTCAATCTTTGCCCATTTACCTTAAATTGATTCCCCAATAATCTTCCATCAGAATGCCCAAATGGAAGGTTTACGATATCACAATAAAAGGTGAGTTATACAAGAGAATGTACCTTCCTCCAACTCAAAACTTCATCCGATGATCTTCGATCATGCCATCTTTTCGGTTTTCTCCTTATAAATTCTATGATTATCATAGAAACTATTCTTTCATTTTCTTCCAAATTTCACTTATCAGAAAGCATTCTCTCCCAACAGATCTTTAAGTCAAAATTTAATCTTTCACGTTCATACGGTTTCAGGTCTAAATTTCTAGAGGTAAGTGGCATGGCTTCCTAATAATGATTTTGATGGGACATCCCAATGTGGTCTGCAGTTAGCCATGCATGCCTCCATAATGCATCATCCACCATACTCATCAATCCTTCCTCCCTGTCGATACGCTTTTTTCCAAGATTTTCTTTGATTTCTCTATTGAGGACTTTAAATTATTTAATAGATCGAGGGCAGGATATAGCGACAAGACCCAAATAAATAGCTTATTTACAATTTTTTATTAATACAAAGCCTCGAGCACTTTTTCACAGAAGCAGAATCACCTCTAATTAACCCAGCTGCATGTTAAGGACCTGCAATGCTACTTTCAATCAAATTTTAGTAAAGTTTTGTCGCTTTTGCAGGCTATTTCATACCATATGTGATCTCAAACTCGCTAATGAAGAAACTAATTGGAACAGTAAAAAGGTAAACTACACAATCAGAGAGATGTAGAGAGAGTCAATGGTACTGTAATTCTCGCAACCCCGCGAATTTGATAGTTCGCACTTTATTAAATCACACTTCTCGCAGTTTCTCACATCATTCACTTGTCCTCAGCCTTTGAATTTTTGTCACTTGATTTCTTCCCACCTGTCTCCCTGCTTTAGTGTTTGTCTCTGTTATTTTGGTAGTTATGTACTTGTGGTTTGGCTATAAAAGCCCCCACAAGAGACATCAGGAAGGAGGTTTTAGCTATTGCCATTTTAATAAAGTGCTCAAGTGAAGATTTTATAGCCTCCCGCTCTTTCATTTTCTCTCATTTTCTCTCACTTTCTATATCACTAGCCAAATAAATTCTCCGAGGATGACAACTTAGAGGATGAGTGGCTGTAACTCTTTCTCCTCAAGAGTGAAGGTCACCAGCAAAGGATTCATGCTGCCGAGGGCCTCATGTTTCAACGCAAGCATTCATTGACATTTTTAAAGCTTCTTTAGTTTGGGTTTAGATACTTTCTGATGCACCTCGAATGGTCCGTATTTGATAATCTTGTGGTTCAAGATTTATTACATCCACCGAGATTCATTATTATCATTCATTAGTCTCAAGGTAAGTCATGAGACTGCTGTTTCCATCGGTTCGAGACCACTCGATGCTCATGGAATACCATTTTTTGTAGCGATAGCATAAGGGCATAGGGTTTTATATTAAATGAAGATCCTATTGAAATGACTATAGTCATCCTCCCCTAACGTGAGGAAAAGGGTCCGAGAACCCTTCACTTACCATAGGATCCAGCTAGTGTCCCATACTTAAATATAGAAAATTTTTTTGTATTTAATTATTTTAATTTCAGTTTCAACCATTACAACCCACTGCTTTTATCAAATCCCAAAATCCAAATTAAATTCACCATTTTGAATTTCACAACAAGTCATTTCAAGCAGAACTGTCCAGATTCAATCTCTAGAGCCACTCAGATCGTAAAGAGCTATGCTACGGCAGTAGGAGGAAATAGGTATAAATTTTGTTGATTCAAGATACCCCTACTGACTCGAATCAATATGCTAAGCCCATGGCATGCTTCACTTCATACTTGCTCATCAGCTTTGCAAAAAGTATATTTGCAAAGTGGTCAAGCCACACCATGTGCAGTTATCGATTTTATAACCAAACCGCTTACAAAAATGTAATTATATGTCTTATCCTGGTTCCACTCAATTTATTAAACTTCCTATTCTCGGTTCAACACATTTATTAATAGTCCTGGTAACTTCTCTCCCTTTTCAATTCATCTTATCCTACCCCCAATGCATCTATCAAATTGTTTGTTTAGTTTCAGGATATGTTGTTGTGTTTATTTAATAGTTAGAATGTTCATTTAGATCAACAATTTAGTTCAGAGAAATGTAACATAGCAACAACTCAATTCCATCAACAATTTAGCTCCAAACAATTCACAACTTATTTAACTATTCCAACCAGGAAATTTGGCTTCTCATTTATTCAACTAAGCTATTTACCACAAGTCAACAATTTCAAATTCTTAAACTCAAAGGAAATAAAATTAAAACAAAACAAACAAGAAATGTAAAAATAAGAGTGAACACCAAGCTTTGCAAAGAATTTTTCTATTTTATTGAATTTTTCAAGGATGGGATGGATATTAGGTACAAGTAGAGGGAATGGGATGGAAGAAGGTGGCAGCTGTTATTTTCTTTTCTTTTCCTGTACAATGATATGAAGGTAGATTCACTCTGGTCTAACTTGTAACCAAATGCTGTAAGGTGAGAACTTAGAATCGAACTCTGTGGTTGCCTTAACCCACGCTCTCCTTACTCTAAGTGCACCACTACACAGATAGGCTATTTGCTTGATCATTTATTTGCCTCTCGCCCCGCAGAGTTCAAGGCCCCTAAATCACTCTGCAGAGTACATCTTGATCAGATTTTTGTTGATAATAACACTTTTCCTTGTAGTTCAGGGTGCCTTCCATTTCCTTATCCCTTTTCTCTATCAGAGTTCTTATTTCCTTCTGAAGTTCCTTGTACAGATACCCAAAAGCATTTTCCTTATGCAGCAAGTTCTTCTTCATGTCATCTTCCTTTTCTTTCATGATTTTGATTAGCTCACTATTCTCCCGAAATAGACTAGAGTAGCACTTAGTTACTCTTCAATTCTACTAAGCTCTTATTCTCTAGCCCCATCTACTTTCCACTCCTCATCTCTCGTTTGACTGGCTTTTCCAAATTCTAGTCCTCATTTTCAACTCAAGATTCATATACTATCCTGAGTTGGGTACTGGACTTTGCCGGTTATCCTTTCCATGCATTTCACTTATGGAGCATTCCAGCTTTCAAAGATGATCCCGGGTGACTGATTCACCTCAAGGAGAAGGTCAAAGACAGGCCTCACACTTCTCCCCGCTCTGAGCCTGGTTTCACTCAGCCGTGGCTGCTGTACTTCGTTGTCTCTTCTTCTCACAGCCTTTGCTTTATCCCTTCCTACCTCCTGCTCTTAAGCCCTTTAGCATCTCTGTTAAGGGTGCTGGGTCCCGACATTTTCTTCTTCTCCGCCTCTTATACACCACCCAAGATATAGAGCCTTAAGATCAGTGCTGGGTGTGGAATCAGCCCCTTGTAGCCTCCTCTGTAATAACTCAAAATTGAGTTTTTAATAATTTTACCAACATTGAATTTGTAGCCCTTTAGGATAGCATACAACAAGACTGTTTCCTTCTCCCTAACTGTACACAGGTGCTTTGAAGGTAGAATGACTGAACATAAGAAATAAAACCACACCTTAGTTGGTTCAAATTACCTCCTAGCGACGGACTCATGTGGTTTTTTCGGTGGCATTCCACTTTCCTCGCTATCACCCGCATAGTTCAATCTTCCGAAGTCGTGGCTCACCATTAACTTCACCCATTTCTTCCTCTTAATAAGATTGTAAGTCTAGTCAATATGTTCTCTACCAAAGGATATCCATTTCCCTCTAACGTACACTACCTTATCCTTCATCCCCACAATGTTAGCATAGAACTCTTTCACTACATCTACAAACTCAAGAGTCTTCAGGCTCAGCAGGTGCCATCCCTGCCTCACAATCTCTCGAAATTCTGAGAAAACCACTTTGTCAGCAGCCTCTCTCTTCCCTATAAAGTCTCTATGTTGTAATTTATCTCTCCAGGCAACATAGGCCTGCTCTAAGACCCAGTCGCTTGCTTTCTCCTCTGTTCACTCAACACTAGTTTCTTCTTCTCAAATCTACTCTTTCTCTTTCTAGCTTCTTCCATCGGGTCGCTTCTGCTTTCTTTTGTTTACTTTAGCCCTTTCTTCTCACTTTGCCCTGCTTTCTCGCCCTCGAGCGGCTTAAACCGGTTTCCTTCCTCCCCTGACAAAGATATTCTTCCATGATTTCATGTTTAGAACCAAAAGATCGTCTGCCTGCACATTGTGAGAGAGAGATTAAGGGATCTAGGGTTTCGAAAAAAAGAGAGAGATTTGATGAGGAAGACTGAATGGGTTGAAGGTTATGAGGCAGATGACCTTTCAGTTTTAAAAAATTTTCTATTTATAGGCCAAAGGCTCTATAGCATCACAATTGTCGTGAAAAATTTATCAGGGTTTGTTCTTTATATATATCAGGTCACATAGAGAAATAATGTCGCGACATAAATCTTTGATGCTCCAATTGATTCATGTCGCGACACAAAGAAATCAGGTCGCGACATATTTTTTGATGTTCATTTGAACATTTGTCGCGACAAAATGGAATCAGGTCGCGACAAAGTTTTTCTTTTAAAAATCAAAGGTTCGAAATAACCTTGTCGCGACCTGAAGCAATTATGTCGCGACAGAGATTCCTGCGATTGAGATGAGGAATGATTCAAACTCTGTCGCGACACAGAGAAAGCATGTCGTGACATTGAACTAAAATTTTCCAAAATTGCATCATTCATAGTTTTCAATTAAGACACATTCAAAGCAAGGTGTATTTACTCATACCTATCAGAACATACTTGTGAAAACTCATCTAATCATCAAAGAACCCCAATTCAAGTATTTAACAACATTTCATTTCACTCAATATAATTCATCAAGATATTCCACAATGTATCCAAGTCAAGAGCACAATAAAACTGCTATAATTTTCGTCTAATAAAATTCACTTTCCCCAAACTTCAACTATGCATTATCATTAAAGACAGCGAGGAAATGGAAATACTCCTCAGAGCAATTTTTCTCGTGATATTTCGTTTGGAGAAAGGTGCTTCCTAATAACATCCATTTCTAATTCAACTTCACTGTCCTAAAAAATCAGCAAAACTACAAAATAAAAATTCTAACAAAATTAAAATTAAAACTTCAAACACACCAATTTTAAAAACCAGTTCGAACTATGAAAAATTAAAATTTGGCTGAGCGCTCCCAAGAAGTCGCTTCGCTTTAATGTCTTTAGCAAGACATTTGCTGCAGAATGTCTTCATTTCAGCAAAACTCTTTTCCCTCTTCAAAATCTAGATCTAAAATTCAATTATGCTTCCTTCAAAATAATGCTTCAGTCTCTAACCATTTACTTTAAATTTACTTCCAGATTAAGCTTTTAGTGTTATCGTCTAAAGGTGTGACTTGTTACCATCAGTAAGATCCACCATCTTGACTTCAATTTCTCTAGAAATAGCTTAAGCCTGGAGTTATATAAGAGGACTTGTTCTCCTACCTTGAATTCCCTCCTCAGAATCTTCTGATCATGCCACTTATTAGAGTTACAATATGAAAACTTGATTCTTCCTCAGGTCACTGGGAATGCATCCTCAATGATTCAGATGGTTAGGACAGCTGTCTCACACACTTTGAGATTCCCATCTCAATTCGAATTTATGGATCCGAACCTAGCTTCTAGGGCGCGAGACTATATACTGGACTGGACTCTTTACCTGCTTTATCAGACGTTAGTGTGTCCAAGTCTTATAATTGTAGCAACATGTTGTATACAAAAATACAAAATAAAACTACCACCGTAGTGGTGTTTACAGTGTCACATACATATAGTCCAAAGTCCCATTTACATTTACAAAAACTATACATTTACATTTACCGGTCGTAGCTGAACTCATAAAGGATGAACCCCTTACTAGTGTGTTTGCCTGTTATAATGCTTAAAGATCACCGTCATTTTTCACTCACACTCGATTGAAAACCTCGTGCTGTTTACGCTTAGTGGGAAACATATGTATTATGCATATACACTTTTATAGTGAGCATATAACAATAACAGATAGCAGAATTGTCATGCATTCATATAAGGAACTTATACAATTACTTATGTTTATAATGTGTAATTTATGCTTATTCTGACTTCCATAGGACTCATACTTGTACTTATAGCAACTTTATGCTTTGATTAGATCTCCCAGAGAAAGCATAAGAACTTATTCTTATACAGAAACACCTTAGGGCTACGCATCGTAACGATAAACATTTGTGTACTCTATTTCGTCATTCAGGTTATTAGCATATAACTATGGAAATACCTAGACCAGTAATAATAAATGAGTAAGACACAAAGACAATAAGTAATTCCGGGTTGCACATAGCGCACTTAAGTGTCGAGCACCTGTAGCGGAGTGTCAAGACCGATCAAACGCGGTTCCGCACGCAATGGCGCTGTGAGCACTAGCGTCACATTCAATCGTAACGTGCCTCGCACATGCAATGCACATGTTAGGCACCAAGCAGAGGCCGTGTCATTTAACACCTCGGCCTTAGGCATTCTACGATTATATGTATTCCAACATCCTAGCTTATTATAAGGCATGAAGTTTTCCTGACATCAACTCGCCGGCGCCAGGTATGGCACATTTTCACTTCATTTCTTCTATCTTAACCCCGTTAATCATTTATTAGAGTTCTAATTTCAGATGCGACCATAACTCATACAAAGCAAAAATACCAAAATCTGGGTTATAAGAACTATGGTAATGCAGACCACTGCTTGGTACCTAAGACCAAACCGGTTCTGAAGAGTGGTACCGGTACCACTTTGGATGGTACTAGTACCATTTTCCTTCAAGACGCGGTGTAATGGTGACACTCTCGTTTCTTTGGTACCTATGACGGCACTCATGGTGCGATTCGCCTTTAAATGGCAATAATTCAATTCTTCATTCACCTTCCATAATCTCTCTTCTATTCCATCCTTCATCAAACCAACATGGAATCCCTCCAAACAACTCCACAAACACTTTTAATTAGCCAAATAATCCAAGGATTCATACTAAAGTTCACCAAAATTTACAAATCCATACAAATATGAAGGATTCCATATCTAATTGATATAAACTAGGGATTTTCAACCCAACTTCCCATAAATCTAGAGTTAGGATGTATTCCTAACAAAACCCTAGAAAGGGAACCAAACTAATATCTAAAGAAAACCCTAGCAATCCATACCCAAGTAGTTTTCGTACAAAAACTACTAGAATCCAAACAAAACTTTAGAATTTCCATACCTTGCCTCGACTCCCCTTCCTCTTCTTCTCTTCTTCCTCTCCTCCCAACCCGTATGTTTCTTGTCTGGAGACCAAAAAATGAGCTATTTTTGTCTCCTCCCTTTTATAGTTAAACTTTTCTCAGATTCGCTTTAATTCCTCCTCATTCTATTATTTCCGTACTACCATTTATGTTATTTCCACTTTGGCCTCTAATCTTATCAACTTATGACTTTCTAGGTCCCTTGACAAATTACAATTTGTCCTATGTCTTGTACACTTCGAGTTTAAATTTCCATATTCTCGCATTTAAAATTACTTAAAATCTCGAATTTATGCCTATAAATACCCTAAACATGTTGAAAACGATCAGTATATTTCTCAGTATGCTACATGCCCCACTCTGAACCCCAGATTCTCAGAGAGGAGTTGGTGGCTGGCCTCGAAACACAACCTGGCTTGCCCGGAATGCCGCTAACTCAAAGAAACTTTCTTTCATGTATGTTTAGCAACCTTTTATTTTCTCCCATGAAAGAAAGCATCTAGTCTTCAAAGGAGCTTGATCTCCTCTGCCCTTGATTTTATGCTCTCTGTCCTGCTAGCTGTTGTTGCTGTTATTGTTGTTAGAACCTAGGTGAGGCACATGATATCAAGGTAAATTCCTGCTCGTGTCTTTGACTCTGCACTCCTCCTCCCTCATATGAGAAGTTCTCATGGTTCCTAAGTGCTGGTTTGTAGTAAGTGGGAAAGTTGAGGTTGGGTTTAAAAGTATAACTCTTGTTGGCATTGAGGTATTATGCCTCCTCAACTTGGTAGGGACCCTCATGGGTTGATCCCTTCAAAGACTGCTTTCTTTCCTCCTTTCCATCCACGCCTCACTGCAGCAGCCAGATTCTTCTCTCAAGATTTCCAAGCTTGCTTATTAATACATCCAACTCTTTGCCTAATTGAAGTCACCATTAGTTTCTTCACCATGAATTCACTCCTCGCCATCATCGTCTCTTAATCTTCAAATGGAGCTTTTGTAGTTGCATTTCTAGCAAGGTCTTCAATCAGCCGCCTCGCCTCCTCTTACACTTCTTCTTTGAAAGCCCTTACAACAAAGCTGCATCACTTATACTCGAGGCATAATTCATGGAATGGTAGAATATATCCATCTGAGTGGTCAGATTTATTCCATGGATAGGGTATCTTTTGAGTAATCTCTTGTATCTCTCCCATGCATTGTAGAGACTTTCATCCTCCCCCTACTTGAAGACTATAATTTCTTCTCTTCTTTCAAAAGTCAGGGCTGGGGGAAAAAATCTGCCCATATAGGCCTCCACCAATTCTTCCCAATTTTCCACTGATCCAACAGTTAGTGACTCAAACCAAGTTGTTGCCACATCTCTCAGTGAAAAGGGAAAGAGCTGCAGCCTGATCACTTCTAGTCTCAATTTACTTAACTCGCCACAACTCCCATATCTCTTCCACTACTCCCAAAGCTTCGTATGAGTTCAGAATTACACTTTGTCAATTCTCCTATGATCTGGTTAGCCTCTTCAACACTCTTCCTCTTAAATGCACCACAACAAGCTACATCAATTATACCCTTGGAAGAGTAATTCATGGCATGGTACAAGATGTCCATCTGAGTGATCTGGTCAATGCCATGCATTGGACACCTCTTCAATAGCTTATTGTACCTCTCCCAAGCATTGTATAGGCTTTCATCTTCTCCTTGCTTAAAGGCAATTATCTTCCTTCGTCTTTCGTATGGCACAGGGAAAATTTTCCATATAAGCTTCAACAAGCTCTTCCCAAGTATTTACTAAACCATAAGGTAAGGATTCAAACCAAGTTGATGCTATATCCCCTAGAGAAAATGGGAATATCTTCAACTTGATTACATCTGATCTCACTCCATTCATCTTGACTGTAATGCCCCAAAAACACCCTAGAATTTTTATAATAATTTTATTATATATTCCGGGTATAAATTGAGCCAAACTTGGGTTTTTTCGGGAAAACTGATAAATTGTGAAAAATGAAATGAATATGTAAGCATATGATTAAATATTATATGCTAAAATAAGAAATCGATTGAACTAAATAAACCTGCTTAAAAGCAAATTTGGAAAATTGTAAAATGAGGACTATAATAAATGATACTAAATGCTAATGTGAAATAAATAGATAAGTGAATGTGCAAATAAGGAGACTAGCGAGCTTTAAGTGAGAAAATGGAAAATGGGATTTAGCGAGGAAGTCAAACACGGCCTTATAATGGATAAGGAGAGGACCACATTTCATTTAGAAATCTCCCACTTGTGCAAAAACATTTTTGAGAGAGTGGAGAGAAGAAAAGCATGTTTTGGAATAGTTGAGATTGGTGAATCTCTATAACAGGCAAAATTTTGCAAGATTGTTGAAGAAAAAGGCTAGGGCTTCAAGTGTAAAGAGATTTAAGGTATGAACCTAAACCCTAGAAAGTTGTATTTGATGTTTGGGTTAGAAAAACCCTCTAATCCATCCATGGGTTTTGCTTATGGTTGGTCTAGGATGCCTTTGGGAGTGATTTCTAGAGTTTCTTTTGGATTTTAGGGTGATTTTGGAGAAAAATCGCAAAAGTGCAAAAACCGGAAACTGGGGGCATTACTGGGTTTCTACGCCACGCTAGGGCGGAACCCCACGCCGTGGCGTAGACCTATGCCAAGGCGTGATACCACGGGTGAGGCCGAGGTGCCAAATGGCACTGGTACACTACGCTAGGCATTGTTACACAAGAAGCTGCAGAGGCTACTGCTCACACGACACTTGAATTTGTTCAACACTCTAGTTTTCGTAGACCTATAGTATAGGAACCCTAATAAATGAATAATGGGGGTTCAAATAAGAATGAAACTAAGTGAAAAACGCATCGTACCTCGCCGTCGAGGAGAAGCGAAAGTGTGATAATTGTTTACCCACTCAAAGTGGTGTATTTATGTTTGACTAGGGGCTGGTGAAGTAACCTAGGATCGAGATTTAAGAAAGAGAAACGAGAGCCGACAGCTTCAGTTAGTTCTTTGGACCTCTATTCCAATTCAAGTATTGTTAGTTCTTTGTTCACCGAAATTATATTCATATTTCAAGTGTTTGGTAATACTAACAAACTCGAAATGAGTATATGGAATGAGCATAATATCCTGAAATGAGATAAAAGTGCATACGGATTTTAAAATGTGATATTTGGAAATGTTTACACTCACCGTCAGGAGTGATTAATCAATTGTAACGATCATTACCTTGACATCTGAATTGAATCGATATATCGAACGGCACTGGAATATGACGGATGCACCACATCGGCATCCTTCATGATGGTGTATGGCATTGTTAAAATGTCCCACTTGGCGGGATGAACCAATCGGCATCCATCATGATGGCGTATGGCATTTTTAAATGACCACTTGGCCGAATGCACCAATAGGCATCCGCAGATTGAGATCGAAATTGTCAATGCAGAAGACATTACCGAATGACAAAATGACGGGATTCACCGAACTAACCGTCATGAATGAATCTGTATAAACAAAGTGAAATAACAAACTTTAACTAGTGAAAATGAGATTTGTAAACTAAATACGTTCTTAAGAGTATATGTTTGAATCTCATGATTTGAGTTAAATGATTTGTTGCATATGAAAATGAATAAGCATGAGTATAGTTTGATATAAAAGGTACTTATTTATGATAAATGGCTGTTGTAAGAACCGAAATTGGAATAGAGTCAGATAGTAACTACCTTACATGAAAATGCTTGAAGCATGTAGTTTTTATCTATGCGCAAAGTTTCGCAACAAGTAGTAAGAAGGCAAGATCAAGTAGTTTATAGTCATGGGGAGAAAGTTATGCATATAAGTATACACTTCACATATGTGCATACCATTCTTTAACATGTGACATTTGTGAAAAAAGAGTTAATCTCTCGACCATTGTTTTGTATATCATTTTGTAAAGACATGATACTTCATTTTGTAAACGTGACAGATAAAAGTAAATGTTTACGAGCCTACTATTTGAAACACCCGTAATTGAAAATCTAAAATGATATGACATAAATAAAGTGTTTTGATAAGATAAATGAAAAATCTGGCCGAGTAAACCCACTCCGGCTTGATCCACTATTCGTGTCGGGCCTGGATTCTGCCGACACTTTTGAAAAAAAAAAAAAAAACAAATAAATAAAAAGTAAACAAAAAGAATTAAACGAGCATCCCGGAATCGGTTCGGACCCGCCAATCGGGTCGGAAGGGGCGCTACATTGACTATATTGGTCATCCTTAGAAACCTCCCCATGTGGACATTAGGATCCTGAAGGGTGTCTTGTGAATTGATTTTGTTGCACCATGGTGATTAAGGCTAGCTTCAACTCAAAATTATTAGCATCCACAACAGGTGCTCCCCCCACAGTAGAGTAGTCTTCTCTTATCACTGGCCTCCATAAGTATTCCATAGTTTTCGCTTTCTTGTACTGTCTTGTTTTGAATTAAGTTTCTATGTTATTCCTATGTCTTCTTGTTCACCATCCTTTCTGTTCAAGAATTTTCAACTCCTCTTAACCTCATAAAGCTCTCTCAATTTCAAAATCTGCACACAAAGAATCCTTAGCTTCCTTTTTCTCTTTCTATGCATAAAACAACTCGAATGTAAGAAATCGATGCCACAATTAGACTTTGAATTAAATCATCAATGCATGACTTAATGATAGCTCAATGAATTCAAATTACCACCAACTAAAAGAAAATATTAAAATTAAATAATATAAGATGAAAATTAACCATAAATCACTTATCATGAAATATAACCTAACTATATAACACCATAATTTAAAAATCAAACACAAAACAAATATGCTACCAACTTCAACAAAATTAGCAAAAATTTCTCTAAGACAACAAATTCAACATCTAACTAGTGTAAAAACTGAAAAAAAATGAAATTTTAAAAAAATTGCATCAAATTAGAAATTCTCTTTTTTATTTGAATATCAGTCTTAAATTCTAATTCAATCCCCGACAACGGCGCTAAAAACTTGATGAACCCAAAATTCTTATTCACCTCATTTTTATACTTCACGCTAAGGACTGGTTGGCCTCGAGCAATGCGCTAAAACTGATGAACCAAAACAAAAACAAGATTTCGACATGGCTACTAAGGACTAGTTCAAATTCCCTATAACAGCCGCTTTTAAAAACTTGATTTATCAGAGTGCATACTAATTCTATTCTTCCCAAGGTCTAAACTTATACCACTCTTCACAAGGCAAATTAATACTAAAAGCAAGTGGTATTCAACACAGGCATTCTAAAGGGCTGCCTCGATGAGTCCAAATTCCATAGGTTTTAATCCATTTTCTCTCAGTTTATTAGAGATAAATGTTGAACTGTTTGAAGAAAAGTGATAATTGACTCAAATTTCATTTTGCAGAAAATATGAGAAACTCAAATTTTAGAAAAATCAAGAAATCACCACAGCTGTAATCGAGGTCACGACTAGAGTTAGGTCGCGACAGAAGCTCAATTGCCAATATCTCCAGTCAATACACCAAATAAATTTGGCTTTGAATAAGAAACTAAACGTGAAATTGCCAAGGTTTCCAGTGAATTAAAAAGGAGGTTGCGACAAAGAAGACGTGGTCGAGACTCAAGGAAACAATCAAAAGAAGAAATTCATGTCGCGACATCACTTTGATGTCGCGACAGCAAAAGGACATAACTGATGTCGTGACACCAATTTGAGGTCGCGACAAGGATCCTTCCATGAAGCCACAAGAGAGGTCAATCAGAGAAGAAGAGGTCGTGAATTGCTTTTAAACATATTCATTTATGTTTAACATCACCAAGGAAGTCGCAACATAAAAATAGAAGATGATCAAGGATCGTAGATGATGTCGATTTCACTCAATAAGGTCGCGACTGGAAGAGCTGAAAGCAGTAAGAGGTGTGGGGAAGTCGCGTGACACTCACCTTGATGTCGCGACCGGGAAATAGCTGGAAGAAAGAAATTAGTTGCAACGTAGAACTGAGGTCGCAACCTGAAGAAAAGAAATAGGAAGAAAAGAGGTCGCTGACATCACCATGAGGTCGGACATGAAATTGATACATGAAGGCAAGAAAAACTACTTCAACACGACATGACTTAAGAACAAAGTCACAACATGAAGTCGCCATAGCTGCCAAAGAAAGTGGTCGCAACCTAAAATTGATTGTCGCAACTCAGAAGCTGGAAGAATGAAAGAAAATGATGTCGCGACATGTGACTGAGGTCACGACATCGACACTGCAAGAACACCGAACAAATGATGTCGCCGACATGAATTTCTCGGAAGCGTCGCGACTGATCGATCAAGGCAAATTGCAAGACCACCTGGTTGCAAATGTTAAAGGAAGAGGTCGCGATCGATCATGAGCCATCAAGAGAATCCATAGCGACATCACTTGAGGTCGCATGTAATGTGCTGAGTCGGGCTTTTCTTTGGATTTCCACCGAGCATTTTGGGGATTCATCATTCTTTTGACAAAAGATAAATAGATAGCTTAGAATGGTGAAGTAGTTTTTCTCTTCGACTTAATTAAAAGGGAAAAGAGAACTCAGGTATTATAGAGCAGATTTTTAATTTTTTAATTTTTAGTTTTATTTTATGGATTTGAATCGCGAATCCAGTAGGACGAAAGTGTGAGCTGGGATTTAGTGCCAAAATTGACCGTTCCATTGTATTTTCATTGATGGTTTTCTATTTCTCACAAGAACTAATTCCACCTATTCTTTTTATATACAATTTTATTTTTAGTCATTTACTTTTTGTTTTATTTAGTGAACATATTCAATGGTATAGGAATTTTAAAATTTTCTTTGTCAAGCTTTGGAATTAAACGTTCATTATGAGTTTGAGTCCAAATAGCATGAAATTTTAGTAGTTGAGTAGCTGACCTGCAATTCGCTATCAATCTCTCATGGGAATGACAATTCGACTTCACATCTCTATTTACTACTTGTATGGCTCGTGGCACTCAAAAGGTCAAGACCGAACCCTTATTTTTAACCTTAACATTATAGAGAAATTTATTTTAGAAAGCTAAATTCATCCAAAGTGACATGGATATAATATAGAATTGTAAGGCTCTTGTAGCTATGTTAATTGAGGGTTTTAGTCTATGGAAAAGGTAAACATGCCTCAAATTAATTTTTTTTCTTTGTAACCTAACAAGCCTCAAATGTCCTATAAGTGTATGGGTTGTACAATAAAGTGACTCAGAAGTCTTGATATCGCTCCCACAAGGATCTACTTAATGCACTTTGAGCCAAACTTAGTGTGAAGATACTGAAATTAATACTTAAAATAAATTTTTTTGGTTCTTTTGTTCTTATGCAATGTTTTTGGTCTTTCAAATAATCATAGAATTTGGAATGAGTCAATTGCATCAAAACACAACAGGTTCAAAAAATGTATGGTCAGATCTGATTAATTTGTCTTTTCTCAAGAGGTACTTTGCAGATCCCGCTTAATCCTCCCACAAATCTAATCTCTTCACAAACTAAACACAAGATCTCAAACTAAGTCTCTGGCAGAGTCGTCAATACTTTATGAACAGAGGTTCACGCCTGAACCAAAAAGCAACAACACTTCATTCTAATTCAAGAACAAAATAATCCTCGGGGATCCAAATTTCTAAATCACACCTCAACCATCACTTCTTGAGGATCTAATGAAGATATCCTAATGAAGAAAATAAGATCTCTTACGTAATACGAAGTTAAGAGAACAAATTTGATTCAATCATGTAAAAATACAATCAATCATCAAACCATCAATTAATTTGCATTGGAATTAATTCAATTCACTCACTAAATTAGTTAATTTTTCAAATTCCTCAAATCTCAAAGATCAATCCCAAGTCATCACAAGTTCAAGGTTCAAATCAGAAACAAAAAGTAAATGAGAAAGAATTATAATGCCTCGTTTCACCAACAAGAGCTTATTCAAATATTAGCCAGCTTAAGCTCCTCTTACGTTTCTTCAAGAAATTCTGAAGTTGGTCTTCCAAAAGCTACGCACTCTACCCTAGGAGCTTCTATTTATAGGCTCTAATGATTGGGCCTTGAAAACGAGGCGGATAATGCGGACTTATAAAAAGCCAAATTATCAGCCTTAGACTCTCCTGATGTCGTAACTGATGTTGCGACATTTTCATGGATATGTTACATTTATTTTTGTGTCAACATTCTCAAGATTTTGCTTATCTCAGGTAATGTTATAACCTCGAAAATAATGTCATGACTCCGATATGATGTCGTTGCTGGAGTCAACACTTTGGAATTGGTGGGTCTTCACGTCGCATCCTTTGTCTCTCAGGTCATATCTTCCACTTTGGGTAAAGGTCATACGACTCACAAGACAGTTTCATTCTCTTCAATTCGATGTCTGGAATATGATATAATGTCACAAACTCTTCCACCATCACATCAGACTCTTCACCCAATGTCGCGACTTTGGACTTTAGACCACCTTTTGCTTCTTTTCTTGTTGTTTTATTTATTTTTCATGATATTCCTGCAAAAACACTAAATTTGGTGAAGTATTCATAATTTGAATTTAAAACGAGTATTCAACATACAAAAATCATGCAAAATTGGATAAAAATAATCATAAAATTCATGTTTATCAGCATGTTCCACCGAAGATTTCGCCACTTGCAACTTGTTGCTAAAGAGTAGCTTTGAGATCTCGAATCCTTCGGATCTTGCATGCTTGTCAAATAGCTCCCTAAAATAGATAATTATGTCATATATTTCAATAGTTTTCTGCTGCATCTGAAGCTTAGTGGTTATAGAAGCAAACATGATATAACTCGCAATCTCACTATCAGCTATATGCTTCTAAAATGCAATATGATCACTATTAGATGCATTAGAAGGATGGATTGGGGAAGGACCCTATTAAGGACATAGGCTATGTTTTCAGCCTTAAGAACAATTTTCAGGTTTATGAACCAATCCAAGAAATTCGGGCTTGTCAATTTGTTATTATCTAGAATGGATCGTAAGTTTACGTTTGTAGACATGATGTTGATCTAGCAAACTATATGTAAAAAAGATATTGTTAGGTTGTACTTAAAATATAGATTATTACGGCTTTAATAAACGTATTATGGCTCCCACTATTTTATTGCAAACTCATAACCCTCACTATGAACCCAAGAGAACCTATAAGGAAGCTCTCCTAGTGGGTCGATATCTAATATCACCATAATGACCTTGGGTTTACCCAACAAGTCACCACAGGTCAAAAGGTAGGTATCATACTTACCAATCACATTGACTTGCAATTATCGAATCCGATGTTATCAATTGATTGATGTATGCATCATCATCAGGTTATCAACTCTTTGACACATGTACATCTCATATATACACTACCCAACCTGTCTCCAAGCCCATTGATCTTGAGTTTACCCAACTAACCAATGAATTCAGTTAAACTCGGTCCATTAATATGGAAAACATGTTTCCATGGTTTGAACATATTCATGTCGTGAGAGCTTGGTTTTACCTAATAACCACATATCTAAAAGAACTATGATTCTAGTCTTATTAATGGAAGACATTAGGTTTAATGTTGTTTAATGAGGGGTTTCTTATTTAAGTCTCATTGTTTTATTAATAAGCATGCATTTATAGTCTTTTCATTATATGAAACAATATAATCATAGTTCACAAACTACACGGCATGGTTATGGACTTCTCTAATGTCAATTCCTCAAGCCATGAAGGAATTGACTAGGTCTTACCTAGTATATGCTTGAATTACACCCCATTGAAAAAGAAATTACAATTCTTCTTTCATGGTCCCTCTTTCTAAGCCTTACTCCTTCATCTTTACTTCCTTACATCTTTAATATATCCTAAACCTATGTAATCTATTTACATTTACAAGAGAAGACCTCAAGTTACATTTGAGGGGATTGAGATGAGAAGATAAGATAATAAAGAGAAAGAGAGGCAGGGACACACAGATCCTATTTACCATAAAAGAAAAATGCATATGCTCGATTACATTAGGCTCAATTCATAACCAACCATCATGCTTATTCATACACCCTTAACATACATTTAGTAATATGATATTGGCATTCTAGGTTTTAACTTTCAAAATTCAGTATTTCGGTCCAATTCTTTGGCCCATGATTGCCTTGTGCGTAGTTTCAACCAATTGGGCCTTTTGCAAATTTTGTATAATTTTAATTTTACACTAAATTAAAATATTAGTTTACACACCATAATTAATTCACTCTTATAACATGTCAATCGATGCCTTGAACATTTCCAAAATTTTTAGGCATGTTGATTTTCATTTCACATACTAGAATGCGCTATCGTATTAAAAGAACTGAGCATATTTTAATTTGAAATCATATTTTTCAAGTCTCCATATAGTGTTGACACATCCATAAGTTTCATAAAACCAAGGCTTAAGGGTTGGAACCAAGATTTGTAATCCCGAAACTTAATTTAAAAAACAGGTGGGTTGGGCCCATACTACAACCCAGCCCTGTAGAGGCAATCACTTTAATAAATTTTAAAAAATAATAATAAAATATGATTTGATTATTTCCAACATCTAAAATTAATTTTAGGAAGTATAGATAATTTTAAAAAATTTAAAACCTTCAAAAAACATGCGTTGATATTTTCAAAAATCAAACCGTGACCGCCCAAAACACCTAGAAAAAAAAAAAGGTAAAATCGCATCTTGGTTCATGAATTTTCTAAATTTTTTGACATACCCTAATCCACCCCAAAGGATGAAATTTTTTCCTTAAGAGTTCAGTTCAAGATATCATAAAGAAATTATGAGAAAACTCAAGCTAATCGACTGCATCATTAGAGATAGAAATTACACAATAAGGGTTTTGCAAACCTCTAGAAATTTAATTCGAAAAGAAAAACGATTTTTATCATTTGGATTGCATCCAAAAAACAAATTTATCTTTGTTATAATCATTAACCAACACAGATGATCAAATTATATGAACAAAATTTTCCATAATCAAATTTTTTAATATTTAAAATGAATTTTGAACATCTAAAACCCTAGATGCCAAATCCAAGACATCACTCATACAAAAATTTGATTTGATGAAGCCAAGAAGGCTCGATAATTAATCGTTAGATCTTTGATCCAAAGATCATATCCGATTGCATGCCTAAAAATTTGAACTTTAATATACATCCAACCTAATGGATTCCTTAGTTCATCAAAATCAAAAACCTAATTCCATAGAAGTGAAAGAAACCGCTACCTTTGTAGTTTCAGAAACCCAATAAAATTCATTTTTTCCAAAATGGAACTGTACTTTGAAAGCCTAAATTCTTCTAGATCTCGATGACGAAACGGGATCACGCCAAGTAAATTGCCTCACGAAATCTAGTGACCTAGAAAGTTTCGTCGACTGAGACAATCGGAATATTTACCATTTTCGGGTGATAAGTCGCAGAATCTCTCTGTGATTTGTAGATTTTTACGAAAATCTTTAAGTCGTGAATGATTCTAAGTTAAGTTCATTTAAACAAAGTGAACTCAAAAGAATAAATTGTTTCTCGACAAAACGGACCCGAATAAAAGAACATTTAACTATGAATATCAAATAATAATATAATAGCAGAATAATAATAAAAAAGTCACAAAAGGAGGAAAATGCCATTTTGGCATAGGAACTTACGGGAGGGAGAGAAAGGGAGCGTGGAGAGAGAGAATATTTTTTTTATTTTTTTTCTTATCTTTGTTTCTTTCTCAGATCTATGGAAATCGGTCCTGTAGTTTCATTCCGTGGCTGAAGGCAAAGGATCTACGACGAGAGCTAATGCCGTTGACACTAAAATTGAGTTTCACAAACCCACGCAGGTAGGGAATTTTCCTACTTGTGTTATTTCTAGCCTAAATGGTCATTTAATGGTCAGGATTGGCTTGGTACGTGAAAAGCCGGGAATTTCGCTTCTCAAATTTTTGAAATGAGATAGAATTTTTAGAAATTTTGGGATTATTTTACGGGCCCGGCTTAATTCAGACTGCTTTCAACAGCTCGGGCTTAATTTTTGAGATCAAGTTGGATGGGCCATGATGTAATTTTCTAGGTTTTTCTTGAGCAAATCCCACTCGGTGGTTCGAGGTTTGGTTTTGATCCTGTGGACTGATGTCTTCTGTTTTCAGGGTGTGTTTTGTATCAAATATCTCTAGTGATAAACCGTGAAGGGACCAAGAGGTGCCTGTTGTATATGGGTCCGAGAATTGGGCCATTTTGTGTGTTATTGTTGAAATTGAATAATATGGATTGAGTGGTTCGGTGTGTCATTGTGTGACACAAATAAATGACACATAGTCATATGATCAGTGTCATTACATTGTTCTTTCGTCGGAGGCTAGTCGACAATTCAGGTCATCGCTAGGCCTGGATTTATGTGCGTCATTACCCTGTGGTAGTGACTTGTGATGTCCATATATGCTCAATTAGTATGTTTGATTTGAATTCTGTAGTGAATCGTAATATGAATGTCCAAATGATGCACGGATAAATATGCATGAGTATGTATGCACATATAGTTTTAATTATATATGTAGCATGGTATGAATAGGCAATGGCATAATTGCATTATACATGCACGAAAACATCGCATAGCATGGGTGTGAGTGCATAGTTGAGATCGACACTGTGTTAGGTGATCGATGGTGTGTCGTGAGTACACGGTTGTGGATCAACACTGCGTATGGTGTTGATTTTAGTGGGCTCGACATTAGGACAATGCCCCAAATGAGTCGCATTTAAGGAAATGGAAATGGCTCATCAGATTCATATGCCCCAAAATCTTAGAACAATAGGAGTGAGTACATGAGGTGGCTTATTGAGAGAATTGTTTCCTGAGGGTCGACCAAATATTATTTATCTGAGGTGTCCACTACAAAGATCGGAGTGGTTGTCCATATAATATCAATCGCTCTGAGATCGCCAATTGATATACATCGAGGGTTGCTCCATATAATATCAATCGTCTGAGTCTTCAATTGATATATATATGATTCTGAGGGTTGTCTCATATAATATCAATCGGCCTGAGTTCGCCCAATTGATATACATCGGAGGGTTGTCCACAAAATAGATTATCGGAGTGTGTCCATTGTATATATCGGAGGGTTGTCCACGATTAAAAACAAATACCTTTGTTTGGAAATGGTTTTCATTCATGGCAAAATGCATGTTTGAGGGAGTCAGTGAGGACTCGAGGCGTATGGTTGTCAGACAGTACCAAAAGATTAAGAGTAATCTTGGGTTGTCATCGAATGACAAAGAGGTTCACTGGCAAATTACGTGTGTGAGAGAGTCGGTGAGGACTGATATGGGATAGGTGAGTCACATTCATCCATGACATGTAGACATTTAAGTAGGGATATACATGATTCACTTGAATGTTTGTTTGTTTGTTTAGATGCCATTGCATGTGCACTTTGTGTGGGTTATTCCTGTAGGGATTATCACTGGCTTTGGCCACTCCCGGCCGTGGGACCCCCTTTCGTGTACAATTCAGCAAAGCACATACGCACTGGGACCGGAGACATATGAAGAAAGCCTGGACGGGCTTTGATATATAATTTGTAATATATATGGGTTTTATTTATTTGTATAAGAGTGATGTAATTTAAACTCTTATGGACTATGGTTTTATAGTCATGTGCTTCTATATGTTTGAGTATGGATAAATGGGCCCTACGTGGCCATTTTATCAGATGTGGACCCTAAGTGTGGTCGCTGCAGCAATATCAAGTCATGTTGCTACAATAAGAGTACAGTTGTACTTGGGTAGAGCTCCCCATACAAAGGAGACTCCGTCTCGATTTTCAACCATGGGTCTCGAAAAAGGACACGATGTTGTAGGCTCAAGTTACTCGACATCCACTAGTATCTTAGGGTTGACTGTTGTCAACAGATCCCTGGATGTGGCGCCACAGCCTATCCTCCCAGTGTGTGACAAATCAATGGATTAGGACAAAAGCCAAACATGAGTGCTCCAAGTGCAACACCTCCAATGGTGATCCACACTAAGAAGACCTCCAAGGGATGACTTGATTCAAGGTTTCGGTGCTAGCCAAACCCTAGAATCAGAGAAGGAGACATTTGAGATAGAGAGCACCTTGAGAGAATGTTTCTCTCTATATCAAAACATGTGTGTTCCATCATATGACAGCTAGGTTGACATTGAGAGGCTTATATATTAAACGCCATCTAAAAGACCAAGATATCCCCACATTAAAGATGGGTGATCAGCCAAGTGACTTTGAGCCCATTAGGGCTTGCTCCTTGTGGGCTTCTAGCCCACTTACAAGCCCAACGACTCATGGACCCATTCATATGGCCTCAGAATTCATCTAATCCCGAGATTATCCAAATTTAAAGCCTTCTCCTTCGTTTTGGATCAAATCTAAAACCCTTTCCTTCAACTTGAATCCAATCCAAGACAAAATTACTTCTTCTACACTTTTTCTAAGTGTGTGACCCATTAGGTTTTCGGTTATGTTGGCCACTTGAATCAACCCTTTGATTCAAGCAAGTCATGAGCGGTATCTAGCTACACATCATGACCCCTAATTGATCAAAGAGTCAAGGGTTTGACTACGAACCTTTCCATATGCAATATACTGTGCAATGTTATCCTTTCACTCTATACTATACCCGACTTGGTTCAGAGCATGGACTATACATATGCTCCCACTAGATGAACTAGTCCAAGTGTATTTCTCTTGTCTCTGAGATCCATTACTCATAAAGTATGCCACTGACGACTCTCTTCATGGCATTATCACTCTAACCAGAGATTCTGAGTAATGATCTCTACAAGATAGCTTAGGATATACATTTTTTCTATCAAAAGTGATGAATCATTTATTGGCTACTCAATTACCTTCGAATACCTCAAGCTATACCTAATCCCCACTCTAAGAGCAACCTCTCTTGAGGCAAGAATGATCAAAGTCAAAGTAATTAGTATCCAAGATATCATTGAGCACATCAAGTCTAAAGATTCTTGCACCATTGCTATGATGAGACTATCATTGATGTTTGAATAGATAATCCATATGATTGTCTCATAGCAGGTCTCCGATGAACTTAGCTACTCTTAGCAAGCATCCAGATGTCTACTATAATCATCACAGTTTATGAAACCGATTACTTGATCGAATCAAGGAGTACAACATGTGCTAGTTTGTTCAGATCAACAATGTCTGTTGATTCTATGACTATGGATCATTTAGATACTAACATAATTACACATGATAGAAATCTCATTATCATGATTTTCTTCATGCTATGTTTATGTATCATGGACTTCATTATTTGATTAAAGATCACTATCAATTCATTCATAAATATTAAATGAATATCAAAGTAATGAAGATGCGTTAATATAAATAAAACGTACAATAAGTGCTAAAAGTGATGGCCTTTAAAGCATTTCTCTAACAAAAATGAGATGCATAACAAGATAAAATGAGTATAAAACTACTCATTTAACATGCTTAATCGACCTATAAGATACACTCTTAAATGTACAATATATAAAGATGGTAAGAAAATTATGGTAAAGATATATGCAATAGTTAGATGTATCTACTATTTTTAGATATGAAACTATAAGTAACGATGCATCCACATTCCAACATTCGTGTTTATAAAGGATAATTATTAAATTAGGTTTACAATTTTTTAGAGAATGACTATTCACTAAATTTGTAAAACCAGGGAAAATTTAATTTTTCTGAAAAATGGCAAAAACAGTAAAATTGTCGAAATGGTTCAGGGAAGCCTAAAATATTTTATAGATCTCAGATGATGAAACGGACTTAACCGTTGGATTCATCTCGTGAAATCTAATTATCCAAACGAATTTTGTTAAATTCCGAGACAATCGAATTTTCAAGAATTTTGGGATGTTGGGTGTCTCATGCACTTCTTAAAAAATGGATTTTGAGAAAAAATCGAAAGTGGAAAAATACTACAAAGTTCATTTAAAATAAATCGAACTTAACCCGATTTAAATAAATCATTTATTTAAAACTGACCCTGACAATGCACACTGGCACGACGTGAATATCCCAATTTAAATTTGCTGAGAAGGCATGGGACAAAAGGAGGGGCTGTGGGGACAAAATATCCCACCCCATTTCCTGATTTTTCTAGTCTAAAGACCGTGAGAGAGAAAAGGGACAGGAGAGAGCTTCCAAATGCTTCTCTCTTCGATCCTTGGAGTTCCGCCGGTCGGAATTCGTCGAGCCAAGAACCAAAGTTCATCTACGAGACGAAAGCTACACGTGGGTAACGAAAACAAAGGATTTCACCGACGATTCAAGCCAAGATTTCGGGAAATCAAACGTTTCAGGTTTAGGAAGTGTCTGTTTGCCTTTTTCTATATAGACTAAAACCCCTCAAATTAACATAGTTACGAGAGCCTTACACTTCTCTTGTATCCATGTCACTGATAAGTTTGCTTGATAAAATAATTTTCTCTTAATGTTCAGGATTAAAATAAGGGTTCACCATGACAATCGCAAGTGCACAATGTGCCATACAAGAAATCAATGTAAGTCCGTATCATTCCTACGCAGATTGATAGCGAATTACATATCAACTACCCCAACTACTAAAATTTCATACTATTTGGACTCAAAACTCATAGTGAAGGTTTTATCTAAACGACAAAAAATTAAAAATCCTATACTATTGAATATGTTCAATCTAAACAAAAACAAAAGTAAATAACTAAAAATAAATTGTAAATAAAAGAATGGATTGAATCAGTTTACTGTGAGAAACGAAAACCATCAATGAAATACAATGGAACAGTCAATTCCAAAGACTAAACTCTTTGCTCGCTTTTATGTGGTATGGATCTGATTTTTGTCCAAGATTCTAATTATCGAATCGATTTCCATATTCACGGGATTTGATATCCTTGCTTCTCTCGTCAAGATCAAACCACCCACCAGATTCCAAATTCCTCTTGCAAGATATGGGTATTTTCTTCTCAATACTTCCTTCACACCCATTCGTTGGACATTAACCCTTTGGCTAATTTCCCAGATTTTCTTGAAAATTTCGCTTACTTAATCGGTGGCTCAACCTCCATATCTAGGGTTTATCCCATTCCCTTGATCGAGATCTAAGCTAACAGGATTGGAACTTACCTTTAGATTAAGGTGAACTCTACGATTATTTATATTGTTAAATACACCCCTCGACTTCGAGTTATGGCGAATGGGGGGTTATCAAAATGAACTCTCGAGCACGACAATTCGTCAATGGTGGTCGAACATACCCCGAAGCTCTCGACTCTACGGGAATCTGGAGAATCTACATCCTGAGAGGGCAACACAGATATCGAGTAGATACATTCCCTTAAGCGGTATTAGGTACTACTATTGGGAACTTAACCAATAAAAACTACAGTAAGTAAACCGAACCCAATTAATTCCCTCCATGGTAATGCTGGCGAGGAAGAGTATAGCTAAATGTAAAATCAAATCCGGTTGTTGCGCTACAATTACTACATTGCGAATTGGGAATGGGTACCGATCTTACAACCCTTGTAATTGCAATAAAGCGAGAAGAAATGAATTCAAATTTGTCTAGATTTCATAAATTTTCGAGTATACTTAAGAAAAATAATAAGGCTAAAAAAAATCCCGGCTCTGCCGTCTTTGCCACAGTTCGAGATTCAAAACGAAAATAAAAATAAAAATCCACTCTAAAATATACTGCCCGGGTTCCCTCTTCTTCTCCTTTAAGGTAGTGAAGGCGGGAAAAACTACTTTTCTATCTAAATCCTATCCCCATTATGCGTAAAAAGAATGCAGGCGAGATCCCAAATGCTCGGTGGAAATCAAAGACAAAGCCCGACTCCTTTGTCTATGCGACCTCAAATTGATGTCGCGACATGGATTTCTCTTGATGGCTCGTGATCAGCGACCTCTTCCTTTAAGTTGCAACCAGTTTGTATTGCAAATGCCTTGATCAGTGGTCGCGACATCGAAGTGATGTCGCGACCTCAGTTACATGTCGCGACCTCAGTTACATGTCGCGACATCATTGTCTTCCTATTCTTCTAGCTTCTGAGTTGCGACATGTGTTTTTAGGTTGCCACCACTTTGCTTGTTTGTATGGCGACTTCATATTTGTGACTGATTTCTTAGTCGCAATTGTGTTGGTGGTCTTCTTGCGCCGTATGTCTCGATTTGATGTCGCGACCTCCTTGGTGATGTCGCGACATCTTTTGTTTCCATTTCTTTTCTTGGTTTCAACCTCAGTTCTACGTTTACCTTTTCCTCCTTCTCCACCTCTTTTCCGAGTGACCTCAAGTTGGTGTCAGCAACCTCAATTTCTTCTGCTCAGCTCTTCTTCAGGTCGCGACCTTATTGAGTGGTCGCGACACATCATTTGATCCTTGATGCGCGAGCGGTCGCAAGTTCGGTTCTTGGCAAGTGCTTCTGTTGGCTCGAGGTTGCGGCCGCTTTTTCAAAATCTATTTTGAGTTGCACTTTTAATCTTCCTATTTTTGTGGCGCGACATCGAGGTGATGTCGCGGCGTAAATGGGGCTTTGATGTGTTTTTAAAAACTGGTTGCAGCCTCTTCTTTGCAAAGACCTCTCACGGTGGCTTCATGAAGCGGATCCCTTCGCGACCTGAGTGGTGCCATCGACATCATTTACTCTCTTTTGGTGTCGCGACATCGAAATGATGTCGCGACATGAATTTCTTCATTTGATTGTTTCCTTTAGTCTCGACCACGTTTTCTTTGTCGCAACCTTCTTCTTTAAGTCACGACTTCACTTGTTCAAGTTTTCTGTTTCTTCTTCAAAGCCGAATTTGTTGATGTCGTGACTTGGAATGTGCTGCTTGAGCTTCTGTCGCGACTTAAATTTTCGAGGTTTGACCTGAATGATTCTGGCGCTGCTGTTTAGTTCTTATTTCTTGAGATTGGAGTTTCTGCTGTATTTTCCTGCAAAAAATGAAATTTGAGTTAATTATTCACTTTTAAACAAATCAACATTTATCTCATGTATACCAGAAAAATGGATTAAAAACCTAATGAGTTTTTTAGACTCATCAAATTCCCCAAACTTAAAATTTTGCTTGTCCCGAAGCAAAGAAAAGAAAATAATTGTTGTCCTCGACATAAATAAGCTTAGAAAATTTTAAGGACATTTTTAAGTTCATACCATAGTCTTTCTCATTTCCACCTTCGATGCGGAATTAGAGATACCAGCATCATTTTAAATTTCAGTTTTGATTCAAGAATAAGATATGGTATACTTCTATCACAAATTTCTTGATGAACTAATGTATTTAAACAGTTTATTCAACAAGTCTTGTTCTGTGTGTGTGTGTAGATCTTCAATCCTTTTCATGCTTCATCATTGTGATTTAGTTAATCTTACGGGAATTTTCTTTGGACTGTTTTGTCTAAGTCCCATAGGCTTGTTTTTCATGATCTCCTAATGTAAGAGTAAATTCAACCTTCAAAATCTTGGGGTCTTTTCGAGCATAATGTTAGGCTTAGTGGTGGGTAGATAATGGAAAAATTTAAGTTGTAAATCACCCGGTTCCATCTTTTCTCTACACTTGTTGCCTCTAACTTTTCACCCTTTTCTTCTTTTGTTTCTTGTGATTCTCCTCAATCTTACTTTGATTCAGCTTTTTGAATTCTTTTATGGAATTTCAATTTCCATATGTACTTTATTCGACGATTCTTTGTTCTTGATTTCTTTTGCTTTTGTTTTCTAGATTTGGAATAGTGCAATGTTTTGTCTTCTTAGGCTTCTATACTCTTAGAGAACTTTTGGGCTCGCAAACTCCCATGATTGGCATTAGGGTGCGTGTTAAAACACCTATGAGCTTAATTGTTCGAGGGAAATATAGGCCCTGAGATAAAACTTTATTCCTTATTTCACTAGCCCACGCTGTTTACTATTCACCTCTTTTATTGTCAAAATTTGAAATATTTTTCCCCAAACTTGTTTCTTCCTTTTATACTAAACTTTTAAAGGCTGGAAAGCTGGATAATTTGGGCTCTTTTTCTTTGTAGATTTATTGCGAGGAAGGAATTTCGGTTTCGGTTCTTGCTCGTGAAGAAATAAGGCTTGTTGGCTCCAAATCGAGAGAACTAGAGAATATGCTTAAGCATATATTGAGTAGGCTTTAGAAAAGCTCAGATTTGCCTTGGGGATAGCTCTATCGTTTCTTGTTAGTTGTTTTCACTGAATTTCGCCTCAATCAATAGTAAACAAGTTAGGACTGCTGGACTCTCGATCCTAAATTCCCGAGGAAGATGTTCCTAATTCCTCTCAAAAGTTTCATAAGTTTGTTGACCCTAAAGTGTATTATTTCTTAAAGACTTGTATTTATTTCTTGTTTGCCCACATTATTTCAACCAAGTATTTTGTTCCATAATGATAACCAAGTTTTCATTCACACCAAACTAAACTGAATTTAACAATGTAGTCAACCTCTAATTTCAGTTTAATCATTCAAGCCCTGATTCTTCCTGAAATTGTTGTTCTTGGGAAAGAACAGAATTATTTATTTGATTCTTGCATAGCAAAAAGAAAATGACACAGAAACAAAATTTCTATATTCATAAACAATCAATTTGTAAGTCAACAAGAATTTTATTCAAATATCAAAACATTTTGATATTGTACAATCTGTTTTCTCTACAAATAAGACTGTAACTAAATTCGAGAAAAACTCTCTATTTCTTGATCTAGAATCTATATCTTCCCACGAGATTTGCGGCTCTGCTTGAAATTTAGTTCACGGACCTTGATCTCACTCCAAGAGTGATTCGGCCGTGAACAAGGTCGTCCAAAAAATTGGCGCCCTTCCTTCCTTTTTCTTTGGAGCTTCTCGAGTTGATGGGTTCTAATTAACCCTTCTTCCAATTCCCTTCCCATCAACCACTCTCTTGATTACACAGCGTTTTATGGAATAAAGAATGGAATTGGTTTGTTTTCCGACTCCATTCATTCCATAAACTCTGTGTTCACAGCCTTGGAGCTCTTCCTTTCTCTCGTTTTCTCTTCTCTTCATTCTTTTATTATTATTTTTTTCCTTTGTTATCCCATCCTTTTATAGTGATTTGCGTCTCTTGGGAACTACAAGGCCATTTATTCTTTCTTTAAATTTTCGATGAATGAATTGAATGAGATTTCTTGAATTCTTGCTCTCTTGGTATTTCCAACAAAGGTTTTGGGAATTTGGTAAGAATATTGATCGTTTTCATTGAAGTTATTAAATTTCATACACGATTGTCTTTGAAGCGAGCATACTAACCTAATTGGTTCAATCAAGACATTGATTTACGTTTACTGCGTGCCATTTTATTTCAAAGATTCTGAATGAATGATGCAGAATTGAAAGGTTTGGATGAATTGTAGTTTAATGGAATTTGAAGTGGTATAAATGTTGAGTTAACTATCGTGACAGCGATATGGGATCGCGACATTAAGTATTGAGCCTCTAAATTAATGAATTTCAATGAATCTAATTTTAACTTCAGAGAAGCCCAAATTGAGAGGTTTTAAAATCCACTTTTATTGACTTTTGGACTAATCTGGTCGCAACTTTAAAATTTTTGTTGTGACTGAAATGTGAGTCCCACGGCCAGAGTGGTGTTGCAACATAAAAATGTTCTTTCCCTCATTTATTTCAGTCGTGACATCAATTTCATTATTTTGGCTTTCTTTTCCACTTTTTATTTTTCACATACAGCATTCTTGATTGCAACTTTTGGATTAATGTTGCGACCCAAAACATAAACACTCAAATTCACAGCAATTTCAATCTATTCAATTCCAATCAAAACAACTATAACTCAATTCATCTTTATCATGCAAAAATTCAACAACTTCCACTATGCATCATATTGTGTTAAGCTGAACAAGATAAAAATTCCCCACGAGCATTGATCATGCAGACAAATTTAAGAAATCAAATCAAGAAAGATATGCCCCCTTTTTGAATCTCTTATCTTTGATTGAAGTTCGATTCTGAATCTCTCTTTTGCACAATCTTCTTGTCTGTAAAACTAAAAAATATTTTACTCTTGTCGATAATGAATACAATCACAAGAAATTATTAAAAATTTAAACACAGAAATTGTAAAATAAAACAAGAAAAATTTAAAACAAACTGGTGTGGATTGCCTTGCACAAAATGCACTCCATTTTTAGTCTTTATTTGGACTTTCTCTTGCCATTGTTTGTTTCTTCCAATTTCCCTTGTTCGAACTAAGGGTTATTCTTCCCGATTGCTTTCTCCCAAGGTAGTGCTTTAATCTCGACCAGTAACTTTGAACTCCTCATGATTGCTTGTTCTAAGTGTCACGCTATTGTGTGCTTGATACCATCATTAAGTCCTCCATTTAGTTTCAACTTCCTGGAAGAGTCTTAGTGCGGGTTGAATAACAGGGCACGATCTCTTTGCGCTGAATTCCCTCCTCGAAATTCGTTGATCATGCCATTTTTTGCTTTATCCTTGAGTGCGGCACTATCATAGGCTTCATTCCTTAACTCTTCCAATTCATTTAACTGGAGTAGCCTATCTTCTTTAGCATCTTTAAAATCAAAATTAAGCTTCTTAATGGCCCACATAGCTTTATATTGTAGCCTCGAAAGGTAGGTGAGTTTTAAAGACAAGCTTTGTATGGGGACATTCAATGGGAGTTTAGCGTCATGTGCTGAGTGCGTAGTGGCAGACCAATCTCTTTGTGGAACTTTGGTCTTCACCATAATTTTTCTTTATTTTCTGTTAGAGGTTTGACTTATATTGTTTGGATGATAAGCCCAAGCTCGCAGTATGTTTGATACCATATCTGCTCATGAGTTTGTCAAACATCTTATTTACGAAATAGCTCCTCATAATACTTTAATTATAGTTAAGATTGTCCCCAATCTACGAGAAATATTTCTTTGTAAAAATCCACATGGCTTGTATTGGCATCATTCTTTTAGACCAGTATTGCCTCACCAGTACTGACACATAATCCACAACTAGGAGTATGTATATATTTCAAATGAAGCGGAAAAGGCCCATAAATCCATTCCTATACATCAACAATTGAACCACCGAGGATACCTTGCGGGGCATCGTACCTTTTGTTATTTCCCATTTTGCGTGATCACATAGCTTCACCCATTCAAAAGCAGTCCTTAAAAATAGTAGGCCGGTAAAATCACGATGGAGAATTTTGTAAGAATTTGTTTTATCTCTACAAATGTCCTCATATGGTGATGCATGACATTCTTGTAAATCTTGCTGCTCCCGCCGGTACACATCTCATATAATCGGATGACTCCTCTTTTAAGCGATAAAGGGTCATCCCGGATGTAGTACCTGGCATCGGTCCTTGCTACTTTCTCACAGTGATGTGGTCACGGTGAGCATAATTCCCTGAAGCTAAGTTCACAATATTAGCATACCGGGGTGATTGGGTGACAAGCTGGAATAGCGCTCATCACGGAAGAATTTTCTGCTATTTCTCTTCCTTCCTCTTGTACGGTGGGTTTCTCTACTCTTGCAAACCATGTGTCGGCTATCACATTGTCACAACTACTACCATCTTTTATTTCTAATCAAATTCACCCACCCAATATAGTACCATCCCGAAGTCAATCATGGCTTTGCTTCTTTGCTGCCATTAGATATTTAATTCTTTGCGTGTCCGGTGTGTATATGACATGAGACCCGAATGTATGGCCTGGTGCACACATGCAAATACTGTGCCGGCATCCTTTTCGATGGTAGGTAATTTTCTTGAGCTTCATCGCAAAGGTTTGCTATATAGTAGATGGCCTTGGTATTTTTCATCTTTACGTCCCCCGTCTGACCCCGTTTGCAAAATCAGCATCCTGCCTTGATTTCAAATTCTGTTCCCGATCTGGTTTTGCCATGATGGGAGCTTCAACAAGAATACAGATTTGATTTCTTCAAATGCATTATGGCGGGAGATTCATCAAAATAGAATTTAGTATCTTTTTTCGACAATGCACGCATAATTAGTCACACGCAATTTTGGAGAGATCTCTGATAAATCTTCTGTAAAATCCGGTATGTCTAAACCTAATTCCTTATTTGTAGTGGGTGGCATTAGATTTCTTATAGTGAAACTTTAATTACCTCAAGCCCTTTGCGAGAAATCATGCCTTTGAGACAATTCATACCTTAACATAAAACTAGCATTTCTCCCGATTGACTAGATTCTTGTCTTTGCCTTTGTCTGCCCAGCTATCACGGGCATTGTTGCTTGAATCCATGCTTGTAAATCATCCATGAAGATCTCCATAACTTCTTACGCTGATCGCGAAAAATATAGACATCTATGCATATCTTTGGAAGGTACCGGAAATTACCTGAAACGAATGGCATTCTCTAAGCGAAGTACGAAAATGGGCATGTAGATGGTTTTCTCCTAATCTTCGGGTGCAATAGCAATTTGGTTATATTCGAGTATCCATAAGAAAACAAAAATGAGGTGTCCTGCCAGCCTATCCGGCCTCGATCAATGAAGAGCGGGGAAAATGATCCTTCGGTTGCGGTATTCAATTTTACGTAGTCGATACACACCCTCCATCTGTCACGGTTCTTCTTGGGAATCCAGGTTCCATTCTTTTCATTTCCCGATCCGCGGTGAATCCACCTTTCTTGGGAACCACATGCCGCGGGCTTGACTATCGATATAGCATATATAAAACGCATTTAACCATTTTCGAACTTCTTTTACGTGACTTCTTTCGTGCGCGGTTCGGCCTCGCGATCTTCAAATAGAAGTTTTGTATCCTCGACAATATTTTGTTATGCAAATGGAGGTTGATGCCCATGGATCCTCGATTGACCAAGCAATTGTTTCCTTGTATTTTCAGTACCCGGCAACTTTTGTTCTTCATCTTCGATTAATCTGGTGATATGATAAGCGGTTTTCTCTTTTACATTACAAAAACTCATATTTTAATGTTTGAGCCAATTCTTTTCAATGTTAACCCTTACGCACTAGTTTCCTGCTCATGAGTTTCTTGTTTAATTTGCTTACTTCTACATCTTATTTGTTTTCATTTATACTTGAGGCTTGTTTCCTTGTTAAACAAATTTGAAGACGATTACTTCATCGAGAGCTCTCGAGAATCTTGAAAAATTCATCATTCAGTTTCATTGATAAGTGTTGAAGGATACAATCGAGAATTTAATTCAACATTGAAGGCTATTTGTTCTGATAGACTATTCATGCATCTCTACATTAGGATGTTCAGACTACTATTAATATTAAAATGCAACTGCTTCATTTCCAACCACGAGTGTCGGTTCACCTTTGCGTCACATCGAGGCAACTCATTCTTTAGAAGGTCTTCCTAACCCAGCAAAGGAATTTGGGTATCTTCACTCCATGCATGATAACAAAATCCACTTTGGGAAGATGAATTTCCCAACCTTGACATGTACATCTTGAAGTACCTGGTTTGTGCCATTGATCTACTCGACCATACAACGATGTATTCTTTGTTGGGAATCTAGTTTCCACTGAAATTGAGTCTGCACAAGCGATAGGGCATCAAATTTATCTTTACGCGAGAATCACATAAAGCTTTCTTGAATTCATATTTCCACATGGGCGGGAATGGTGAAGCTTGCGAGGTCACTCATCTTTGCTTGGAGCCTTTGGCTTTGGATAATAACGCTGCCAGTAGCGATCCAAATTTACTATTCCCTCCTCAGCTATCTAGCCTATCTTCCTTTTCTTGCTCAATATTTCCTTCATAAATTTTGCATAAAGAGGCATTTAGTGATTACCTCTACAAATGGATATTTATTTCTATTTCATGAAAATGTCAAAATTTAAGCGTTCTCTTCTTGACCACGAAGTCTACGTGGAAATGGCAACGAAGGTGTATAAAGTGCAGTACTCCTTCTTGCTGATCAGTTCTTTCTTTTAAGTTGTTTGATGTCAGATTGGTTTCTTTATATAGCTACCAATACCGGTCTCTTTGCTTTGCTAGGGTCACCGCGCTTATTTCCTCTGCGCGCTGCATTCCGCCGAGCTGCCGACCGGCTGATTACCATGCGGTCTTTTAGTTCACGGTGTCATTCAGAGATATGCCCGCCGCTCCAGTTGGCGTATTGGACGGTTCACCCTGCCGGTAATCTCCAATTTTAATGAAGCCTTCGCTTAAACTCTTAAACATTGGTGTCGAACTTCGGCTTGCAAAATTGGTCGTTTCGTTCGTGCGTTGGCAATAGCCTCGCGTTCTGTGTTCGCAGCGTTGTTCTTCAAAATGGTTTTGAACTCTCGATACTGATATTCGTTGCCTTTCACTTCATGATGTTCGCTGTTTACGGAACCTTGGTGGCTGGCGATATCCTTGTTGAAGATATTGTGTCCACCTTGGGCCTTGTAATTCCCCTCCGCCATATAGTGTCCATGGTTCCTCAGTGCTGGGTTGTAGTGTGTGGGTAGGTTAGGATTTGGCTTGAAATAGTACCTTATGGCTCGTTCGCATTGCTTAACCTCTGGCCACCATAGAATCTTCTTAAATTTGGCACAGTGCTTCTTCTCATAAGTTCTCTTTCATTGCTCCTATTTCATGAAGCCGGTGTGCATCTTTCTCTGTTTGTCCATCCACATGCATTATGGCATCGACTTTGCCTCCATGGCTGTCATCTTTCATTTCATTATTGCACTTTCCTCTTTGTTGTTTCCTCTTGAAAACTTCGAGGATGGAGCTTTAAATATCGCATTTGCTGATCTTCACATCGGTTCTACCGCCTGTACTTCATTACTTTTTCGTTTAAATGCTCCACAGCATGAACCATCGATAATGCCCTTAGATGTATCATTTAAAGCATGATACACTATGTCCATCTGGGTCTTGAAATCTATTCCATGCATCGGGCACCTCTTGACAACCTCTTGAATCTTGAAACTCGTATAGGCTTTCATCTTCCCTTGTTGGAGATACTGTGTCTCTGCTTCTTCTCTCAAGAAGTGAGAGATGGAAATACACTTAGTAGGCTTCTGCCAGCTCTTCCCAGTATCCTACAGACCATATGGTAATGATTCATACCATGTGGGTACGCTATATCTCTCGGAGAGAAAATGGAAGAGATGCGAAGCTTTATACCTACGGTCTCACACCATTAAACTACTTTGTATTCGCCATTCTAGAAATCTTCAGGGTGCTCGTTTGGGTCTTCGATTGGGATGACCGAGTAAAGCGATGTTCGCTGAACCATTGCCTTAATCGGGTTGGCTTTAGTTCGAATTATTTGCATCCACAGTAAAAATTTGTCCCGATTGCGAGAATATTCTTCTGAATAATAGGCCTCGAAATCCTCCATTGTATCGGTAATGGAGGGCCTTAAATTTCTTTGTCCTCTGTTCCTGCAATACGGTCATCCTCTAAATACGCCATAGCTCGTTTTACTCTTTTGTCTTTCTTAAGCTCTGAGTGTTCTCTCGATTCGATTAATAACAGAAGATGGAGTGGGAATGCTGTTTCCTATGCATTAAAGGTTTTCATAAGAATTAAAACACACTTTCAGTTAATAAAGATTAGTCAAACTTAAACAAATATTTCAAGCATAGCTTGTTAAGATCGGTGGTACAGTGTAACCACTTTAACACCTGGCTTCTTTTGTTCTTTTTCTTAAAAATGTCAAATTAGTATTTCCTTCTTTTTTAATCGGAATATTGATCTAATTGAATTCTTTCAGAGTGATCCAGACCAATATTGTATGTAAAAAACTTATTTGCCTTTTTCTATATAGACTAAAACCTCAATTAACACATATTCTGAGGGCACTTACACACTTCTCTTGTATCATGTCACTTTGAATATAAGTTTGCTTGATAAAATAATTTTCTCTTAATGTTGTTCGGGATTAAAAAATAAGGAGTTGAATCAAACCTTTGCAAGTGCATAGGCCGTACAGTAAGTAAATCTGAATGTAAGTCCGGGTATCATTCCACGAGATTGATGGCAGATTACCAGATTAACCCAAACTTGACTCACTAAAATTCATACTATTTGGACTAAAAACTTATAGTGAAAGTTTTATCACTGTGACTGAAAGAAAGTAAGAATCCTGTATCTAGCCAGACTATGTTCAATCTAAACAAAAACAAAGTAAATAGCCCAAATAAATTGTAAATAATAGAATGATTGAATCGATTTGCGCGAAGCGAAAACCATCAATGAAATACAGTGGAGCGGTCGATTCGATACTAAATCCATTGCTCTGTTTATGTATGGATCTGATTTTGTCTCAAGATTTCCTAATTAGCAATTGGATTTCTCATATTCATGATTTGATATCCCTTGCTTCTCTCGAAGTCGAATCAAACCAACTACACGTATTCCAAATTCTCTTGCAAGATATGGTTTTTTCTTTCTGTCCTTCACATTTCTGTTGGCAATGAGAACTTTTGCTTTCACCTTCTGGATTTTTATGAAATTTCTACTGCCCAGTGATGGCTCGACCTCCATATCTGTATGGGTTTATCCCTTTCCGCCCGATCGGATCTAAGCTAACCGCGGGGGATTGGAACTTACCTTTAGATTAAGTTGAACTCTCTGATAATTTATGTTGTTAAATACACCCCTCGACTTCAGTTATGAGGCGAATGGGGGATTTAGCAAATCAAAATGACTTCTGAGCTCATTGATTCGTCTGATGATGAACATGCAATGCTCTCGACCTCGGGGAATCTCCGTCTACGTGTCACTTGTGACGACACGGATATCGAGTAAGATACATTCCCTCGGCGGGTATTGGGTACTCTTATTGGGAACTTATCCAATAAAAACTACACCAGGCTAAGTAAAAACGGAACCCCAGTGTAATTACTCCGTAATTAAATGCTTGAGAAGGCCTCACTAAGTGTAAATCAAATCCGGTGTGCCTTTCTGATTCTTGCATTGAGTCTGGGGCAAATAGATCACGCACAACCCTTTGTATTACAATACAGCGAAAGAAATGAATTCGAGAAATTTGTCTAGATTTAGATTTTCGAGACGATAATACTTAAGAAAAATAATAGAAGCCAAAAAAAAATCCAGGCTTTCTACTCGTCTCTTTAGATTTATGAATTGAAAACCAGAAAATAAAATAAAAATCTACTCTAAAATATACAACTGAGTTCCTCTTAACTGCTCCTTTTCTAGGTAGTGAAAGCGGGAAAAACTACTACTATTCTAAAGCTATCTATTTATCTTTGTAAAGAATCACGCGGGCGGGAATCCTCAAAAATGCTCCGGTGGAAATCGAAGAAAAAGCCGATTCAACGTCTATGTCGCGACCTCAATTGATGTCGCGACATGGATTTCTGCCGTGGCTCGTGATCGTGCTGACCTCTTCCTTTAAGTTACCGGCTAGTTTGTCTTGCAAATGCCTTGATCGATGGTCGCGACATGAAGTGATGTCTGCGACCTCGTTAATATTGCGGCGCCATCATTGTCTTTATTCTTCGACTCCGATTTCTGCGACATGTGTTTTTAGGTGCGACCACTTGCTTGTTTGTATGGCTGACTTCATGTTGTGACTTTGTTCTTGGTACTTAAATTGTGTTGGTGGTCTTTCTTGCGCTTCATAATATGCCGATTTGATGTCGCGTATAAATGGTGATATCGCGACATCTTTTGCTATTCTCATTTACTTCTTACGGTTTCAACCTGGTTCTCGTTGCAACATTATATTCTGCTCTTTTCGGGTGCGACCTCAAGTTGGTGTCGCAACCTCAATTTCTTCTGCTCAGCTCTTCTTCAGGTCACGACCTTATTGAGTGGTCGACATCATTTTACGATCCACGATGCAGCCAACGGTATAAGTTAGAGTTCTTGGCGAAGTAAGCCACCATTTGGCTCACGGTTGCGACCTCTTTTGAAATCTGGCGCCAGTTTACCTTTGAATCTCTGTTTTTATGTCGCGACATGAGTGATGTCGCAACATGGAAATGGGGCTGTGTTTAAAAACTAGATTTGCAACCTCTTTCTTTTGCAGGCCTCTACGGTGGCCCGTAGGCGGATCGCCCAGCCAGCGACCTCGGAGTGGTGTCGCGACATCGTTTATATCTTTTTTGGTGTCGCGACGCCGAGAAATGATGTCGCGACATGAATTCTCCATTTGATTGTTTCCTTTAGTCTCGACCACGTCTTCTTTGTCATGACCTTCTACTTTTAAGTCACGACTTCACTTGTTCGAGTTTTCTGTTTCTTCTTAATGAATTTGTTGATGTCGTGACTTGGAATGGTTGGCTCATTGGAAGCTTTGTCGCGACTTAAATTTTGATTATGACCTCGGTCTAGCTGTGGTGGTTTCTGCCGATTTTTCTTTGATTGGGTTTCTGTGTATTTTCTGTAAAAAATAGAAATTTGAGTTAATTATCCACTTTTACGCAAACAAATCGACATTTATCTCGTAATATCTTTCCCGGAAGGCTGATTAAAAACTGTGAGATTTTAAATCTCATCAGTGTCCACGAGACTTCCTAGAGTTTCTTCTACACTCCAAGAGGTAGGGATTCTTCCTACTTTGGTTTATTTTCCATTCTAGGGGTTGTTTGGCTGAGTTTTAATGCACTAAGGGGTTTTTGGCCCACTTTTTTTTCACTACAAGTTATTGTGAAATAATGGGTTATGGAAATAGTCTTCATGTTTTGACCACTATGATCTTGGTTACTGGGGCTGGTCTGAATTTATAAAGAGAATTTGGACATGCATGAGAAATTATAGCTCTATCTGAGAACTTGATGTTAGGCTTTTTAATCACCCAAATTGGACCTCTATAACCCAAGTTTTGATTCGTTTTCTAGGATTGCCATAGGTTACCCTGTTTTGGCCGAATCTACTGTCAAGATTTTTGGGACTGATTTTCAGTTGGGAAAAAGTGAAATTTTGGGCAAGCATCCCTTAAAGAAATTGTAGCTCTACTTGAGAAATTTATGTTAGGCTTTTGAATCACCCAAATCGGACCTTTATAACTCAAGTTATGGTCTGTTTTTTCGGGACTGATAGGCTATTTAATGGTTTGTGTCTAGATTTTAGGACTGTTAGAGGACTAGTTTACGAAATAAATGTGAACTGATACGTGTTATCTGTGATAATGTGAATGTTACCTCGCGTCTGCCTGGCGGTCTTGAGGATCAAGTTATCATTGCCGCTAAGAGTGACATGTTTAGATGTTAATGTGTGTGCTCTAACATGTTGACATGTGATAGAATGGTGTGTGCTGTGACTCATAACATGACGATTGTTAGTGAAGTATTACTGTCACACCACCATTCCAGTCCTAGCCCTAATAGCCGGATCCGACAGGAGTTCGGGTGCGAGATATACTATCTTGGGACTCTTTACGTTTTTTTCTCGGGCGAACTTGTACTTATTGGGTATCTGAATAATTTACGTAATAAAATCATTTACATATCTGAAAGAACTACCCCCAGAATTGGTGTCCATGATATCTATACACATATCTTTAGTCCATTTACTTGCATGTACATATGCAAAACTTACCACAATTTCTATTACATATTCGGGCGTAGAACCTATTGGCGGTGAACCCTACTAGTGTGTTGGCTTTAAGTTGTATGCGGAAGTTTTTCGAGCGTCTTCTACTCACGTACCCTCTGCGGATTAAAAACCACGTGCTAAGCTTTAAACTAGTGGGAGAGCGTATCTTATAACTTATCTTGGTACACATGCATTTATCTTAGGAGTCCATGATCAACATATAACAATTAACATATATTGAATCTTCTTGATTAAATAACAAATTTACATACATACTTATCCTTGCTTAACAAACTTATGCTGACCGATTTCGCGATATCACAGTCTTGAACTTATACTTATAGCAATCTTATACTTACTTATAACTTCCACTTATGGCAGACTTATTCTTATTCCGATCTCCCATTAGGACACATTTTTTAATCTTATCTCCCGTGAGACGTATACTTATGCTATCTCCCATTGTACATACTTATGCTTATCTCCGTGGGACGCATACTTATATAGATTTCCTCGGTATGCGATCCCGGGCTTATACACTTATACCATAGAACTGCATGCCTCCCTCTGAGTGCTTTGTTTGGAGGTACCATTAGGTACCCTCTGGAGATATCAAAGGAGCATTATCTGGTGTGCGGAACTGTTCTTATACGGAAGTACCCAGTAAGGGTACTACTTGTTGAATGTCCCAAAGGACACATACTTATGTAAATCAAACTGCCATATTTAAAATGCAGTAGGTACTACTAACTTATACTCATACGGGGTACCGTAGGTACTACTGAGTTTATCCTTATCCGGAGCTTATATGGAAGTACCCGTAGGTACTACGAGTAATTAATCATATCTGAAGGTACGGCTAGGTACTACGAACTTATACTTATTCTTGTATTTCGGATCTTATTCTTGTATTCTACAGACATATACTTGTCTTGGATCTTATACTTGTATTACAGACTTATTCTTGTATTTCGAATCTTATCGTGTATTCACGGGAAACTTGTAGCGTATTACAAGGCTTATTCTTGTATTTCGGGATCACGGAGGTACGTAGGTACTCTGATTTTTACTTATACAAAAGTACCCACCGTTCCTGGAATATCTGAGGGTACTCGTAGGTGCATTCAGATCTTTACCATATTCATTTCTTTACTCTTATTCTTTATTCAGAATCTTAATACATACAAGTCATATCGGACTTATGCGAATCACGGACATTAGTGCGCGAGTAGGTCTAAATCACATCGAATACATATCTAGGAGTTCATATAGATTCGGAACATATCCATTAGGTTTATTATCGGAATCATATTTAGACTTATACATATTCATGTTAAAGGTATCGAGTTCGTCTCCTTTTTACATGTTCCATGACTTTGTTATACAAATCGGAACATGGTGCAGTGCAGTATGCTAAACATCTTGGGTCTTATTCATGTACTTTTTATATACATATACATAATTGAACACTGAACTCAGGGCCGTGAATGAGAAGGACATAATTACATCGAGAACTGAAGGTATGGTACATTCTTGAGCGGATACGTGCCCACTCACATGCTGATGTCGTCGCCATTGGGAATCTTAGGAAGCCTGCCGTCGAGCGTGATTGCCGCGTAGCGAAGTGTGCATTAGCACTAGCGAGTCTTGAAGCACCAATCGAATCCGGCTCATTCATTCTTGGTCTGAGTAGTCATACGATCATATGTCTTTTGACTATAACGATATCTTGTCGCGTGTATTCGGCGCTGACATATTTCTTTTCGTGTTCGTGTTCGTGTTTTGATTCATTTTAAATATTTCATCATATTCATATTTCATGAACACACATCATATATTGCATTTCCTATGTTTTCATTTCATGCACGTTGCATATGGAATTTCATATACTTGTATGATGGGATACCTATGTATTCACACCTCATTCATGTTGTTCCTCTATAAATCTACTTTACTTAGAAATTGGAATCATTCAAATTGAATCATCCAAACTCAAGTTATGGCATTTTTATGCCAAACTAGTCAGTTTACCGATATTACACTAAGGACAGTTTGTAATACTCATTTTTCAGGAGGCTTAACTTCATACCTGACCCTGGTTCTTTGTATTAATTTGAAGCTAAGGTGATAAGGGTCCATCTCCAACTGGAATCACCCAAATCGGAGCACCGAAACTCGAGTTATGTCCTAAACAACCCGGACTACTCTATGATCAAAACTGAAGCAGAAATTTGCTTGAACATATCCCCTCTTTGAATGAATTTTTGGGCCATATAGAGTCAGAATTAGAAGGTAGCTATTTAATGGTGTTTTATTCTCCTTGAAGTCTAGTTTAACCAGCAACTTGAATCACTCAAATCCGATAAGAAATGAGCAAGTTATGGCCAAAATACTAACACTGGTCCAAAACAGATCATGGGTGCTAGAGTACCGATTGACAAAGCCAATGTGATGCAGGTACACTACATTTAGTACCAGTACCACCCTTCAAAAATTGTCGAGAAGGTGGTTTTTTCTCTATTTTTCCATATTTTCCTACCCAAAATCCAACTCAATAGTAATATACACCTCAAAACCACTCCATATCCATCTTATCTATTCCTACTCAATTGTGCTGAATCACTATCTTGCCCCAAAACCTATCATGAATTTCTTCCAAAACAACTATAATATGGGTCCTAACCCATACATAAACCAAACATAATGAATAGTTAGGGTTTGTTCTAAACCTAACTCAATTACTTGTAATTAATCCATGAATCCAACCTCAAAGGGAGGATTCCATATTCTTCTTGTACTATTTAAGGTTTTACCAACCTTACTTTTAATAATTTTAGGGTTAGGATGAAATCCTAACAAAACCCTAGGTTTTGGGACAATTGCATGGAAATCTATACAAAACTTTAGAATTCCATACAAGAATTCATAGTTCCATACAAATCTATACAAAGTTCCATACCTTTTTGCTCTTCCTTTCCTCTTCTCTTCTCTTCTTCTTCTCTTCCTCTTCCTCTTCTTCTCTACGATTTGTTCTCCCCCAAAATGAGACCAAAGTTGGTCTTAAATCCAAGCTCTCTCTTTAGGCCATGTTTGGCTCCCAAAAACTCTTTTTTGGGTTAAGTTGTCATTATTTCACTTTAGTCCTTCAATTCCTCTCTTTTTGCAAATCAAATTAGGCATAATTCTATTTTAACCCATAGCCTTGCTAAATGTATGACTTCTATGCCTTTTGGCAAATTACATATTTGCCCTTGGATCTTTAATACAAATTCGAGTTTTGAATTTCCATGTTTGCATTTAAATTACGAAAATTCAAATTAATAACTACGAATCACACTTAACGTGTAAAAAGCTTGACTAGGGTATATTTGAGTGTTCTGATTGCCACTACTAGATGATGTAGTGACATGTTTGGATGTCAATATGAGTGCTCCAACGTATTGACATGTGATGAATGGTTATGTGAAGTGGCCATTACATGACTTGCTTTTGTGTGTGTGTTATTGCTTGATCATAAAATGACATGTTGAATGTGAATGTTGATATATACTTGTATGATATATTGACATGAATGAAATAATGTATGGAAATTATATGCACAATGCAATTGTCCGCGTCGTTAAGTGATATCGTAGGTAGAGTTATTATATAACATTCATTGTGCATGTGACATGATATAACATGTAATGACATAATTGCATTTCATATGCACGGGGACATCGCATGAAATGGGTGTGTGTGCATGGTTGTAGTCATTCACCATTCTTGGTGAATGGGTGGTGGACTTGATACCTTAGACGACGTCCAATAGAGTTCCACGGTTTGCATGATTGTAAATTAACACTGCGTTTGGTGTTGATTGTGCGAGCTTAGTAAATGGGACAACGTCCAAATTGAGTCGCACGGTTTGAAAGGAGGTGAAAAACTCTGTATTCTTGGTCAGACATATGTCCAGAAGCTATGAAGAGTTCTTCAAAAGTGTCGAAAGGCGTCTGAAACTACAATGAGACCCCGGAAATTCGCTACCCATAAAAACACACAAAACTTGGTAAAAACAAGTTGATATCGGAGTTTGTCTACTGAATTTTAATTTATAAAACAAAAAGCTTTTGTTTTGAAAAAAAATGGTCATTGATGGAACATAAATGACGGTTTTCACACTTGGCATGTGCATGTGTGAAGGAGTTGGCGAGGACTCGAGATATGGGACATGGTGAGTCACATTCTCATCCATGACATGTAGACATTTGAGTATGAATGTATATGTTTTTAGTTGAATGTGTGAAATTACATTGCATGTGCACTTAGGTGGGGAGTAGCCCTTATAGGAATTATTCTCTACTGGGCATTGCTCACCTCGTCGTGGGACCCCCTTTCAGGTACATTGTTGACACCGATGAATGGCGTTCAGACAAGGCCGTGACTGTGAAGAAGAGCGGCATATGACCTTGATAAAACTTTTGTAAAAAATATTTTGTATAAAAGAATTTTAATTAAATTCTTTTGGACTATTGCCAATATAGTCGGGTATGTAATTTATGGTAAGAGGGTTGTGATCGATCTCTTATGAACTGTATTTAGGTGTATTCTTGTGATATAGTTGTATATTGGGGATATGGACAGATGGACCCCTGTATGGTCATTACTACATACATTGAGACCTAGATGGGGTCATGGATATCTTGTTATACGGGTTGTATATATTAGGTAACACTCTCCAAAGCAAGGATCTTTCTTTTGATTTTTGTAGAAATATAGATCTCGATAAATGAGAATGATAGTGTGGTATCGGGTTCATAGAAATTCGCAGAATTAGTAGGTTGGATTATCAATAGAACCGGATTTTGAAATACAAAATTTGAATAATTTCTTAAACTTGACTTTGATTAAAACCCCTTTGACTTAAAGTAAGGTTTGGGTGAATTTTAAAACATAAGAAGTGAAGACTGAAACCTAATGGATGAATGCTTTTCTTCACTACATAATAAAAGACAAAGTTTGGTCGCCGCCTAAGGCCACGGTATCAATCTGTTTCCCTTTTCCCTTGTCATTTTATGAATCACATACAAATTTTTTTCCTCTCGGATAAAATATTTAAAAAACAATCACTAATTAAAAAATAAATGACATACTCATATAGAAGTTTGGCTTTAGATTAAAAAAATGTACCAAAGAGTTGCATTTATCTTTTACATGTATAATTAAAAGGGAAGAATCAAATGTTAATTTGTTCATTTTTTTGAATATTTAAATTTATTTAATTAATAAACTTTAAAATGGAGAAAAAACCAAATTATTTTAGATAAATTTTAAAATAAAAAATGTTTAGGTTATGTTTAGTTCTCATAAAATATGAAGAAAAATGCTAGAGAAAGGAAATAGAGAAAAAATAGAAGGAAAGAAAAATGAAAGAAAATAAAAATATAGTTAAATATGTATATAATTTTTTTATTTGTTATTTCAAAATGTTTATTTATTTTGACTTTTCCATATAGATTAAATAATTCATAAAACATATAAAATTTAGTAGTAACATTATTTATATTTAATTTTTTAAAATTTTTTATTAGACAATCAAATATAGAAAAATCATTTTGATATTATTTTCTTTCACCACTTCCCCGTAACCAAGAACAACACCATTTCTTAAAGATAATCCTTCAATCGTTTAAAAAACTTTCTTAGAGAAAAGGGAAAATGTTTTTTTTTTAATCCACAAAAAATTATGTGTCTTTATTTGTTGTCATTTGTAAATAGTAATAAAAAAAAAGATATCTTTAATACTTAAAACGCATGGGAGTGGACTTCAACGCTTCTTCCTTCTCCTCTGTCCCATTCACCGGACTGTTGAAAAATGAGATTATATCTTATAAATAATGACTAAAAATCAAATAAAACTTTAAAATTAAATAATAATTAATGCAAATAAATTTACCCGATGGAATTAGTTGAGATATGGTTAAACTAGTCCGAATATTCATGATTATCAAAAAGTGACACAGTAGTTATGGCTTAGACGGGCATAAGAAATACTCTAATATTGTAATACAAATTGAATAAATATAAAAAAATATAAATAGATTTGATAAATATTGTGCGTGAGTCCATGAAGAAGACGATGGGGCTCCACAGAGAATCACTCCACTAAGATCTAAAATTGTTTTTCAGAGAAAGTAAAACTGGACGCCACCGCTTTTCAAAAAAAATTTGGGAAACAGCGTCACGGATGAAAAACAATCCCGACGCGAACCCACCAACGGGGATCCGACGCGTGGCCTCGCGTTTCTTGATCTCTTAGGTGGCGTTGTCCCATTGGAGGAGTCACAGCTGCTCCGTGAATTCGCAGTCTCTCAAATCTTCGCTTCCGCCGGTGTAGGTTGCCGTCATTGTAAAAGATGATCTCTCACTGAAAGCACACCTTATTTTTCTCTCAAGAATTTAACGCGCGTGACTCCCTCTGTGTGTGTGTGGTAATGATTTTTTCTCGAGCGTTGGCGAAGAAAATTTAGCTTTACTTTGTGCAGAATTTACCACCTGTTTGACTTGTTATCTATATTTTAAAGAGAGAGGTGTTTCGAATTGAATTGGTTTCGGTTGTAGGATGAGAAAGTGAGAGAGTGATTGTTGAATTTGTGAAGATCAGGAGATGGTGGCGTCCAAGATGGTGTACGAGGGATGGATGGTGCGGTGCGGACGGAGGAAGATCGGCAGATCCTACATCCATATGCGCTATTTCGTGTTGGAGTCCCGTCTGCTTGCTTACTACAAGAGAAAGCCTCAGCATAATGTGGTACTGTCTCAATTTTTTTTTCTTTCATTGAAGTAGAAGCTAAGTGGAAAAGCAGCATATTCTGTTTGGGAAAAGTCCGAATTGGGATTAGAATTGAAAATTGTGGTTGGAGCCGTGGAGAATCCCTTTTATCTTTTTAAGCATCCATGTGAAATTATTTTTGCGGATGCCGGGCTAGGATTTGATTATGTGTGTTTTTGCCTTTTGATTAGGTTCCGATCAAGGCGCTTCTGATTGATGGGAATTGTAGGGTGGAGGACAGAGGGTTGAAGACTCACCATGGATATGTGAGATGCTGTCATTTATTTACTTGTCGTCGTTGCTTTCTGCTTGCTTTCGATATGTTCTTTTGATGATAAATTGAACTAAGAACTCCACTTCTTGGTGCATTCTTCCAATCGACTTCCGGATTCTGTTGCTTTTTTTCTTTTTTTGAAAAACAAACTGAGCGATGTATTTTCTATGTAATCACTGAGATTTTGGAGAATTATAGCGGTGGACTATACTTCTGAAAACAGAACCTGGTGAAGTTGTTTGATCTAAAATGTTTCCATTATTTTCTTAACTTTTATGAACATAACCAAAAGGATGGCCCCTGGGGGTTGGACTGGCAATTAGTGAGTTCTACCTGATTGGGAATATTTCCTGGTTTTATTTTTCTGGTATATAATGCATGCTTGAGCCTCTTTGGACTTCAGATGATTGAAGTTGTATCAGCTGTTTAGTTGATTTGATGCTTGCGATTTTGTGGAGGCATTGTGTTACTTTGGGAACTTTTGGTCATTTCAATTGTTGGTTTGTAGCAGTCTAGTTTTTGTTCACAGTGGATCTCATGGTGTCTGATGGATCTTCCTTAAAGTGTTTGAAGCACTTATATGTTTTCATTTTCCCTTTGTTACAGGGGTTTACTTTCTATGGGCAAGTCATTTAATTTATTTTTTTGCATACTGGTAAAGCAACCAAAGCCATGGAAGCCAAGTACATGTTTTAGACTTGACATGAAGATGGTTCCATCATTATGGTTATTTGGTTAATATTTCCCATATTAATCTGCAAGAATATTTATTTCCAGAAATGGAGAAGGATATGATTGCATCCTAGAAAATTTTAGAACTAAATTCCACTATTAGGCTTTAAATGGAGAGTGCATATTGTGTGGATGGTCATATAGGGTCTAAAATTTGAACTAGCTGTAGGCTCACGTTCACAGTACAGATAAAACTTGTGAAAGTACAATTCTTAAAAGGCTACATCTAGCGGGAAAAGTAGTCAGTCATGGTTAATCACTCTAGAATGGAACTAATGATCATGGATTAGTTGAGAGGGACAATTTGAACTACAATCAATATGGTAGATTAGGAGTTGTGCTTTGCTGATTAGCTTCGCATTGAAATTGCATAAATAGTGAGTAAAAGTTAGGAGAAAGTGACTGGACCATTATGCAGGTTGCGTTGTGCACTATCAATTATATCTCTGTCGATGTCAAGTGTCTTTCGAAGTTGAAAGAATATCCACACTGCAATAGAGTAAGATTCTAATGTCCAACTCTCTGCCTCAAGCTGATGCAAAAAATTGTGCATGGCCATCTTGTGCAAAATGTCAGCCATTTCTTAAGTTGCTTGTTGGTGAATATCAGCAAGCTGCTGTCCTCTTTTTAAAAAAAAATGCAAAAGAGATCACTAGACCCTCTGATAAAAAAAATAAAAAAAGATCATTAGACCCACCTGTTCTATCACACTGTGCTGGAGTATCTTAACATTCATAGTTCCTTTGTTATTTTAATACAATTCTGTAGCTTCCTAGCAAGTGACTTTAAACTCTATTATTGTGACATTTAACCATTGAAGCTTGCAAATCCCATATGCCATTAGTTCAGATCTGTCCTTTGCACAGGATTAATCAATGCTGATATTATATTCAACTCCTCCAAGTATCTGGCCTATTGCTAAGTGAATTACAGTATACTGAGGTTCTCATATCAGTGTAAAACTCTTCTCTCAAATGGCCTTGTTAGTGAAGGAAAATATTTTCTTGGGTAGACTTGGGCATTGAAGGATGCTAAAGATCAAGTTCTGATTAAGGGCATCTAGGAGCCTACCTGAATTGTAATGTCAACAAAAATATTTTTTCTGACTTTCTGTTCATCATCATTATATGTTCCCTACATTTGATTAGGGTTCAATTGGGCGTTTCAACAGGTGTATCTTACAAAATTTTCAACTAACAATATCAAAGATGCTCTTCCTTTGAATCCTTTTAAGGTTCTGACAACGTGAGCACAATTTGAGATAAGTGCTTTTGGGTGCTTCTCCCCCTGCAATCATCGGAAAAGGAGGTCTGTTATGGTCCAAGAAGTTTGTTATTTTGGAAAATCTCTGATTCAGATTACCACAAAGTTCAGCCTAATGAAAGCTAGCAGATCCCTTGGACTTTTAAAACCCATCTCTCTTCCACTGTAGAAAAGGGTTTCCATTGTTTGGAAACTCAATGACATTTGTGTGACTTATCTCCTCTCTGTTACTGAAAGCCTAGTGCCTCCATACCTCCATTCAACTTGAATACTCCCCTCTCCATTGTGAAAACCTCCACTCTGGCTCTTAAGTATTTTTTCTTTCTATGCAATGCTTTGATTTACATTTTTGTTCTTCACACACACACACACTCACACACGTGCACACACACACAAACACAAACAGAGGAATATATATATATATGTGTGTGTGTGTGTGGTGTGTATTGAATTTTTGTTTCTTATTTCTTTTTCCATATGGCCTTGTGATGAGGCCAAAAGTTGAGCTGGCTGATCCATGGGCTATTGATGAGCCAAAAGAGACTTTATCTTGTCATGCTGTCCGGGGGTGGTTCATAATCATCATAATGTCTCTAAGGGAGGGAGGGAGTGAGGTTTATTTTATTTCTCACTTACAAAATTATTAGTATTTCTTGATTTATAGCTCACACTATATTTATATCATCAATACTTAGACAGTTAATTTTTTTTCCATTCATATTGGTGTTATATAAGATGCATCATAAAAATATCATGGTTCAAGAAAGCATTCCCTTGCCTTGCTGAAATTCCCTTGGTAATTTTTTTTTGTCATTTTACCTTATTTTATCCTTGTTTGGCAGATGGTTTATGTTTTATCTATTTACAACAAGAAAGAGAAGTACCATCGAATCACGGTGCGTGGTTTTTCCATTTCGTTTCTGATGCTTTCTTGGTTTCTTTACAGATTTTTGGTTACTGAAGTTAGATTAAACGGTTTACATCATTTACAACATCTACATATCCAGGAAAAAAAATTGGTTTACATCATTCAAATGCTACTATTTCTCTCTTTTACTGCACATTTTTAATCAAGCATCCATATCATGTTGGTATTTTCAGATGAGTGGATTGTTTTATCTGTGCTGAAATTTTTCGCATATATTTTTCTTTATACACATAATTAAGTAAATTACCCTTTTTTCTTCTCCAATCATGATATGCATATCCTTTATCCAAAGCTAGCTTATTTTTTAATCTTTTGGGTTGCAATCTACCAACATGGTCTCCCCCAATTTGTAGCTATCAGCTTTCTCTTTATAAATGGAATTCTCACACAAAATTTTCTCATCTACATTGTTTAAAAATGTAGACCTCCCTCAAAAATATACATCCAAGAAAATTTATAACAGTATTTTGTCAATTTTGAGTGTTGTTGGCTATTTATTCAAGTTTTTTGCCTTTTTACACTAGACAAGGTTTATGCCTTTTCCACATATGGAATATATTTTTGTTTCTCCTCTGGAAATTATGATAACTCAACAGTGGTGTACTTCAAATAATTAAGCATGGAGTGCACACAAATATTGCATAGTGCAATCAGCATGTCCAATTTCAAGAAGGAAATTGACTTCTGCAAGGCTTACTTTCTTGTCTCCTCTATTATCATGCTTTGTCGTTATGTCATTATGTTTGCATATTGAAAGCTGATATCTAACAGACTATGAATACTTGATGAAGAAAAATTATTGAAGCTATGTTCTTTGTTTCAGATGGCAGCATTCAACATTCAGGAGGCATTAATCTGGAAAGAAAAAATTGAGTCTGTGATTGATCAGGTTTGTTTCCTTCAAATTTCATGAGTCTACAATCCTTCCTCCTCCATTCCTCCCCTCCTTGCCGCCGATCTGTCGCCACCCTCCAGATCCCATCCATATGTTTGTGTGTTTCTTTATCACCCTCCTTTTCTTGTTATATAAAGTACCTTCCGATGAGCGATAACAGGATTCTGTGACTGTAGTGGATGTCTTTCTCAAAATTATTTGCTTCCAATTTTTGTAGTTTTGAAACAAAATGGTTTTGGTTATCCATGTAGTGGCATTAGATCTCAAATATATTGATCTACGGCATAGTTACAGTCTCATTTGGCATTTTGTATAAATCTATAACATTCTGTTAAATTAGATGGTAAACTGTATTCAGGACTGATTATGTATTGATGTCATTCAGCATCAGGACTCTCAAGTTGGCAATGGAAATAAATATATTTCATTTGAATATAAATCTGGGATGGATAATGGAAGGGCTGCTTCCTCATCAGACCATGAAAGTCGAGAAGTAAGTATCCAAAGTTGCTTTGTTTATTATCTGCTTGGTTTTAAGTGTGTGGATTCTAGTGAAAAGTGCTGTCATGTTCTGAACCATATTCATAGTATGTTATGCGAAGTTTGGAGTCTCTCCATATGTAAACACTTTCCAGTCCTGATAAATTTTTATTGCTTCAATATCACCCAATAGTCTGGGCTATTTGCTGATTATATTGTAGGTGCTATAAGATTAGTAAGCGAACTATCTGTAAGAATAACAAGTTCACTAGAGACCACTAGCTCGACAAATCTCTAACTGGCCAAATAAAGATCTTGAGTAAAGCTGTTGAACCAGGGTCTAGCTCTGAAAGAATGGTGTCTAAGTTCTTAGAAATGGTAAGAAAAACTTTGTTCTGCTGAAGGTATTCCCCTCACAGAATAACTTCTAGACTATGCTTACATGTTCATGAGTTCAATATGTTGAAGAGCATTCTTCTAACCCGGCCATGTTAGCAACAAAGAAATGGATGTATTTGCTCAAGCTAGGATACCCTCTGGGAGCTTGGAGGAATACAGGTGCTTGGTTACTCAGGCACATTTATGCACTTCTCAATCAATAACTAAGAAGGTAGACATTGGAAGGGGATTAGTTAAGTGAATGGTGTGTGCCTTATTCATTACTAAGATCCATTCATGTCTTCACATATGGTTTTTTCTTTTCACATTTCTTAAGGTTTGTATATGACTTTGTCTTTTTTTTTTAAATCTTTTTATTGAGAAGGATAAAAATTAGTAAAACATAGTTGTATGCTTTATTCCTTCGTTTTGTTTTAGAAAGTTCACCACCAGTTTAAGTCTTTGATGATCGATTTCCTGTTATGGATTTTGCTGTAATGAGGAAGAAGCAAAGTCCATATATCATTTTTTTCTTGCTAGTCTTAATCGTTCTTATCTTTTTTTTTTTTTTTTGCTTTTTTTCTTTTTAATCTGACATAAAGGTTCATTAACACCTCGTTAGAAGTACACGAGAAGTATGAGAATTCTTCCCAAGTATAACTTTTGTTACAAACAATACATGTACTATCTTGAAAATTAAAGGTTGAAATAGCTTCTCACTAAGTATAAATCTGATCAAGTAAGTATATTCACACTTTTTACCAGGGACAATCTAAAACCAGGGTTAGAGCAACTGGAAGCACTTGGACAAGGCTGAGAGAACCATCCTTCTCAATTACAAGTGAAGCCAACTAAGTGTAATAGAATTGAGTGGGGCTCCCTCCTGGAGGTAGTACAAGCCCATAGAGAGGCATAGAAATGAATAAGATCCCAAGTATACAAACTTTGGAGTCAAAGATCTAATGTTTAGATGTGCCATCCTATATACCATGAAACTGTGCAAGAAGTGAAGTTCTGTTCTGGAAAAGAAGTGAGGTTCTGCTCTCCTTATAAATTACTCCATTAAGTAGTGTAAGGTTCTGTTCTCCTTATAATCAATCCATTAAGTAGAGTGATCTATAAAAAAAAATCAATTAAGTAGAGTGAATGTCTCATGAAATCTATAGTTGTGAGGCCCAAAGAAGTAAGTAATTTGAGTCCCTTATCTACTCTCTGTTTCTCCACCTATCCTCTAAAATCCTTGTATTTCTCTCTTGCTATGCTATCTAAATCAAATTGAGACTAACAATTTTCCATGGAGTGCTACTTGGTCGGGGCTACCCCTTTATCAAGAAGAGATTCTCAAAACCCTTTTTCAATTAGATATGAATCAAACTCCTAGGCGATGGTTTCACCATTGTTGTGTTTCAAGAGTGTTTGGATGTGATTAAGTACTAATGTCACCTTCAATTTTACGTAGTGTCAAGGATTAGACCTAGAAAAAGCTTATCGATGATGTGAATTGGGGTTTCTACAAACCATGTACTTGAAAGGAGGTGGTAAGTGGAGGGCTTTTGCAATCTTAGTGAATGGAAATGCCTAAGGTTAGGTTAAATTGACTTGACTAGAGGTCTAAGACAAGGAGATATGTTATCCTCTTTTCTCTTTACCATTGTAGTGGATGTGTGAAGTAAGATGTTGAGAGCATAGGAGAGTTGTTTATTGGAAGGCGTCCTTGTGGGAAAGAGTAAGAATAGAGTGTATTCTTTGCAATTTGCAGATGACACAATCTTTTAATTGGGCTTGTTTGGAAGATTTACAAAATCTTAAGCTAATTTTAACGTCTTTAGGCATATAGTTGAACTTAAGATCACTCTTGACAAGAGTATTCTCTCTAGCATCAACATGGACATATCACCAAGTTAACCTTGTTGTTTGAATGCAAGTTCTTTGATTGACCTCTCTCTTATTGAGGTCTCCTGCTAGGGATGGGGAAAGGGGTGTTTGGGGGAATTAAAACCCAAATGCATGTGTTTTTTGGAATCAGATGATTGAGAGAATTTCACAAAGATTTGATGGATGGAAAAATCTTTCTGTCATTAGTTGAAGGATAACTCTTATCCAATCATGCTTGTTATCTATTCCTTCTTTCTTTTTAAGATATGTTTTTTAGTTGCGTCGAAGATTAAAAAAAATGCAAGGGGATTTTCTTTGGTCAAAGACTAGGGAGTATTGGGGATATATCTCATTAGTTGGGATGCTTATCAAAAAAAAAAAAAAAAAAATCTCATTAGTTGGGATGTAATATGCAAGTCTAAGGTGGAAGGAGATTTGGTGTTGAAGAAGATTTCTTTAAAAATTTGTGATCTTTTAGATTTCTTTAAGTCTAAGTTATGGATTATTATGAGCCTTAATAGGACATATTCTAACGTGTGAGAAGCTGATTCTATAATCAACTATTCATGTTGTTGTACTTATTCTATTAAGAACTTCCACAGTTAAAAACCTTGCTCATTCTTGATGTCATTTGTTCATTCTCTTGGAACATTTTTTTTTGATAGGTAAATAGTTTTTTCCTTTTTTGCCCACATTGGGATTTGAACCTGGAACACCCCCCATAACCCCACCCCACCCCACCCTTTACCACTTGAGCTAGGTCACAAGGGCTATTCATTCTCTTGGAACTTTAATTTCCACTATAACCTTTCTGGCTTGGAGTTATATGATCTTAAAAGATTCATGTCCTCTCTCCCTTGTTTATCTCCACCCATCTCAGTTGCAAGAGCTTGATTATTATCTGAGTTGCTATCTTACCAATCCTCGACTTCACTTATTCCTTCTCTTAGGACTATAATTTCCATTATAACCTTTTTGAATTTCTAATTTTGTCCCAACAATCTAATTAATTTGATTTTATCTAGGTGAATAGTTATGGAAATCTAAATTCCCTTTTGTAAGGCTTTGGGAGAAAACTAGAATAATTTAGTTGTTCTGAGAATTCATAAATCTCCTGCCTTGATAGAAAAGAAAGACATTCTTAAAGTTTTGTAAAGGACTACTTTTGGGAGGAAGTTAGTTGTGATAAAAAGTGTGGTTATTGTTATTGTACTAGAATTGTGTAAAGCCATCGCTTCTCATAGAAAGACTTACACGAGAAAATGAAAAAAGAAGAAAAGTAAAAGGAAAATACTGAGTATAATTTGTTCTACAATACTGTGTTTTAGTTAGACAAGAAAAAGGCACTCAGCTCTAATAGCTTAATCACTGCAATGTTCCAGGAGTCTTGGGTTGTGATTAAGGAAGCTCTTTATCCATATACTTTCTCATATTTTTCTACTAGTATGCTTCGTGAGATATTTCTACAATTTGGTTTGATACTTCTTTTTCCCTTGGATTTATTGATATTACTTCCATTGAACATACTATTTAGATCATTTGTCCTTTTCCTCAAAACATGTTAGATTGGGAATATTCCTCATCCATTTGAAATTCCTGTATAGGTTTAGCGCACAGGATGATGAAGAAGAACCTCATCGTGATTTAGTTCGGAGAAAAACAATTGGAAATGGTTGTCTTTGGTTTCCTTTATTTCTTGATTTATTACCAGGTCTGTATAATTCCTGTTTGGGTCTTATCATCTTTCTTTGATTGGCAGGTATTCCTGACTCAGTATTGGACTGGACTCGAGAGATAGATTCAGAATTATCAAACCAGAATATCAACAATCAAGCATTTTCCAGAAGGCATTGGCGTCTTCTCCAATGCCAAAATGGTAAATCATTTTTTGCAGCTATTTCCCATGTTTTTTCTGTTTAACACAGATATGATAATCAAGGAATCAAGATAAACAATATAGGGAGTAAATCAGATAATTGAGTAACTGGTTATGAAAGCTACCTCCAGGGAGGAAATTAGATAAATGAGTAATTTGCCTATCCCATAATTTAGTGAGTAAATTATTAATTAAATTTTGTCTGGATAATTGCAGGACTTCGAATTTTTGAAGACCTTCTTGAAGTTGATTACCTTGTAAGGCACTGTTTCTTTATTTTGTTCTATTGCCATCTCATGATTTTGCTTTTGCAATGGGTTATTTCTTGTCAGTGTCATAACATTAACCTTTCTTTTTGCAGCCAAGGAGCTGTAGTAGAGCAATGAAAGCTGTAGGGGTTGTGGAGGCAACCTGTGAAGAAATATTCGAACTTGTAATGAGCATGGATGGAAAACGTTTTGAGTAAGTTCTTTCTACTTCAAGTGAAGATATTTATGAATTAATTCTAAATGGTCATTGTTATGTTTTTTTTTTGAAGAATTTATTCGTGTACATCAACTAGCGGTTTGCTTCAAAGACTCTTTTGAGTTATTTTCTTTCAGAAGCGTTTCATATGTTCTTCTTTATAGCATACATAAAAGTGGTCATGGCCCTATGCAAGTCAAAGTTACTGTGATGGGAATAATTTCTCATGAAATTTCCCTCATCTTTTACCATTTTTTGGAATTTTTTATAGGATTGTCTTGACACCTTATGAAAGGCATACTCACTGACGTGAGTATTCCATTCAAAGTTCATTATATTAGCATTCAAAGTTCTCTTTAGCGCCTTTTTAATACACATTTACATTTTTACTTATCAAAAAAAAAAAAAAAAAAAATAGCATTCATACATGGAATATAACATATCAAACCAAATAAATTTGCTGTCTTATGTGCATTAGTTGTTCTTTATGATTTTTGGTTAAAATATCCACAAATTTTGATGATAGATTGAGTAAATTTTATTTATGGTGAAATTAATCCCTCCTTTAACTTGATGAAAGCAATTTGGCAATTTTTTCCTTTTTCTTATTTTTTTGTACCATGGTTGTAGTAAATGATTGTCCTTCACTTTTCAGCAATGTGAATAAAATATATTCTGTATTAATTTGGAGCTTCTCTGCACTATATTTTTTCTTTACCATGCCCTTGAGCATTTAATGGTTCAAATTTATGGATTCTGAACAATGTATGAAAGTTGAGAATAGTTGGGCATCAAGAAGGATGATTTCAAGCTTATATAGAAGCTTTTTTTTTGCCTTGCCTCCAATTCTAGTGCTATGGTCCCTTAAATTAAGATCTGTTCTTCTGAGTGACTGTCAACCTGTGGGAAGTTCGTACAAAGTGATTGCTTGAGCTTTGTTATCAATGAATAAATGTGCCCTTTGAAGTTTGTGGTGATATGAATCATATGATATTTTATTCATTGAGGTGGCCTTTGTGAAGGTGGACAATCATAGATGTATGAGGACAGTGTTGGACATTGTGGGAAGTAGGATCATGGGGGTTGGTTGTGAAGTTGAAGTCTCTTGGATTATGTGAAACAGATTCTGGATCCATGGATGAAAGTCCATATGGGGTTGAGTGCTCATTTGTACTTCCATAAGTTTGTGAAGAGAGAAAAAGAATTCTAGTTCTCTTATTGAATAAAAATTCACATTACTTGTACCCTCATACATCTCTCTCTCTCTCTCTATGTATATATATATACAGAAAAAAAAAGAAAAAGAATAAATACAGAATAAATATTTAATACTCCTTGCTCCCCTTCTAGCTAGAGCATTCAAGTCTCTTAAGGTCCTAGGATTAAATACATATGTTTTTTTTTTTTTTTTGATAGGCAAGCAGAGAATTTATTAACAAAAAAAGGAGCCAGGTAGACAGCCCCCGGGTATACAGGGAACCCTACGGGCCTGTACAAAAATAGACGGGCAGACAAAAAACTTACCACCCAAAAGATAAAGCCCTAGAGAATGCACAAAAAATTCTTACAGTTGAGTGATCCCACATTAGTAATTGTAACCCAGTAAAGAGAACTATGGAAGAAAAGATTTAGTCTATTAAAGGAGAAGGTGACATCTTCAAACACAATTCTGTTTCTTTCCTTCCCTATAGCCCAAACGAGACTAAGAGGAACTGCCATCCACAATTTTCTGACATTCTTCCTTATATGAAAATGATTCCAGCCTGAGAGCAGGTCTTTAACTGAAAGAGGGCACACCCAATTGTTTGCTCTTGGCAAAGAAAGGGCTGCCCATAAATCCCACACTAGAGGACAATGGTTTAAGAGATGATCCATGTCTTCCTCAGCTCTACCACAAAAAAGGACATGTGCTAGGAAGCTGGTAGCCTCTTTTTAAGTTGATACATGGTTAAAATCTTTCCCCACCAAGCTTCCCAAGCAAAGAAGCCTGCTTTTGTAGGGACAGAAGTGTTCTAGAGCAACTTCACAAGTGCGGATTGATGAATCTCCCCTTCCAAATGTGCATAATTAGCTTTGACAGTGAAGGAACCATTTTTATCCACCTTCCACAAAAGTCTATCCTTTTTCGTTGGGCTGACCTCTTTATTGTTAATTAGGCTAATAAAATTCTGGACTATTTCCTTCTCCCAATCATTAAAAGACCTTAGGAACCTGGGATTCCAAGTGCATGCTGCATGAACTCTCACCTCCACCTGTAGCCCTTTAGACACCAGCTACAACATAAAGGGAGGGGAAGCTTCACATAATGGGTCCGCCCCACTAAACATCCTCCTAGAATGGTTGCACCATCATCAACTGTTTAAGCTTAGCCACTCCTTCCTTCTTTTATTACCTATCCCCAGTTCCACCGTAATTCCCTAAGTTCCTAGTGACCAGCCCCTTCATCAAGTATTATCTCAAACTTAAACATTTTTTATGGAGAATTATCAGCTCACTAAAATCTCCACACCCATTTGCCAAGGAGTGCCCTCTTCATCGTAGAGACTTCGACTCTACTCACCTCTTTTCTTTGTTGAACAAAGAATTCTTAATTGACTAGGTGGAGAGCTTTTTTCCGTAACTACCACCTCCCAAAGAAAGTCCTTGCACAAAAGAGAGGCATGGTATGGATATATATTTGACAAAGTGCTTTATAAGAGTGTGTCTCATCTTTTTTGAGGTATATTATATTGTCTTTTCTAGAGAGAGAGTCTTCTTTAGAACCTCTCTTCCACTCCATATGTGACAAGCTCGATGAATATAACAGATTAAATACATATGTGACAAGCTCATTGAATATGATAGATTAAATAAGAGGACATGTGACAAGCTCTCAATGAATATGACATAATGTGAAGATGTTTGCTAGTTGTTCATTTGAATCGATGAATTTGGTAGCCATGCGTCCAAGTGATTCTCTTCCAAATGAATGGTAGTTGACTTTAATGTGTTTAATCCACTTTCTGCTAAAGACTGGGGATTATATTTAACATGTAGGTAACTCTGATTATCATAAATGAGCTTCTTCCAGTACCAATAGGTTCCCTACAAAGACTAATAAATTGATGCTCAATCATGTAATAAAGCCACTTCGCTCATCATTTCCAAATCCTTCAACCTCGGAGAAAATGTTTCAACCATATGAGTTCACATACATGTTGGGAAAGCCATAAACTGATATCCAACTTAAGCACTAGACGTCAGTGATTTGTGCTGTTAGACGCGCCTTAAGGCTCAGGCGCCCTCAAAACGCCCTTAAGCGTAAAAAAAAAAAGCAAGGTCGTTAAAAAAATATTTCTATAATAGATAATTATATTTTTATAATATACTCAGTATTTTTATAATGATACTATATTTTTTAGGATTATTATATTAAGTTTATTTTATAATAGATGTTTATATTTTTATACGAGATAATTATTTTTATAATGAATAATTATATTTTTTTTATCAGAATATATTGGCAATTTATTTTATGTTGGATAATTATATAAAATTAATATTGTTATAACTTGTTTCTAAAAAATAGTTTTAAAAAATATAATAATAAAATTATTTTGATAAAATACAAACATTTTATATTGGAAAATTATTTTTTAATGATTATTCAAAATTATATTAATATTAATCCATATTTTTAAAAATTATGTTTATTTTATATTCTAATAATTAAATTAATTATTTTAAAATAAATTATTAATATAAATTATTTTATTATATGTTAGAAAAAATGAATATTAACATATTCCAAGAGGGATTTAATTATTATCTCAAAAAATTTCAATTCTCTATTTCATTATTTTTTATTCAATATATTGTTTTCAATATATTAAAAATCATTTATTAATTATATAATAGATCACAAATGCTTACGCCGACGACTTAGCTTCATGCCGCCTCATAGACATGAAAACGCTTTACGTCATATTGCCTTTTGAAAACATTGTTAGACGTGGCCACTCAAATCTGCTTTCTACTCTTCTGTGATATTAAATTACTCTAATGAAAATCGCAAAGATTTTGAAGTAGAGAGTGTTTACTTACGCGAGTTGCCCAATGCGCATCACTACAACCAACAAGCTGCCAGGAGGACTCTAACATCAGCAACACACTCACTCTGTTATTTAACATAGTAGAGAATATCACAACATCCTAGTGGCTATCATAGATGATTGTGACTAATCGACACTCAAGAAAAAGCCGAAACGCCACGTAAAGAACGCTGGCGCGCTGGGCGAATTTACCTACATGTTTGGCCGAGTATCTCTCAGATCCGAGGCTCTTTCCGTCCTAGTACAAGTTTGACATTCATCCATAGGAGTGTTCTTAGGCTTACCATCCAACATACACAAGCCTAAGATGTCCAAAGTATACTTCCTTTGAGAAATAACCGCATCAGAAGTAGATTAAACTACCTAGATGCTTAGGAAGTATTTGAGTTTCCCCAAGTCTTTTGCCTGAAAGTGGTTAAAGAGGTGTTGCGTTAGCATCTGAATGCCATATTGATCGTTACTTGTAATGATGATATCATCCACAAAAACAACCAAGTAAATACACAACCTTGAAGAGATGATATAAAATGAATGGTTTGTCGTGAATGTAGACATGCCAAACACCAACAATTGAGCTAATTGACGATACCAAGCTCTATGCATACGCTTCAAACCATAAAATGGTGTAACTCAGATCGAATCAGACCTCCTCGAGCAACAAAACTAGTTGGTTTCTCCATATACACCTCTTTCGCGAGATCACCATGAAGGACAACGTTTTTTGATGTCCACTGATAAAGAGGCCAAGAACAATATAACAACCATGAAGAGAAGCGTTTAATAAGAATCTGGGCAAACTGTGAAAGCAAAAGGTTCACCATAGCTAGAGCTAACACTTGAGTATAACCTTCTTATGAACCAAACGGTACTCACGCAAACTTTCCAGCCACGAACCAACTCAATGTAACCTAAAGGCAACCAATGGCAACTTGCCAAGAGGTAAAGAGACAAGATCTCGCATCATTGGAGGAAGACTAACCATTTTTCAACCATCTACGCCACCATCCCAAATGAGAAAGAGCCTAACTATTGGTCTTAGGAATGGAAATAGGTGACAAGATAGGAACAAATGTAGAATAGGGTAAAGAAAAATGATGATAGCTCATAAAATTATAAATGGGATGAGGATTACGAGTAGAGTGAGTACCTTTTGGAAGTACAATGGGTAGATCATCGGTGGGAGACAGCACTGGTGCTGTAGAGGATCAGACAAGAGATGAGTCAACAAGCTGCCTTAGCATCACAAGGACTCCACAAGTATAAAACTGGCAATCTAGAGGGGACATCGACAGATGGAGAAGGCAGATCTGTGAGATATGGGAGGTAATAGGAAGTGACAAAACATCGGAGACATGAGGACACCCTGTAGAGGAGGAGTCGTCCTGAAAGAAGGTGACATTAACAGAGATGAAATATCGATGTGCATCAGGAGAATAACAACGATAACCTCTCTGGATTCGGGAGTAACCTAAGAAGACACACTTCATGGCTTTGGTATAGAGCTTGTCCCATCTTGGAGAAAGAATATGCACAAAATAGACAAACCAAGACACGAGGGAGAAGAAATAGAGAAGTTGGTTAGTAAAGGGGCGTAATGAGGAATCCGATCATGTAATACATAGGACGACATACGACATCCATAACATGTATTCAAGTTTGCATCCTCCCCTAAAACGATGTGGAACATTATTATGGAGCATGAGAGTGTGAGCTGTCTCAACTAGATGACAGTTCTTATGCTCAACTACTCCATTTTGTTGAGTGTGAGCATAAGAGGACTAATGGAGGATCCCATGTGAGGGCATAAAGGAAGAAAAGGCACAAAAAGATATTCCTCGACACATCATCATATAGTATACAAATTAAATATTAAATGACTATGGATTTCAACATAGAATATTTGAAAGATAGAAAATAACACAAGTCGATTTTTCACAAAAATTACCAAGTACCCTGAGAATGATAGGTCTATAAAGACAAAGTATCGAAGTCCTAAAGTAGATGTGCAATGATAAGGACCCCAAACATTAGTGTGTGAATAAGCCTAAAATAGAGATTTTTGACTGACATTCAAACGCTGAAACCAGATACGAAAGACCCATGTCGACATGACTCAAACTCAAGCAAGGACAAACCGGAATAACAAGAAACCATCTTTTTGAAACTTGGAAAGGCTCCTGACACCTAAACTGACAGGGCGAGGAGAGGAGCATCCAAATGCGCGCCTGGAGATGAATGTGAGCCATAGTTATCAAAGGCGCGTCTCATGCGCGCTTCAAGCCCAGGCAACACTCCCAGCGGCAGCGCCTTGGCTCGCGCCAGTTTTTCTATACCGGTAGACCAAAACGACGCTGCTGTGGCTTTATATATAGTCGATCAGAACAACGTTGTTCGATAAGTTATTTTAACTTATCCAAAACAACGCCGCTTTAAGTCAGACGCTGGAGTTTAAAAAGGGCCTTCGGTAGCCCAAAACGACGCCGTTTGGACCCACAAGGGCTAAATGACGCTGCTTCCAAATGCATGATATTCGAGATTTCATCCCTCCAACCCCATTTCTGTCATGTTTCAACTCCAAAAAAGAAGTCATAATGCTCCCAACTACTCTATAATCCCTATAGAAGAGGAGAAGCAAAAGATCAACTAAAATAGCTAAGAAATTACGAGAAAATCATGTAAAAATAGGAAACAACTATCATAAAAATCATAAAATATATATTTGACATATGTATGCGCTCACTTAAAAAGTTCATATGCCTCAGTGCACCTTACACACATGAAGGCTCAAAGAGGTCTATGGTCCCAAGGTTTGCGCCTCAAATAACTCCACAGGTGAGTTTGAGGTTAAAGCTGCCTATGACCTCCCATGCCCCTTCCTCTCACATACTTTTGGATCCCGCAGTGAACCAGATTTATAAGAAAGATAATCAAACATTTAAGATCACAAGTCAACTTGATATGGAAATAAGATTAAAGTGGACAATTGAGAATGCGAAGGATAGAAGTAAGGGGGGTAAGGAATAAGACATGCTAAATCGGTATCTTTAGCTATGTTTGAGACCTGGCTAAGGCAACCATTGCAAAGGAGAGTAATAGTAAGAGAAGAATAGATCCACATATCGAGAGATGATCGTTTCTGTAATCGAATCCATGGACCAAGTGAGGATGTGACGTTTAGCAAGCGCATGCATTAGCGGCTCGGGCAATAGATGTCGATGCATTGTCAAAGAAGACAGAGGTATTTCTCATACTGCTGGTCAGAAAAGTTACTCCCGATGTGTAGATTTACCTCTAACTCCGAAGCCAAACATGGGCCGGAAGATTAGAAGACCATTATAGAGCGCGCGCATGACCACACATGTAACCGGTCGCAATCATCTGCAGCATAACGCTTTATTTGCATATGCAATATGGACGCTGGGCTCACATCGCTTACCCCCATCGCCCGAGAGTTGGTTTGAGAAACCAACATAAAAGAACTCAAGTGCTATATACGAGCCGGGTAGAGAGATATGAAGTAGTCGAGTAAACATTTCCTCTTCATCCAATGTGATGGGACGACCGACTAGTAAGAATCTATTCCGACTAGTTGTCAAAGATCCAACTAGGCCATGAGAGTAAGCACCATGAAAATCTATCGCTTGTGATTGTCGTAGTCCCACTTTAGTAGGATTTGGGCATCATGACAAGAACTCTTCCAGGTATGTAAATCCATCTCATTCAGTCTCATATTAAATATGGATGAGACTACCATGTAGAGGCATTGGATGTCATTGGTCTACAAGCTTTGACTTTGACCTCTTAACTTTGTAGCAAGTTTTGTAAGGCTCTACATAACCGGGCATCTATCTTCCTCCACTGGGCACAATCAATTTCAGGAATATCTCCCTCTTGGGTAATGAGATGATCCTTATAGCCTAGACCAATAAACCATAATTCAATGGAATCCACCCAAGACATAATTCTCAATCCCACAAAGTTTAATCAGCATCAGAGGTTTAGACAAGACTCGAGTGTCCGAACCTTTGCAGAGCTTCATAGAAACCAACATGTGAAGAAACCACAATCGTGAGGGGTTTGAATGATGAAAAATAGAATCAGCGAAGGGATAACACAACTCCCAATACATGTATGGGGGTGGGAATGGCCCGTTGGTATTGTCAATCTTCGGAAAAATAAAAAAAGAGGGCAGTGGGACACAAACTTGAAGAAATATCATAGATGCAGGCTTCAACCAGGGAAACTAGGTAGCTAGAGATGCTTGTTGGTGATTGGAGACGTCAGGGATGGAAGCAGGTGACCTGAGAGGTTTGCCCAAAAGAGCATTATTGATAGTGGTTAAATTTTTAATCCTAAGAACTCCTGTTTTTTTATCTCTGCAAATTGTTAATCAATTCTCAAGATGAGGTTTTTTTTTTTTTTCAAAGTTCCCCCTACCTAAAGGAAATCCCTTTGGATTTTCTCAATTTTCTTCACCACCAACTTAGGAGTAAACTCCTATTCGATATTTTAGCTGGAATGCATGTAAGATTTAGTTCATGTCTCTCTCTAGAACCCCAATATTTGGACTTCAATGAAATTAAAATGGTTAGTAGTACTCTTAATTTGTTCAATTTATGAACTGTATTACATGTAGAGGATATTTTATTTTGTTTGAGATTTGTTTTCCTTCCTCGCACAGGTTTTCTTCATCAGAAATAAAATGTGAAAGGCTCCTTTTCACAAATTGTGTTCTTTTCTTTTATTAGCGTGTGAAATAAATGATCAGTCAATTGTGATTCATACCTTTGATGCTACTTTCTCCAATATATTTTAGATAAATTGCAATTGGTGCCTTGACTAGTGTTCATGACTCCATGTAAATTGACTTCCCACCTCCAAAAATCAAGTGATAGTAAGGAAAAGTCTCTTAGTCACTTGAGCAAGGTTATTATTGGAAGTCTTAACACTCTAAATGTTCATGATTACTCTAAAACTCAGTTCTTCTAAAGTTTATGTGCTTTTTTTAATTTAGTTTTTTATCTAGTAATTACTCAGTTAAAATTTCTGTAAGTCTCCCTAATGTCATTAACTTTTCATGTCACGAGTAGGTGGGATTGCAGTTTCCATGATGGCAGCTTAGTGGAGGAGGTAGATGGACATACAGCTATCCTCTATCACAGGCTTCAGCTGGACTGGTTCCCTATGTAAAGTTCTCTCAAATTAGATCATATTTATGTTTTACAATGTTACAGAACATATTATTCGTATGAATGAATCCAGAACATACAATGTTTTTTCTGTATAAAACATGAAACTTTTCTGCAAATTTAGATTAAAGCTTTTACTTTGCCTCCTCTCTTTTGCTCTCCCTTTCCTCTTCCCTTGTTTGCTTGTAATTATGCTTTAGTTTACTAATCTGAGTCCTTTAATTTATCTTATAAACCTCATATGGGAGATGATGGGGAATCTGCCTTTTGCATGTTGGAGCTGTTAACCTCAGCACTTCACTTATTTACATACCCTGGGTTAATTGAGATATATGTTATTTAAATATGCTACTTGATATGTTGCTTGCCAATTGTCTGTCAGGAACTCATCTCTCAGAACGTCTGCACATGACATTGTTGACCATTCATTGGCTTTATGTATTGTGGAATGACCCAACTATTTTTCAGTTTTAGGAGCTCCTAGGTGGGGGATTAGATATGTATGCAATGGATGGGTACAACAACGACACAAGAAAAACAAGTTCCTCATTCATTGTAAACAACCTTGGGCTTATGTCAGATATTCTTAGGTTAATGCATAACATGAACATAAGGACAGCATGAAGCAAATGAAAATTAGGGTTATCTTGCCCACTTTCTGGGGATAAAGAAATCTGATAGACATAGGTCAACACCTAACAATTTGTTCTTGAGTTCATGTTGAAATAGGGATTGACACTATGGACTGTGTGTTATCTGGGACAGATTGGCACTCTGTAGACAGGAGTATTCCACATGTCCCAGGCTTCCTATTGGTTTTTTTGATGAAGTTTAAACCAAACTCCAGCAGATGAGATGAAAAATTTGGTACCCTTGGACAGTGATCAAAATCTCATTTTTGTTCTAGTTAGGATGCTTAAATAACTTAATCAAGTGACCCACAAAGTAGGATAGATGATTACAGGCTAGAACTGTTCTTGAATCACAATATTTAAACTAGAAAAAGAACAAAATCTTTATGTATGTTTTGTTTGTGTTAAGGTTTAGTCTCCTAATCCATTTAGGATTATTTTCCTTCTCTCTTTAGTCTCCTAATTAGACTCTAATTTTGTTTTCTTTTTTGCCCTAACACTAGAGGATAAATATGTATGTTACACCTCCTTTGTAAATTAATGAAAATAAGAGAATTCCTTTTCTCTCAACATGGTATTAGAGCTAGGTTTCGATCTTGGGACTTGTGTGTTATGTGCCCATTAGGGTTAGGGTTTTGTCGCGTAGTCAATTTCGACAACCCATTAGTCGTCAGGTTGTCATTTCAAGTCACCTCCAATCAAGCCAACTTCCTCTGTCGCAGGCAACTTTATGGCGCAGATTTTTTAGTGATCTCATCTTAGCCGACCCCACCATCAAGACTGCCACTCCCGGGATGGCATCTGCTGACTGCGACCCCGACATGAAATGTTGAGCCACGCCCGAGAGGCGCGCATGCTCTTCAATCAACACATCACGCACCGGCCAAGACGTGCATGAGATGGCCAACTTTCTGGCAACTTCTTTCTTCCACTTGGGTCGTCCCTCCCGACCGAGCTTCCCTAAACTCGCTCCCTATCCAAAGCCCCGCAACTACACTTTTTCTCTTTTTGTGTCCGACACTGCATTCATTCTAGATTTTCGATCTTTTTTCGACACCTAACGTACATTACAGGATTTCTGGGGCTGTTTTGCCTAGTATTTCAGGTTTCATCCTTCGTATCCTCATAGTTGTGGCTTCATAATTTTTTGTGTTCTATGGCCGCTTCAAGGTCTCAATATTTTCTCCCATTTTGGCTGCATCTTCTGTTTTTACATTGAAGAAATTAGTCACAGACTCATCGCACTCCAAGCATCCAAATCTCGCACCTGCTTGTTACCCCGATCGTACGCCTCTGTCATTTTTACATTCCTCTCATCTCGACTCTTGATTTTGGAGCCTCTAATCATCTTCTTCCGCTATACAGAGATTTTCTTCTTACCTTTACTTCTCCTTTACTCCATGGTCATTTAGCTAATGGATCTCAAAAAACCATATTTAAAAGAACCTGATCGACATGCCCTTTTCCTTCCTTACCCCTTACTTATGTCCTTTATGTTCCCGATTCTCCTTTTAATTTGATTTTCATCAGTAAGTTGACTCGTGACATTAATTGTTTGATTACCTTTTCTAATAACTTTGTCACATTGCAGACCCAGCATCGGGGATTACGCCTATTTACAAACACGAAGTCTCGTGGTCTCTTCATCTAAGTCGCCTTCATCTTCCATCGCTTGTACTCCTGATACTCCTCTCCCATTCACTGCCTTCGGGTCATCCGAACATTTCCAAGCTTCTCGTAAAATGGTTCCTCGTTTTCTTCTAGCTCATTCCTCAATCGAGTGTGAGCTACACCAGGGGAAACATACTCGTGTCTCATTCCCAAAGAATTCCAGATCAACTACAAAGTCTCATTTCCCAAGCTTGTCCACACCGATTCAGTCTTTTCTAGCTGAGCCTACCTTAGGGTTCCAATATTTTGTTACTTTTATATTTAATATTCGACGTACTTACATTTTAATGAAAACTCGTGTTGTTATTCTATTTTCCGTATCAAGCCGGGTTCGAACTCGGGATGAAGATACTCTCTGTATTTGTATCCAGCTTGAGAGCAGCCACATAATATCTTTCTGCATCATTCTCCTTCTTTATGTCCTCACATGAGATTCTTCATCAATCCTCTTGTGCTTACACTCCTCAACAGAATGGAGTGGCTGAGCGCTAGAACCGTCATTTAGTTGAAACCGCTCACATTCTCCTACTCCATCATAAGGTTCCTCAACGTTTTTGGGGGGGATGCTATCTTAGCTGCATGTTATTTGATTAATCGTATGCCATCCTCCGTTTTACATGATCCGATCCCTCATCGTATCCTTTTCCCTAATCAACCTCTCTTCGCTTCCTCCTCGTGGCCTTTATGGCCTGCTTTGTTCATATTCTTACCCCGCACAAGACAGCTCTTCGCTGAAGCAACTAAGTGTCTTCATGGTTATTCTCATCAAAGGTGTTATGATGTTATTCCCACTGTCACAAATTGGTACTTCATCTACAATATATGTCACTTTTCGAGGATTTATCTTTCTTCTCCACTGTGAGCCCTCATGTTTCGATATCTGCTACGTCCCTCTTTGTCTTACTCATCTCTAGATTTCCTTCTCCACCTACCTGACGTGGACTCCTGGCCACTCTGTGTTTACACTTGTCGCTTCGTCCCAGATAGGCCTCACGATTCATCTTCTATGCCACTGGTCATCTCCCGTCCGCTGATCCACAACCTCTCGATGATCTACCTATTTATCGTGTGAAAGTACTGCTCTACTTGTAACTCGCATCCTAGTTTATAATTTTCTAAGCTATCATCACATCGCAATTTATTTTGCCTTTGTTTACATCTCGTTTTTTGTTCCTACTCCTCAGCCACTAGCGAGGCTCTCTCTCATCCGGGTTGGAAAGAGGCAATGATTGAGGAAATGGATTCTCTTTACTCTAATGATCCCGTGAGCTATTACCCTCCCGGCAAGTCTCCTGCGAGGTTTTTTTGGTTTATACAAAGGAAGATAAGACTTAACGCTGCTAGACAATCCTAAGGTCCGCTTTGGTTGCCAAGAGTTATACTTAGCACATGGCCTTGGACATTATGACACCTTTCTCGGTGGCCAAGATCGCCCCTCGCTCGCTTTACTTTCTCCGTCGCTATGTACCATGGCCGCGCTGATATCAAGAATGTCTTCCTTAATGGTGATCTTTCCAATGAGGTATATATGGAGCAACCGCTTGGTTTTGTTGCTTAGGGGGAGTCTAGTTTGGTATGCAAGCTACGTTGTTCCTTATATGGTCTGAAATAGTTTCCTGAGCTCGTTTAGCCGCGAATTTCTAAGTGGTTCGTGAGTTTCATGATTTAAAGCATATAACATTACTTCGCTTTTATCATCATACCTCTTCCTGATACATTTACTTGATTGTTGAAGGATGACATTAAGCCATTACAGTGGAATGACCAAGATGATATTAAGAAACCTAAACAACGCCACAATCTTCTAATAAAGGTCAGTAAGTATTTTCTAGGCATTGAGATAACCCGCTTAATTTGAGTATATAGTTTCAGAGGAAGTATACCTTGATATATTGACAGAAATTATGTTGGATCAGAAGCTCAGTAGGACACTCCTCATGGATCCGAATGTCAAACTTTACTGTGTTAGGGGAGCTTCTCTACGAGAACCATGAGATATTGATGACTTTTAGGTAAACTGAATTATCTCAGTATCACTCGACCTGACGTTTCTTTTCCGTGATTTATTTATCATCTACAAATCACTTTGTATAGCTATTGGGATGTCAGTCAGATTCATATAATAAAGGAACACCAATAAGGGTGTTGTATGAGAAATAAGCCACATCATTGTTGGCCACAGCTGATGCGAATCGCAGGCTCCACCCATAGATGACGCCTACATCATATTGTGTTCATTGGAGGTAACTTAATATCCTAGAAGAGTAAGAAACAAGATGTAGTAGCCATATCTAGTGGTGAAGCCGAGTATCGAGCTATGATCTTAGCAACATGTGAACTCATATGGTTGTTATCTCTCCAAGAGCTAAGATTGGGAAGCATGATAAAACAGATGAAGCTTACATAAACAGAATCAAGCTGTCCTTCATAGTTATTTCATCTAACCCAGTTTTCCATGAGAGGACTAAACACATTGAAGTGGATTGCCTCTTTATCAGAGAGAAGATTGCATCGGGATGCATGACTACTAGTTTTGTCAATTCTAATGACCAACTAGCAGATATCTTCACTAAGTCTCTTAGAGGTCCTAGGATGAAGTATATATGTGACAATCTTGGTGCTTTTGACCTATATGCTCCAGCTTGAGGGAGAGTGTTAAGGTTTAGTCTCCTAATCCATTTAGGATTATTTTCCTTCTCTCTTTAGTTTCCTAATTAGACTCTAACTTTGTTTCCTTTTTTGCCCTAACACTAAAGTATAAATATGTATGTTATACCTCCTTTGTAAATTAATGAAAATCAGAGAATTTCTTTTCTCTCAACAGTTTGAATGAGCTAGATGATTCAGAGCAGAAGTTTTTTCTATATATTCACTATCTTAGCAAAGAAGAGTACCATTCTCTTTCTTTCAACCCTTTGGCCTTTGTTTGCATTGCTTATACATGGCTGCACCCATCCAGTATAACTTATTAAAGGAAATTTACTCGTCAAGGGGGAAAAAAGAATCTCAACTTGGGTTGCATATAATGCATTTTTTGACTAGAAAATATTTGATACTGTGAGAATCTGACCAGACTAAATCTAATCAGATCTGATTGCACTTTGATTGAGGGATGACATCATCATATTGGTGAAATGCCAAGTTGGGTCTTGTGATACAACCATACTGTTTTTGATTCAGATTTGGATGAGGTATGAAGTGATCAGGTCAAATACAAGATCCTCAGTAAGATACTGGTAGTGATGGTGATTAGATAACTCTCTAGATGATTGTTGCCCCAGGTCTCATATTAGGTCTCATCCAGAAGAATCAATGACGGTCTCACCATTGAGGACTGTAATATTTGTAACAATCAATTTATTTTTTGATTTACATCAGTCTTTTTTTTTTTTAAAATGGATAACAGTATATCTGTCACTCGTGCCCCTCGATCTATCCATGGGACACTGAAGTTAAGGATCGGGTAAATCTTCTAGTGGCTCTCTATCTTGGAAAAAAACTTGACTCATGTTTTAGTGATTTTCCAATGTTGATTGAAATCTAAGCCATGCCTGTCAATCTTTTTTATCAATACTTAGTTCAAGACAAGTGCCAATCTATGAAAAACATTCCATTGCAAAAACACAGTTTGATAATTTTGAAATGCATCAACAAGCTATAAAAATTTGATTTTTGAATTTTTATATGCAAAAGAAATTTTAGCAATTCTTATTAGATTATAGTATTCCATATCACCTTGCATTTTGGATTCATTATTGATGATTTCTTTGTTTGATATTTCTAGTTTCATGGTACCACTTATCTCTCTAGTTGCTTTAAGTTTGGAATTTTCTTTATTGGATGAAGGATCTTCTTACGCCCATTACAAATAAGTGTGTAAGTGTTTTAATATCCACCATGTTGGACTTTTTCATAAAAAAATCAAAGTCTTCAAAGTACAATGTGAACCGTTTTCATCAGCAAAACATCATAGTATACTTATAATTCAAAATTATTACTGAAATTTAATATCACTAGACATTAAGAACTCACTAAATTAGATGTGCCATTTACCCAAGCTATTTAATAGGGATTTTGTTAAGAAGCATGATACTCATATTGAACCCAAACCTACAAGCTTGAGCTTTTAGGAAAATTGGTTGCTTAACGCGATGTTAGAGCTTGGTTTTGCAGAAGATCATGGGTTCGAGTCACCTTTCGTTTCTCCATGTATACCATAGAGATTTATCCTCATCAAACGGTGGTAGCAGTGGAGATCAAACACAGTGGCAGTAGCAGTGAGATAGTTAACCCTCATTTACTAAACTATGAAGTTTTGAGAATAACACCATTCACTTGTTTTGGAACATAAGATAGTAGGATTTAAAACCCCACCTCCTACATATGTCCCAAACAAGGAAATTTTGCTTTCTGTAAGAAAAAGGACTTCTCAAATTCAATTTTAATGTAAGGTGTACCTCCAACTTTATAATCCAAAGTTCACTTGAGGGATCAAAGTAACTTGTGTGCTAATTATGATGGTTCTCTAAGGCCTCCTTCCTCCCTTTTCTGCTCATTTCTAGGAATTCAAACCCTCACAAAGGGAGAGGGAATTGATTGATCGTCTCAGCCAATGGCAAGATTTTTTCTTACATCCTATCCCCAATTCTCGTTCATGTCTAATGATCATTTGAGTGAATGGTGACCCTTTTATGATTGTGTCAAGTGAGCTACAACCACCTTGTCACAATACTTACTTATGGGCTAATGAGTCAAACTTTGGCCTAGGATCCTACAAAGAGACTCTTGAGAGCTAGAATTATTAAAGGAATAGCCATAAGAATGGGTGCATCATGATGTCATAAGATGGTTTGCCTCGGCTAAGGAGAAAGAAAATTTACCTTTTTTGCTTCCTAGAGATTGAGAAAATAAGAGTTCTCGCTTTTTTAAGAGGGTTAACAGAAGTCAGTAAGAAATATGATTCTTTCATTAAGATAGTGAATGTGGACCAAATAGTTCAAGTGATTTACACCCTGTATAGAGTATGTAAATATTGGATACTAGGTTTGAGTCATTCACTGAACAACTATTTTGTCATGTGATGAACTAGGTGCTCGAAGAATGTGGATCTTCCAATTTTTAACTTGAAATCTTAACACATCCCTAGCCTTTTCTTTGGAGGTTCTACAAGGGAGTATAGCCTTCTCAATAATTTTTTTGTGTTCTTAAATGATTTAAGACCTTGGATTTTTCTTCCCCATTTTTCATATGGTTGTTCGCGGCAAAGTACTTAATTTTGTCTTGTATAGTATTCAATAAAATTCTCCAACTCACAAATAGAGGAAAAAGGGATAAAAAAAGGAAAAAAAGATAGCATATACTAAGAATAATATGCTGTTGTTTTTCTGATAATGCTTACTGTTGCAGGATTGTGTGGCCTCGTGACCTTTGCTATGTGCGTTATTGGCGTCGAAATGATGATGGAAGTTATGGTAAAGGGTTTGCTGTCCACTTGCTTGTTGTTCCTGGTTCTCGTTCTTCTCTTTTTCATTTGGAAACATCCAAGTTATTTTATTATTGTGCAGTTGTGTTATTTCGTTCTAGGGAGCACGAGAACTGTGGTCCAGAACCAGGATTTGTGCGCGCCCATCTTGAAAGTAAAGGCTCTATCTTTTTTGTGTAATACTGAGATTTCAAGGATTAACATTGATTTAGGTCAGTAGTTTGTTTAATTCATGCTAGGCCATGCCATTTCACCGACTTGTCATGATCTGTTTTCAGGTGGGATTCAACATTTCCCTTTAAAATCCTTAATAGAAGGCCCAGAACACAGGTGCAGCATCTTATGCAAATGGATCTTGAAAGGATGGTGTTGGGTGATATTTCACTGCTTCAGCAACATTGTTCCTCGATGTTAAATAGCTGCTGCTGGTAAGTTTTGTTTCCATTTTATTTTTCTTCAAACTTTTATTTTTGCACCTTGTTAGAGGGCAATGCTCACTGATTCCAAGTAAAGGTTAGTTTGAGAATCTGAAGGCCTTTTTACTTCTTTGAAACTACTATGTTGCCTCAATTAAACAAGAAAACATGATAAGGGTATTCGGGAATAAAATATATACTAAGGCAGTGATCTTGGCTTTATATAATATTATATATGTTTTTTGCAAGGATATTTTACTGAGAATTCTGTATCCAGATACCTTACATCTTGGAAGGAATTTCACCCTTGTTTTGTTGTTCAATGTAATATATTCTGAATATCATATATGTGCACAAGATTCAGAATGATTCTTCGTATTCTTTGCATTTAATCATTCCCACACAATGAGCATATCACACACCCTTGTTTTGTTAATTAATGTAATATATTTTTGTTTGTTTGTGTATGTGCATAACATCTTAGAAGGATTTTCGTATTTCTTTTGCATTTATCATTCGACACACACACACACACAAATAAGTGCTACCAGAAGGGCATAGGTAAGAGTCCAGAATCTCACTAAGGTCTTGTAGGAGTCTCGCCTAGAAGGAAGTCAATGGAGTTTCACCATTGGAAGTTGCAAGATTGCAAATAAAATGAAATACATATCTGCACCAAATCTGACGGACTTATTCACCAGCCTTTTTATAGGTTTCTCTAAGATATCCTAAATGTACTAAAATTGTAATAACCTAATATGACTCGAACCCTAATTTGATTCTAACAAAAAATCATAATTTGACTCTAATTGAGCAATCCACTTAAATTGAAATTTTTCTAACTACACAATGATAATTTGACTCAACTACAATCCTAATTTGGACCCTAATTGCAACTAAACAACTTAATTTTTGATTTTGTATTTTTTATGTATTTCTTAAAACCCCATCTGCATCCCACACTCATATATATATATATATATATATATATATATATTTATGCATTTGTGTGTATTCATGAAGATATCTACTAAAAAGGGACAGTTGTGCTTATGCTTGGTGCAAAGAAATCTTGCAAATAATCCTTGATAGGCAATATCTGTATCCATTTTTTCCTGCCATGTGATCAGATATTTCCTTTGAAATTTTCTAAATTTTTTTCTAGGATTTTTATCCAGTCTGTGGCTTTGCTAAAAGAGAACTTATGTTAATAGAGTTGAATAGCAAGAAAAGAAAGAAAGAGTCGCTAGAGCTTGTAGCTGCTTATTTTCAAGAACAATTGCGCTCCTATTTTATTTTTGTTTTATTCTGAAGGAACTTTTTCAATTTATCTACTTCATTGAATTCTTGTTTATATTTTATGATAGGACTGCGTGAGTGGTTTTCTCAGACCGATGAAAGGAATGCTCAACCAAGAATTCCTGTTATGGTCAACATGGCTTCAGCTTCTGTTACTTCAAAGAAGAATCAGAAGCTTCAGGAGTCTTCTGATCTATCAAATGCTGCAGGCAGGAACTCAATGATGATGGATGAAGACTCTGATGAAGATGAAGAATTTCAAGCACCTGAGACGGAACAAGAGGTTTGTTCTACACACCTGCTTTTATGTTTTGTGCACATATCTTCTCTAAACATGAATTTGCACATTGTTCAGGGCATACTCCATGAAATTCAGAATGAAGTCACAAGGTGGTATTGCCTTGTATCTATGTGTTTACGACATTTGGTGCTGGATCCTTATGTATCATGGAACTTACAATCACTATGTTCTTCATGAATTGAAGCCATGGAAGAGGGAACCCCACGATCAAATTGATGTTTCCATGTTTTTCGGTAATTTACTTATTTGACCGTGATATGGTATCGTGGACTGGACGATATCTGATGGGAACAACTTCAGAGTTCGTAGCAAGCATTTTTGTTTTGACAAAACAAAGGTTCTCTGATCCTTTGCTAGTTTACTTTTGCTAGTATTTATTGAATTTTCTTGAACAACATCTTATGACCTTAAGAGGCCTGTTTTTTGTCTGATGAATTTCCAAATACATGTATTTGAAGATTCCTGCTGGGAAACATATTATGGATCTTGTTGCTGTTGATTGGTTCAAAGACTCAAAACGGATTGACCATGTTGCTAGGCGACAAGGCTGTGTGGCACAAGTACTATGTTCTATTCTTTTCCCTCTCTTATGCTTACTAAATTTATTGATAGTGAATCAAAGCCAGTTACTTATATCTATAGTAGTTTTCTCTCTAGATCTCTAAAGCCCTTTCTTAAGAATGCAGCATATGTGGTATTAGAAAAATATGAAAATTCTCTTCCTCCTTGCCCATACTACCTTTTCCATCTGTTAAGGATTAGTCTCCTAATCCATTTATGATTCTTTTCTTTTTCTCTTTAGTTTCCTAGTTAGACACTAACTTTGTTTTCTTTGCCCTAACACTAGAGTATATATATGTATTTTTCCTCCTTTTGTAAATTAATGAATATAGACCTTTTCTCAACATTGGGTGATGGTACCATAAGAGTTTGAGAATATTAGGTTGTGGTTTCGGGCCAGGGTCAATCTCGTACGCATCCAACGATCGCTTCACTCCAAATATATTACGTCGGCTGCAAAGCCCCCTTAAGAGCCATAGCCACCGTTGGAACAACCCGTCGCAAAAATTTCGCGAGATTTTCTGCAACCCTCCCTTACTTCGGTGTGTGGACACTCCAACAAGATCGCCGGAGCTTAAGCTCCCCGTCGCTGCAAAAATATCCAAAGATCGTGCCCCTCACGCGCCTCCATGCGCAGCTTCCATGTTGCACGTGAGGGCGCGTGGATGTGCCTTCTCCTGGCCGCCGGATCACCACTCAGTCGCCTGCCGCCGATCTACTAGCCTATCTCCCTGGTTTTCTGCTCCAACACCTGAAGCTGCACTCTTTCCTCTATTTTGTGTCCGACAACTGTACTTTTCTAGGTTTTCTTGATTTTTCTGACACCTAACAACATCTACGTGATTTCTCGAGCTACTTGCCTCTAAATTTGCTTTTGTACCTTTTTAGATCTTTATAGCCGTGATCTCTTACTTTTTGGTTTCTATCGCTACCAAAGGTTCAATCTTTTCTCCCATTTTGGCCGTATCATTATTATCTAGAAATTAGTCATATGCCCCTTTTTCATCAAACATCAAAATTTGTATTCACGCATTTGTTGGCTCCGCATCGGTACATCCGCTTTTGCCTTTCACATTCCTATGGACCTGGATTCTGATTCCGGGAGCCTTCATCATCTTTTCTCTTAATAAGGTGATCTTTTTTCTCTTATCTTTAGTTTTCTTTACCCATGGTTATAGCTATACGGATCTCAAACTGAAGTAAAGATTTTGCTCTACATGCCCTTTGGTCATGATTCTCCTTTTTTAATTGATTTACTCATAGTTAACTCGTGATCAATTGTTTGATTACCTTTTTCTAATCACTCACACATTGCGCGACCGTATAATGTACAGCACGATCGCAGGGATGAATCTGCATGGCCTCTTCATCTTAGCTCGCCTTCACCTTCCACTGCTTGCACTTCCATGGATACGTCTCTCCTTATTCACAATCGTCTTAGTCATCCGAAAATTTTAAAGCTTCAGAAAATGGTTCCTCGTTTTTCTCGTTTGTCCTCAATTGAGTGTGAGTCAGGTCACTGGGAACGATACTCAGAGTCTCATTCCCGCAAAGCACGGATTAATACAAAGTCTCCTTTCGAGTCAGTCCACACCGATATTGGGTCCTTCTGCGTCGTAGCCCATCTTGTGAGCTTCGGTGATTTTGTTACTTTAGAGAGAGATTATTCTATGTACTTGGCTATTTTTAATGAAAACTCGTTCGGTTATTCTCTATTTTCCTAGTTTCATATGCTGAATTCGAACTCAATTTAATATCTATTCGTATCTCCAATGGGCAGATATAAGTGCCAAGGAATATCTTTCGCATCGTGTCACTTCCCAGAGAGTCCTATGAGACTTCTTACCGCCTCACACTTCAACAAAATGGAGTGGTCGAGCCGCTAGTTAATTCACATTTAAATGCTGAAACCCATTCCACTCTCTACTCCAATCATGTCTTCAACGCTTTGGGGATGTTATCTTAGTCGCTTGTTATTTGATTAATCGTATACATCCCCTCCGTTTCAGCATGATCATATCCTTCATTCTATATCATTTTTCCTAACCAACCTGTCACTTCGCCCTTCCCTCCTCTTGGTCTTGCCGCGCTTGCTTTGCCTCACACTTTATCCCGAAGAAGACAAGCCTCAAAAAGCACCTAAGGTATCTTCTGGTTGCCTCGACTTCAGGGGTTATAGATGTTATTCTACCGACAGTTCCAGCATTCTCCATCTCTCATTGTGCCAATTTTCAGGGTTCCTATTTCTTCTCCTTCCTCAAGAAAGATCCCCACAGTTTCTGATGTTCATATGTCCCTTCTTGCCTTACCACCTCCGTATTTCCCTTCTCCACTCCATTCCGATGCCGTGGACTCGACCACTTCAAGTTTATACTGGCTGCCCCGTCCTCTAACAAGGCCTTTGCCGATTCATCTTTATGCCACCATCATCCTACTCCTGGCCCGCACATCCACTCGATGATCTCCTATCGCATTTAGAAAGGTACTCGCCTCCTCAGAACTCCACATCCTGTTTATAATTTTCTAAGCTATCATCGTTTATCTTTATCATACTTTGCCTTTGTTTCCACCTTGTCTTATGTCTTTATCCCTATAAGAACTAGTGAGGCTCTCTCTCATCCGGGCTGGAAACTGGCAATAGTTGAGGCAATGGATGCGCTTTCCCCCAATGGCACATGGGAGCTTGTCACTCTTCCTTATGGCAAGTCTCCTGTTGGTTGTTGTTGGGTTTATACAGTTAAGGTGGGACCTGATGGCTAGGTAGATCGGCTTAAGGCCCGTTTGGTTGCTAAGGGATATACTCAGCAATATGGCTTGGACTATTATGATATCTTTCTCCAGTTTGGCCAAGATTGCCTCGCTTGCTTGCTTTCTCATATCGCTTATGCGCTCATGGCCTTTTCAGCTTCTGATATCAAGAATGCCTTCCTTCATGGTGATCTTGTCGAGGAGGTATATATGGAGCAATCGCCTAGTTTTGTTGCTCAGGGGAGTCTGGTTTGCTATGCAAATTACGTTGTTTCTTATATGGTTTGAAACAGTCTCTTTCTGAGCTCCCTATAAATTCGACGAATAACGGTTCAAGAGTTTGGCATGATTCAAAGCATAATAGACCATTCGGTTTTTATCATCATATCCTATCGCTGTTGTATTTACTGACGCATGCGACGATATCATTATGACGTATAGTGACCAAGATGGTATCTTAAACTCAAACAACACTTCTTCACCACTCTCGCACAAAAAGACTCGGGAAACTCAAGTATTTTCTAGGTATCGAGGTAGCTCCACTTAATTTATGGTTATCGCAGCGAAGTATACCTCGATTTATCGCGCACATCGGGTATGTTGGATTGTGTCCTAGACACTCCTATGAACTAAATGTCAACCGGTACTGGATAAGGGAGCCTCTACAAGATCCAGTGAGATATCGACGATTTGTGTAAACTGAATCCATCTCACTATCACTCGAATTCGACATTTTTTTCCCGCGAATATAGCTGGTCGGGCTTCCTACAATTACCTTGTGACTCGCCATTAGAATGTTGCAGCCTATATTCTTCGCTATGTCAAAGGAACACTAGTGAAGGGGTGTCAGAGGAGAACAAAGGTTATACTCGTGATTATATTACGTTGATGTGCAGACCGCGTATCTCACCTTAATCGACATGTTCTACATCGTGATATTGTGCGTTCATCGAGTGCAATTTAACATCTCAAGAGTGCAACAAGATGCAAGAGTCGATCTAGTACCGAGCCGAGCACGAAGTTACGCTCAAGAACACAAAGCTAACTCATATATCAAGATCCTCCAGTTAAGATTTGGGAAGAAATAACAGATGAAGTTTATATGTGATAACTGTCACAGACATTTCATTTAATCAAGTTTTCCATGAGAGGACCAAGGACATCAAAGTGGATTGCCACTTTATCAAAGAAAAGATTGCATCGGGATGCATGACTACTAGTTTTGTCAATTCTAATGACCAACTAAGCAGATATCTTCACTAAGTCTCTTAGAGGTCCTAGGATAAAGTATATATGTGACAAGTTGGGTGCTTTTGATCTATATGCTCCAGCTTGAGAGAGAGTGTTAAGGATTAGTCTCCTAATCTATTTAGGATTATTTTCCTAATCTCTTTAGTCTCCTAGTTAGACTCGAACTTTCTTTTCTTTTTGCCATAACACTAGAGTATATATATGTATTTTTCCTCCTTTTAAATTAATGAGAATACATAATTCCTTTTCTCTCAACACCATCTACCAGGTGATACCTTTTATCCCATTTTCCACACAGATGGATGATTCAATGAATATAGTAAACATTTGTTGCTCCAAGACATGAGATCTTGAAGGCCAGTTATGTTATCTAGAAGTATTTGTTCTACATGCATTTGCTCACCATGTTACCATCTGCAATTCCATGGTTTCTTACCTGGGTTTTTGTTCATCATTGGTTTTTTTAGTTTTGAAATCGAGTAGATTTAGAACATTGTAAACAAAGAATAGTTGTTTTACTTGATCTTTTTAAATTTTTAAAAGATGGAGAAGAAATATAGAATAAGTTTCCCTTGACTGCTAATTTGTGCAAATATTAATCATTATGAATTAAGTCCAATGTTTAAAAAATCTGGCCTTTAAGTTTTAGTGCTTCAGTCATCAATGACGCGGCAAATGGATGAAAAACAATAACCAACCTTCCTTCATTTTTGGTATTTTTTTCTACTATTGTTTTTCTCTACTTTGCTAATTCTCGATTTTTTTGTCGATATATTTCCGGGATTCTCATCAGATTTATTTCCAATTTTCTGCCAATAATTTCCCACATCGCCCTGCTAATAATTTCACACATCCCTTAGTCAATGCGTTGCTTCTTCTCGCAGGTTTAGTCAATGGGGGCCTTCATCTCTCCCCTTAATCCTTGCCAAGATTATGGATGGAAATGCAATTCTTGCCTAACCAATTAGAGCATCTTATTGTTTGTAAACTAGGTGCACAAATATATATTCACATGGATATTGAATAACAAAATGTTCGGGCAATTTAAATTCTAATAAATTAATTAATTTGTTAAAACATAGAAACCGATCATAATAATTTTCTTATCAAGTCTTTCCCATTTATTTTAATCAAATATTAAGAGAAATATAAATATTCTAAAAAAAGTCTTACATATATCATTATTTCTTTTATATATTCTTGAACAGATTTAAAATTAAATAGATAATTATTTTAGCATTAAATGTGTCTTTTCAAGTTTGATATAATTATTAAATATTAAAATTTTTACTGTGCATTTATCATTTTCTTCAATGAAACAACTTTAATATGTATATTATTACTTATTCTATTATTTCTTATAAGTTGTTAGAACATTTCTAGGGATTTTACTCATTCCCATCCCATGGATTTTATTTCAAAATTTCTAGATATTTCTTGGATTTATTCAATATATCCATAAAATCCAGCTTATAATATTTCCATAAAACTGACATTTTTATCCTTGATTAGGTCTGTTTTTTTTATAGGTAATTATTATTTTCTCTTTTTGTCCAATATTGGGACTCTGAACAGAGACCCTTATAACCCCCCCATCCCAACCCTTTATCACTTGAGCCCACGCCTCGAGGGCATCCTTGACTAAGACTATAGTGAAGATTGTTGTAGATAACACTGTGAAGGACATATATTTGCTCATATTGATGGTTGATTTAACATGTTTTCTTTGTTTAGAATATTGATTGCTTTTGTAATGGTAATAATTTTGCTATACACATATATACATACATCCACATGCATATATATATATATATATATATATATATATATATATATATATAGCTTCTAATGATAAGAGTCTGATAATTATCCTTGTATACAATAATTTTATGTTCAGAGTAGCTTATCGAACATGAATTTACGCAAGATGTTCTTTTTGAATTTCTACTGTCAACATTCAACTGTAATTCCATACTGTAATTGGCCTATGACCATAAACAGTGACTATCATGATATGCATGATTACATGGTACGGAACTTGTTTAATTATTAGCGCCACCTTTATGGTTCTGTATTCCATTGCTAATGCTGCAAGAAGGTAACCACTGACTTACTGCTGGAAATATTCCTCATTAATCTGTCAGCAACACTGTTCCTATGACGCTGACTATGCAGAGAGGACACTAAATATCTAGGAGCCCTGTTAGGATAGAAGCCTTCACATGATGGGGTCAAGGAGGGGCTATCCTAAGTACCTTCACATGCTAAGGTGGGTCACTACAGGTCACTTCCCCTTCTTCCCCTCTTGTTGGCTTCTCGAACCCTAAGCACTTTATCGAGAGTGAATCCTTCACTACCTAACTTCATAAAACCTAAATAAGCCCAAGTTGGGAAGGACTGAAATTTGATCTCTAACCAGTCCTTTACACTCTCAAAAGTTCATTTCCTTGTTCTCCATATTGGGATCCTTCAAAGGGTTACTGCCATTTTTCTGCACCACACTTTAAGCACCCATTTCTTAGGCTTTTTGGTGTTTAATAATTCTTTCCCTTGCGATTTCCTACTATAAACTTTTAATTTTTTATGTTACATTGCTAAAAAGGAAAATAAATGTGCAAATTTAGGACACAAAAATGGTAAATTTAGCATCATCGTACATACATGGATCACAAGGTTATGATATTGATTGTGAACTTGGGGCAAGAAGTCTATCTTATGCTATTGTTTACATGTCAAGCTTGGTTTCTTTAGCTTTGGTGAATTTGAAATTTGATTGACTTCTTTGGGATTGGATAAATAGGAAGTAGAATTATTGCAGAGATGACCTGGGGAACATTGAAATCATATTAAAGAAGCTAGTGCTCTATATTTTATATGTTATATTTGAGTCACTTTTATGAATGTCATACTCCCAATTTACCTATTCACTGAAATAAATAAATATATAAAATAATGCCACACGTTATGTGATTACATCATGGTTAGAGCTCAGAAAAGAAGTCCAATCAGATCAATCCATTCCGGTCTTCATCCTAGAGAAGAGAAATGGAAATCAAAGAGAACGTGTGTATGTATATATATATATTATGTTTTCTTTTGGGCAACTATCATGCTATTTTGAGGGTGTGATTGCTTAGGAAGCTGTCTGATTGCTGAAATTCATTGGTGTAATCACTAATGATTTTCTTTTTTACTTATCTCCTCCCAGTGAGATTGCTTATGAAGCCTTAGTGTGATTACCAATAATCCTCTTTTCTTTTATTTTCTTTTTCAGTTGTCGTCTTTGATATCTTACATTACTATACAACAAACAATAGAACTTCAATAGTACCAGAACATTTAAGGTCCTGCATCAAATTTGGTTTCAAAAAATAGTATTATGATAAATATAAGTGGTTGAAATTTTAGGGGAAAGCTGACAAATGATATTGTTATTTCCTTTTATACAACTATGGAGAAGCTTGACGCTTTAGAAGCCTGCATTCAAGAAATTTAGGCTATTATTTCTCATACTATCGAGTATTAAATCACTCACATTTTCAGTCCAGCAACTATTGGTGTCAAGGACAAGGGAGTGCATATTAGTGAGGATGTGAAGCAAGGGGTTGCTACTCTCTTGAATGTGGTGATTGATCTCAGAGTTAAATTTATGTGAAAAGGGATGATCAACATGACATGACTGCTGATATTATAAATGAGTGTATGAAGTACCAGATTTTGCTGGAAAAATTAATATGCAGGGTTTTTTAGATGGCTCTCTGAAGAATAAATGGGATGGATTATCTTCCCTTGAATTATTCGGGAGGTAGAAAAACCTTCTCCTTTGTAGATGCACACAGCCAATGAAAATAGGAAAGAAAGCTGGCACCTATGTAAAGAAAATATTAGCCATATTACCCTGACTGGGTTACCATTGTGTAAATCTAAACATGCAGCTAAACAATTCTTGATTTTAGAAACTAATAGGATCCCTATAATTACAAAATATGCTCAAGTTTCCGTGTGACGCCCAAACCGTGGTCCGTTGACAACCCGTCAATCCTGCTGAAATCTATATGCCCAGATCACAGACTTATACCTAGTAAAATGGCATTAGCCCTATAAACCAATACTCATCAAAATATACACCCAACTATATTCCAATAGTTACCAATACTCATCAAAATATACACCCAACTATATTCCAATAGTTCAAGAGTTATAACATTTCTTTTAATACAAATACATATTGAAATTTACAATTCTAATACATATTATCCCAAAAGCATCAAAGCCACAACCCGACTTTCTTCCAAATCGGCCTCTAAGATGAACCGTCTTCTCGAACGCCGCCCTGCATTCCAAAATAATATTCCGACAGACGAGCGATCGCCGCCTGCCAGCTGACCACCCTAAAGAGCTTATCGCCACCTAAGCGCATATGCACGATCCAATTTAAACACATACTCAAGTAAATACGTGATCCGCTCGAACGTTATACGCCTATTCACGTGTCTCAGTCCTCACTAACTCCCCACATCACGGCGCAGAAAATGTCACCAAACAAAACTGCTGTTTTGGGTACACTCATTTCTGATGTGGGTTATGGATCTATTCCCACAAATGAGAACTGATCAACACAATATCATCCAACGATCTGCGGAGATCGTCCCATTAACAACTGAATTTTCAGAACTATAGCTCATATTAAAATTCACAAGTATACACTCACACCTAATTTCTAGGTTACCCGCGCATACTTAAACGATTATGCCATTTCAATCATTTTTATACCAATATATCAAATATGCATATATTCTCAATTTTACAATCACACCACATGTAATTCAATATGGATCAACTAACACCCAAATTAAATTTCACTTCGAAGAAATCACAATTTCATCTCCAATTACTTATACACACAATTATATTCCATATAATCGAAAGCAAATCACAATTTCATCCTTAATGGTTTCCATACACAATTATATTCCATATAATTGAGCAATTCACAATTTCATCTCCAATGGCCTATACACACAATTATATTCCATATAATTGAGCAAATCATGTTAACACATCAAGCTTATGCATTAACCTATCTATTTCCACTCAACTCAAGCCATTCATTTTAAACAATTTCATACACACAACATATGGACGCTTTTGGTCCAATTCACACAAACCCGGGACTGTTTTTAACAGTCCCAAAACAGAGCAAGTGGGCTGTCCGTGGGCAGCCCACTCATCAAACAATTGTTCCACTTTTTGAAACCGATTTCCATGGCCATTTCCGACCTCATACATATCAACACACAATTTATTGCATAAATTATGAAACAAACATCCAAAACAGTCCCTATAATGGGCCACAGATCGCCTAAACGGGTTCAAAATTTTCACTTACCTATCCCAAGTTTTGGGATCAATCAAACGGCTCCCTCACTCGCCAATCATACTCGCCAACCATCAACAGTGCACTAAACAAGCAAGAAAGCAGCAGTGATAAAACTCCTACCTCACTGAAATTTGTCTAAACTCCTGCAACCCAGACCACGCGAAGCCCTCGTTGCGTAGAACCGCTTTCCTTCTTGTCCCGACGAAATTTGACGGTCCGATCGCCCGGGATCTTAGAGAGAAGTGGCACACTCTCTCTAAAAATATGAAAACCTAAGCCATCAGAATCTTTTCCTCCTTCAATGCTGGGCTCTCAAATAAAGGGAGAAGATGAGCACTATTGGTTATTTTGTCCTATTCTCTCATTAAACTTTCATATTTAATACCAATTATGAACCCTAAGCTCGATTTTGACATCATGGGTCACAATCTCACGGTCCATTTCCATCATCTCTACTCATGCAACATGTGTCACACGAAAGTACATGTTATAGGTGACTTTTGTCACTTCACATGTCGTTTACTCAAGACTCGATACCCGCGCCTCGAAAACGCCGCAAATTCGACCGGTCCCAATTCAACGAAATTCAACGTATTAGCTAGATTTCGCCAGATGATTCCAACGGTGAAGTCCGTTTCGTCATCCGAGATCTAGAAAAATTTCGGATTTTTACCGAAATTACGATTTTGCCATTTTTCAGAAAATTGGAATTTTCTGGGGTCTCACATCAGGAGACTGATTTGCCCTGATTTGACGTGATTTTCAATACTAACTTGAAGAGGTACTTTGATTTGTATAATATGTTGGAAGAAAGATGGCTATGGTTTTCTATTCTGGACAGATCTGGAAAATGATCTTCAGTAAAGATATCTTCCTCATGATTCCCAAGATGATCTTTTATTGTTATGATTAGTTTCCTATCCATTTAGAAATCTTTTCATTTTTTTCTTTTCGCTTTAGTCTCCTAATTAGACTCTAACTTTATTTCCTTTTTTTTGCTCTATCATTAGAGTATAAATATGTAATTTCCTTCTCTTTGTTAATTAATGAAAATCAAAGAATTCCTTTCTCTTCACATGGTATCACTATAGAAGAGTTTGAGAATATTAAGGTTAGAGTTTCGTTGTGTGGTCAATTCCAACAACTCATCCAACGGCCATGTCTCACTCCAGTCGTGTTACAGTCGTCACGAAGTCTTTTAGAAGCCACAACCATCGTCAGAATACTCTATTACTAGCAACTTTTTCTAGCGAGATTTTCCGACAACCTCCATTCCGATTGACGAGCACACCAACAAGAGCGCTTTCCGACCCAGCTCCTCCGTGGAAACCTTGTTGGAAAATACCGCCTCCCAAGCACCCACCACTGGCCGACATCTACGTCCGACGAATTCACGTGCCGGCGCATGTGGCACTGTTTGGTCACGCGCCTCCCGGTCAGCCTTGCTCTCACCAATGGCGAGCCACTCTAGCCAATTGTCAGGTTCGCGGCCATTGAAAACCCTTTTCTCCTTTTTCTTGATGATCAAGCTGGGCTATTTCGTCGCTTGAATCTCCTTCCTTTTTGTGTTTTCTGAAGCTACACCTTTAGCTATCAGAGTTGCTTATTCCTTCTGTAAGTACTAGTTTGTTGATTATATTGACTTTTGATGATTTCTCACCGTGCTACGAAAAAGGCCGACTTTTAATTCCTTTCAGCATCTCGGGAACACCTATGATTGCCTTGTATAAACTCACAGGGAGTGAAAATTATTTGTCATGGGTGGATTTCTATGGAACTATGGTTTATTGGTAATGGTTGTGAGGATATTTTACTACCGCGAACATAGGTATCCCTGAAGATAAACGTCCTCAGTTGCAAAAAACTGATGCTTTACTATGCAATATTCTCCGCACCCATTAACGCCAAGACTCTATAATATCAGCCTATAAAACTTTGGTCCCTCAAGGGTCCTAGGATAAAGGATATATGTGACAAGCTTAGTGCTTTTGACCTATATGCTTTAAACTCTGAGGGAGAGTGTTAAGGATTAGTTTCCTTAATCCATTTAGGAATCTTTTTCCATCTTTCCTTTTCTTTTAGTTCTAATAGACCTTAACTTTATTTCTTTGTCGTAACACTAGATTATAAATATGTATGTTCCTTAACTTTGTTAATTAATGAAAATAAGAGAATTCCTTTCTCTTCACATTTATGATCATCTGCTTTTAAGTGAGGAGGCAAAATGATGATTATGTGAAAAAAGTTTGAGGACCTAAAAATTTGTTGTTTGGGAGTTGAAGATTCATGATAAACTTCAATTCAAAACTTAATTAAGGATTGCAATTCAGCACTGGTAGTGTAGATTGTCTTTAGATGTTGAGAAAGCATGGTGTAGAAGAATCTGAAATAGCCCCTAAACAAAGGATTTTCTTCCCAACTGAGGAGTCAACTACATAAAAATATGATGAAAGTGGAGAGTATTAAGAGCAACCATCATGCTGGCTGGTTTTAGCCTTCTGGTTCTAAAAACAAAGCTCTACATAAAATGATCAACCGAAAGACACAAAGCTATTATGTTAATAATGGAGAAAGGGGATACATGGTATAGGAATGCACAAGGAAATTTGGTTGTTGATGAGAAGGAAGAGTTGACAACAATGAAACAATGATTAATGATGAAGGTTATGATGAGGATCTCAAATATTGATTATTTTAGGCTCTTAAATATTGATTATTTTTCCTTCGTTTCTTTTGATTTTAGGCATGAGATGCTTTTCAAACTAGTGTCTTCTTGGAAATGAAGCATGTAAACTGATTATTGATGGAGACAGCCATAAGAATGTAGTGTTTGAGGCAACTGTTGCAAGTTTAAAGTCACCAATGGAGTCCCTACGTCCACCATACTAGGTGGGATGGAGCAATAATACTTCTACTATCACAACAAAACTATGTTTAGTTTCTAGTCGGTACAGTGATTCCATATGGTATGATGTTATAACAGAGTAATTTTAACATGCTCTATACATGGTAGCATGAAGCAACTGTCTTGCTCATGCCATTATCCATCATCTCTATTATTTTGTTGGGAAGAATGGTGGTGCTTTAGCTAGCTTCTGCCTTCCAAGTGCTTTTCTCTACATTTCATCAATAACTCCTCCTGCAATTGTTTCAAATAAGATCTAAGTTTCTCATTTTCATGCCAGTCCCTTAGTTTTTATTCCTCGCTTCTTGATCTCTCATTTGATACCCGCCAGGATCCGTATTGTTGTTTTACGAGTGAGGCATTCCTTGAATAGGTGGAACCGTTCATGATCAGAATATAGTTCTATCAGTTGGCCTATGTTCTCTAAAATGAAAGCAAGTGATGGTAATTTCACAACACCATGGTTATATTAGCAGTTTGTATAATGTCACTTAATATCCCATCTTTTTTGTGTTAGGTTCAAATGTGCCTAAAATTATAGATCTGATGCCTTATCTATTTGATTTTTGTTACACATTTGTGGACAATGCTGGCTGCAACTCTGTGCCAATTCTCAATACATAAGCTTGCTGAAAAGAGCAAAGAACGAAGTTGAAACTTGTTAATTCTTACAGATGGAGTGTCTCTCTGAGTCAGTTTGAGCATGGCTGTAGAATTAAGCCACCTAGTCCCTAATAGTGAACACTTTATGTGCACCTAAGAATATTATGTGATATAGAGAATCTATATTGTATGACCTATTGATAACACACAGAAGGGTGCTTGTGTATGAAACGTGAAGGCAGTAGCGTTGCACAATTTGACACTTAGCATGTGTAGAGATAGAGCCCCTTTCTCTGATTAATATCCATGCCCGGCTTATCCCATATAAGCTTTCTTGCATTTTAGTTGCAGTATTACTCTATGTTGCATATGAGTAACATATGCAGTGTCTTTGGTTGTCATTGGTCATTGTAAGAAGTCAATTGCTTTTGGATTCAGCTCCGCTACATGATCCCATGTGCATTAAATCCGTCCCTCAATTGTTCAATATAAAACTTCTCAAAGAAGTCACTTTTGCATGGAACCTTTTATGGATCAAGTTTTGTTGACTCAACCATGTATAACTTTAATACTTATTTGATAGGTCCCAATCTAGCAAAATAAAGCTTAAAAAAGCACATGAAGAAGAGAAGCAAAATAAGTCCTATCTCAAGACTTCTGCCTATCCTCAAAAGTTCTTGCCTCCTTTCTTGCCAAATTGTCCAAATCAACGTGAGATTATCAACTCACCCAAAAGGTTCTTGTCTCTAGAAGTCCTCCATAACATATCTAAGTGAACTCGACCACTTCAAAAAAATTCTATACAATTCATAGATTGGGGGTGGTGGTGATTTGGATGTTGAACTGGGTTTATGATAAAAAATCTTTTTAACCACAACAAATTTAAGCAAAAAAAAAGGCATGAAGATAACTCTATGTATGCTACTTTCTCAAGCTTCTAAGTGACCAAGGGTCCTAAGATACTTAAAAGCTTCGCAAGCTCAATACTTTAATCTCGATTCTAGCCCAAATGGACTCTAATACAAATTCTTCAAATATGCACCTACTTGAAGCGTTAATCATTGAGTAGCTTACTTAAACAACTTATAATGATTTCTCAACCTAGCTTACTTTACAAATTATAACGATTTCTCAACCTGACTCACTTAATACATGTAATCAAAGATGAATGAGAGAAAATTCCTATCTTTTCATTGATCACTATCAACATTTTTGTACACAAGTGAAACTTAAGTAGAATAGGAAAGAGTATGGAGTTTTCTAATTGACTTCTAACTCTACTTATTTACATCAATATAACACTTCCCCTTAAGTTGGAGCATAAATATTGATCATGCCCAACTTGTTACAAAGATAACTAACTAGATCCCCACCAAGCGCTTCTTTAAAATATCTCCTAACTATTCTCCGATCCTCACATATCCCATGTAAATCAACCCTAACCTGGATTCTTACTTAACAAAATCGACCGCTCATTTCAATACGCTTTAACTGGGCCATGACATACAAAGGGTTAGATGTTATGTGCATGGAAACTTGTTATCACACCAAAGTTTCAGCCCGCCGTTTCAATACCCACTTCCAACAATAATTAGTGTATCCACATGATCTCACAAACAGACTCTGCATAGCTCTATACTTTGATTCTACACTAGATCGGGAAAAAACATTATGCTTCTTACTCTTCCATGAGACTAGATTCCCTACAACAAAGACACAATTTCCTGATGTAGATCTTTTGTCTTCCCTAGATCCTACCCAACACACGTCTGAAAAATACTCAATTTTGGTATGTTTAGTGACCCTATACAATCTTCCACGTCTAAGAGCCCCTTTCAAGTAGCATAAGATCAACTCTACAATTTTGCATACACTACCAATTCTGGTATGTTCATAATTCTGATGACAATATCATCTGCATACACTATAAAGAGAATAATATCAGACCTAGAATTCCTGTAGAAGACAGAATGGTTCGACTTACTCTTTTGTATGCCAAATGTCTCAACTGCTTGATTGAATTTACCAAACCAATCACAAGGACTCTGTTTCAATCCATATAAAGATTTTTGAAGACGACAAACCTTCCCTATCTCCCCCTAAGCAACAAACCCTGGAGGTTGCTCCATATAAACTTCCTCTTGAAGATCTCCATGTAGAAATGCATTCTTAATGTCAAGCTGATGCAAGTCCCTATCGTGGCAAGCCGGAAGGGAGATAAATAATCGAACATATGTCATCTTAGCCACAGGAAAAAAAGTATTAGAATAATCAACTCCATAAGTTTGAGCATAACCCTTAGCAACAAGACAAGCCTTTAATCTATCAATAGACCCATCAGGATTAAACTTGACTGCAAACACCCAACGACAACCAATTGTCTTATTTCCAATAGGTAAAGTTATCAAGTCCCATGTACCATTGTCATCTAAAGTCTGCATTTCATCCACCATAGCATTACGCCAACTAGGGTGAGATAAAGCTTTGGGATGTTGTTATAAGAGAGATAGAATCCAGGGATGCACTAAAGGAATGGGTGAAGAAAAAGAATAAACCAATAAATCATCATCACCCCCTTGACTAGTAACAATAGAAGAAAGGGAAAGCGAGGTAGTTTCAAAAAATACAACATCACCATAATAAAAGAACGTCACAGGGACAATAACATCTATACCCTTTTTAACACGAGAATATCCCAAAAAGATACACTTTAAGAACTTTGGATCAAGTTTAGAGACTTGAGGACAGATATATCGAACAAAGCTTGTGCATCCAAATACCTTGAGCTCAATAGGAAATAATGGATTATTTGGAACAATTGCGGTTGCAGTAGCCCACCAAGAATCCTACATGACATCCCGTTAATAGAAAACAAGATGTGAGACTCTGGCCTTACTTAAAAATGTTAAGAGGGTGTATCAACACAAGAGGTATGTTGGAGGATTCCATGTTGTAACATGAAGGACTGAATAGGTTCCTACAAATATTCTTTGGTGTTATCACTTCTCAATGTTTGAACAGATACATAAAATTGTGTTTGAATTTCACAAAAGGCACTAAAATGAGAAGAAAAAAAAAGCTCTAAATGATTTTTCATTAGATAAAACCAAGTGACACGAGAGAATTCATCCACAAAGGTAACAAAATATTTAAACTCAGTAGGAGACATAACATGGCAAGGGCCCAAACATCAATGGACTAACCTGCAAGGAGCATTATCTGCTTATTAACTCTGAGACTCAAATGCACACGATGATGTTTAGCATATTGACACTAATTGTGAGGTCAATGAGGATAGACTAGAAAACCGAGGATGGCGCCTTCTTCAACCGCAGGCAGGCGACGACCCTTAAAGAGAGAGAGAGAGAGAACGGCAGCAATTTGAATAACAACTCCATAACAAGCAATAGACTTGAGCACCTCTGGGTTAAGGATGTAGAGACCCTAGAGTTACGTCCTCTACCAATAATTTCCGTCACGGGAAGATCTAGAATTAGACAATAATTAGAAAGAATGAAATATTGTAATTATAAAATGAGTGAGTTTACTTAGAAATTAAATTAAAAGAGAATTGTTGTAAACCCATAAGAGATCAGCGACAGTGAGTAGACGAATCATTCCTCGACCTAAGTGATTGACAAGATGTTGACCCATTTGCAAGGGTAACAATAGAGGTAGAAGGGTGTGGCCGAAACGTACTAAATAAACTTGAATTACCTATCATGTGATCGGTGGCTCAAAAGTCAATGACCCATTTGGAGGAAGAGGAAATAAGACTTGTGTTGATTTTACTTGACTCGACGAGTGTAGTGATAGAAGTAGATGCAGACTTAAGTGGTTCTTGATAATGAACATACTTAAATCTTTAGAACTTTATTTTGCAACTTTCTATAGTTTGCCATATGTCTGGATTATGGCAATAATGACACAACTCCTCCTGAGGGTTTCTTGTTAGTCATAGAAGCAAATCTAACTAAAAAAAAAAAAACAAGCCTCCTGAACCTGAAAATACCATAAAAATAGGATCTTGCAAAGAAAAGAACCACTCTTTTGTTAAAAAACACCACATCTCGAATAAATTTTTTGTCCCAAAAAACCACAAAATACCTCTCGACCTTGAAGAAGGCAAGGAAAAACAAGTAAGAAAACCTAGAAAAGTAGGTTTCACAATAAAAGGTTTGAAAAACACTATCAGAGGGCTCCGATGCCTGAGACAAGCAGCTAAGGAGCTTTGTTGGCTAGCTCAAAGAACCCTAAGTGGGAGGAGGCTCATCACTGGACGATCCCCCATGCCCGAAGTGAAACATGGCATAACCAGGCGGCGCCAGGGCTCACGCGCTTGCTTTTCTCAGCCACCCACTTGGTGGCATGGTTGTCGGTGACCGACCCATCCTTCCTAGGTGGGCATCACACCAAGCTCCCTTGAAATGTGTGTTTAAAAAATCTGCCCCACGACTGCTCTGATTCTGAGATTCTTTTGGATTTCTTCCCAACTTTGGGCCAAATCTGAACTCTAGCTCCGATACCATGTAATTAGAGATGAATGAGAGAAAATTCATATCTTTTCAATGATCATTAGCAACATATTTATTCACAAGTGAATCCTAAGTAGAATGGGAAATAGTATGGAGTTTCCTAATTGACATATAACTCTACATATTTACATTACTATAACAATACTTAAGTACAAGGAAAGAGTTAGGATGAATGACAAGGAGCACTAAAAGGTGTGCAAATGAAAAATCAATGCACCAAATGAATACATGAGGGCCTATACTGAGAAACCAAAGATTAGAAGGATGATTGCAGATGTTCTTTATGCAATAAATAAAGTTGAACTCTCAATTTATAGGTTTTTAGTCTTATGTATCATAACTATGAAAAAGTGGCCTCGCTTTGTCTGGGTTGGAAAGACTAGTAAGTTAGCATTTATGCATGACAAATGACCATCAAGCCTCAACCGCCTTCAATCAACCCTCATTCAGTCCTTGTCTGGATGAGCTTTACCTCAATTGGTCAAGCAACCTTTCTGGAAGAGAGAAAGTGTTGAGCTTTGCAACTAGTCTTTGACTAGGAAGACTC